>JASPKZ010006852.1:3132500-3495294 GCA_030220185.1 Diploptera punctata
ACCTGTTTTGGTTCCATCTAGCTGTATTTTAAGCTGTCTCCTGGTCGACGATGTAAAGTAAAGTGATCCCACAACAGACCCGGAGGCCCTTGGGGTAGTAGGAGGTTAAGGCTCCCACTTTTTCTAGACAATCGGCACTTTTATGTCAGCCGGGTTGTCAGCCCTGCGTGACGGCTGCCTTTACCCCAGAACAAGCGTCTGGTACTCATTTCCGTTAGAGGCTGAGTCGACCCCAGGGCCATAGTGCCGCCAGAGGGTTTGGGTCAGTTTAAAAATCCTGACCCCAACGGGACTTGAACCCTCGACCCTCCGGCTTGTAGCTCAGTGCCTTAACCACTACGCTATGGCGTGCCCCTGGTCGACGATGTTCTTTGGGTTTATATTGCATCATTTTTGCGATTCTTGGATTATCCCATCTTTTTACATGGTCTAACTAACTAACTAACTCACTGGCACTATCGAACCCGTAGTTTCATGGCCGCGCGAACATAAGCTCTCCATACATCCCTATCTTGAGCTAATGTTTTATAATCATTCCTTGTATAATCTACTTCCCTCAAATCATGATTAATGTTATTCTCCCACCTCATTCTTGGTCTATCAACTGGGTGTTTTTCCTCTGGTTTTTCTACGAGAAGCTTCCATGCAGGTCTTTCAATCCCCATTCGTGTCACATGTCCTGCCCATCGCAGTCTACGAGACTGTTCTTATTATATTTGTTTTCCTATAAAGACCATGTAGTTCACTGTTGTGTAAGTCTTCTCATTCATATGTCTGTTCATCTCTCTTTAGTCCAAAAATTTTCCTAAGAACTTTATTCTCAAATACTCGTAATCTCCTTTCTTCCCTTAAAGTAAGAGTCAATGTTTCACATCCATATAATATAAATTGTAGGATAACAGTTTTATATGTTTTCAGTTTAACTTTTACATGATCTAGTCATCAGTTTAATTTATATCTGTAGAGTTTTACTTCTACTTATTCTATTTCTAATTGGTCTTCATTCTTTATTTGATCTAAAAGAGTGTATCCTGCCGTCCTGATAAATTTCATTTCAGTTGTTTTTATTCTGCTCCTGTCTCTTTTTCTTAAAGTCCAAATCTCATTTCCGTATAAAAGGGCGAGTAAAATATTATATATTTTTATTCTTGTTGTAGATTTTTTGTTCTAATTTAGGTTTTAATGCATTATTTATTATTTATTAAAAAATGAAGATTTATTTAACAAACTTATTAAATTTAATTATATATGTGGAACAATCAAAAGGATATTTAAAAGCACAAGAAAAGAAACAAAACTAAAATTTTATAAAGTAGTGGCAGTCCCCTTACTATTGTATGGTAGTGAATTTTGGGTTTTAACTAAAAGAGAAGAGAAGATCATAGAAGCAGCTGAAATGAGATTTCTGAGAAGTGTGGCTGGTTGCAAACTTCTAGATAAGAGAAGAAGTGAAGATATTAGAAATGAGCTAAATATTAAACTCTTAGACAGAATAAAAAAATCTAGAAAAAAATGGAAAGAACATGTTCAAAGAATGGAAGATGATCGCATTCCCAAAATTATACTTAAATACAAACCAAAAGGACGCAGGAATGTTGGTAGACCGAAGAAGAGATGGATCCAACTTTTGAATGAGAATCTATGAGACCGGAACAAGCCACATGGTCTTAATCTGCGATTGTTGTTGTTGATGATGATGATTTATTATTCCTTTTTTTTTAAAGATTGGTTGGAGAAAACCCTCAATGATAGGACAATTCTCAAAGTGAATGAATTTATTATTCTTAAGTTTTGTGTAAATTTGGTGATTTTCTTGTTCAAATCTTGTTTCATTTTGATAAGATATTCCACAAACTAAATAGTTGAAATTTTGTACTTGTTCTAGGCATTGGTTATTGTGTATTATCTTACTTCTGATTGGATCTTCTCCTAAGAATACTATTATGTTTTACTTTTGTACTGAAATTTGCATTCCAAAATATTTTAATATTTTATTTATCTGCAAGTTATTCTCTGAATTCTCTCGCAACATAACTGCATGAACAAGATTTAACTAACAAACGGAAGAAATGTTCACTAAATCAGCAAAATCGGACCACAAAATCCGACTTGCTGAGAAATTAATTTATTTCATGCGATTCTTGCGTTAAATACTTCTCAGTTATTAAAGTCTCTTCTTTTTATCTTAAGTTTGTTTTTTATGAGATAAGTAAATATAACTTTAAAAGGTATGCATATCCTTTCATCTGTGTTAGTTGTAAGGACAGTTTGGAGTTAATGAAGTCGATATAAATGTTGCAGGAGATTGGGGTCAGCTAGGAGTGACGTGGAACTGTTCCAGGATTTAAGTGCTGATTAATGGATATTAACATGCTAAGTGACTTCAAAGTGAAAAGCTTTCTTAGATCAAAGTCAAATGAGGAAATGGGTTTCCTTCTTTTAATCTACGATATGGCTTAACGTAGCAGAAAATAACGTGAGAGACTAATCCCACTCTTTAATCAAACTCATCTAAAGTAAATAATAACGGAAGTAATATATATATATATATATATATATATATATATATATATACCATCGCTGTGGTCTCGTGGTAGCGGGCACCCTTGTCACGCAGCGGGCCCGGGTTCGATCCCCGGTCGGGGCAGTTTTTCTGGGTAAGGTTTTTATCGGAGTTTTTCCTCACCTGTAAGACAAATGTCAGGAAAACTTTAAGGTCCAAACGATCACCGAAATCATATGGCCATTATCATCATCATCATCATCCTTCACCGGTGTGGAAAGCAACGGGAAGCTATCACACCTACAATTCCCTTGTTATGCTGCAAGCATAGCATGAAAATGCTATGACTGCAGTGAAGGACTTGCCTTCGGGCAGAATTACTATGGATGGATGGATGGATGGATATATATATATATATATATATAGAATTACTATGGTTATATATATATATATATATATATATATATAGAGTGAGTCTAAATTCACCTTACAGAGTTTGAAGACTTGTAGTAGGGTCCATGACAATTAAGTTTGGTACTGATATGTTATATAAGTTGTACAACCAGTTAAAATGCAGAAGATGAAACATTATTTTTGAAAGGCCTCCATATTGGAACTACTTGATGAAGTTTACTAATTTAGTTGAGGACGACTGATTTACCAGATGCTAATTTTGTATTTAATATCTTAAACCAAAGAGAGTTGAACTGACAGGCGAATGGAAAAGTTTACTTAACAGTGAGCTAGGCTGCATAATCATTATGGAAAACCAGATGTAATAAGAACTGTTAAATCCTGTAGACTGCGATGGGTAGGACATATGGCACGAATGGGAATGAAATAGGGACTTAGAAACTATCTGTAGGAAAACCATAGAAAGCGACCTGTAGGTAGGACAATTATGAGGTCGGAGAATAGCATTAACCATGATTTGACGGAAGTAAATAATACAGGAATGATTGGAAAACATTACCTGATATCTGTAGGGAAATATATGTAACTAAATGAACTAGGTTAGGAACTTCCGCGAGGGAGCACCATATGGAGATATAAGTGTACAGATAGAAAGAATGACAGACAGACGTTTAGAACATAGATGTGATATTTTTCTGTTTTACTTGTGCTGGGATTCATTAATATGTAATGGGAATTTAATATATGTTGCCGGTTCAACATTTTTATCCCAGTCGAAGAGGAGATGAAGGAAGAAATACATTTTTATTTTGTGTCTAACCGGCAAATAACACCGAGCAACAAAAAGAAGCTTTTTTTTTTTTGTCTCAGGAAGAAAAATATGTGATTCTGATATTTTTTCTCCTGAATTCAGATATGATATCGGTTTTTCTCCATCACGCAAGGTTTCCGAGAGACAGTAATTTATAATTTCAAACATTTTAATATTTCTATATCCGTAACTACATTCGGACTCACCTAGAAAGTAAGAAATGACGATTTTCTGCTATATTTCGCCTGTGGAGCATCCATTTTGATGGTCCAACAATAATCGGCCAGCATATTAGGATTCCATTTGCCTTGATATCTCTTTCCCATAGCTGAAATCATTTGAGTTAGCTCATTTGGTTTTATTTTACAATGGACAAATGGACGGAAAAACGTTTTTAAAAAAGTAATTATATAAATCAATTAATGAAATTGAAATAAAAAAACTGTGGGTGATGGAGAAATTCCGAATACATATTTGAAAACACGATAAAAAAACTGCATTAAGTACAACTATTGGTAATCATGAGACAAAAATCATGTTGACCAGTGTAATTAGTGACAGAATTTTATAATATCACCTAAGTCATTGATTGACATTCAACTTGGACAAGTTTGACGCTGAAGCGCTGTTAAGTAAAATGTAGTGAAAATTGGAAACATTTAAATATTTTCTTGCGCATAGTGCGTTTTGTCGTTCTTAAATCAATGGCGACCATGATTGAAAGTTCAACTTCCTACATTTGGGTTGCGAACCTAAATAACTATACTGTATAAAATAACTATGCTGTAATATTACATAATACAAACTGTGTGTGGGAAGTAAAACCACTGCCCTCTATGTATACTACATACAATGTACATAGGGCCTACAAATCAATATCAAAAAGGTAGTGTTAATATAAGTTATACGAAACCAACCACTGCATTTTAAATGAACTGAAATTTATTTGAAACAATATAAAACAATAAATACGTACTTGCCGCTATTTTATCAATAATTGGCCTCACGGCCGCCTGTAGTTTCAACTAATAAACATTGCCCACACTGTTAACGTTAGTCAATTGTTTATAGTAAAAGCAGATATTTCCAACAAATGTTATTATTTTACTATTATTTATTATTTTTAAAACTCCACCGCGCAAAAAAGAATTACAACGCACGTTTGTGAAGTGTTTTACAGAATCTCGGAAATTAAAAACCTCGCTATCGCCTGGGTTTTAAACAGTTTCCTCAATTCTGTAAAAACCACTTCCCAACCTCGCATCGTAATATATACTATTAAATGCTATGTATTAGATCAATTTTTCGACACTAGATGTCAACCATGTATTTTCAGGCGTGTTATACAGCAAACTTGCGGAATTAGACTGTTGATAAATAAACAAATATACAATATGAGGTGGGTATTTAATTATAATTTATTGCTTCGTTTACGCGGCACACCGGCAACATACATGCCACGCCTTTACTATTGCCTCAGGAATATTTATATAAAATAACTGCATATTTTAATCTGTTAGGGCATAAGTGTATAAATTGAAAATTGTTTCAAACATTTTTCCTTATTTTATTTAGATTAATTTTATGACTTAACTTTGTATTTTATTAATCATATTTTAGCAATGTCCACCGCTGTGGTCTCGATGTAGCGTGCTGCCTTGTTAGGCAGCGGGCCCGAGTTCGATCGCCGGTCGGAACAAGTTTCCTGGGAGAAGTTTTTTCTGGGGTTTTTCTCATCCATAAGATAAATATCAGGAAACTCTAAGGCCCAAACAGTCCCCGAACACCATCTGGCCATCATTATCACCAATATCATATTCGCCTAATTAGATTAAGTTTAATTTAAGGCCTCTGCTGGTGCATCATTACCATCATCAACTCTCATATCCTAGGGGAGTGTAACCCCGCCTTCCAAGCGCCCCAACCTCAGAAGTGGGTTATAAGTAGGCCATGCCAGGAGAGAACGCCAAAAATATCGAAATGGCAACATGGGGCATTGCAGAAAATAAATTAATATTTTAGCTTTTATTTTCTAGTACAAATCTCTACTATAAACAGCCCAAATAACTTCTTCTTCTTCTTTCTCTACGCATGAAAGCTGGCAGCTTGTGCGTGTTT
The DNA here is from genome assembly GCA_030220185.1 of Diploptera punctata. Lineage (NCBI taxonomy): Eukaryota > Metazoa > Arthropoda > Insecta > Blattodea > Blaberidae > Diploptera > Diploptera punctata. The sequence continues at coordinate 3,138,347 of JASPKZ010006852.1, forward strand.
TCATTCACTACAGGTCCGGGGTATGGTGACGTCCTTCCATCGTAGTTGTGGTCGTCCTAAAGGCCTTTTCTGCTGAGGTATCCAGTCACGTACACTCTTCACTAATCTACTGTTCTCCATTCTATCTATGTGATCGTTCCAAATAACTAGATTACATACAAATAAATTACCCAGTGAATGGGCATAAAATTATTACAGAAAAAACATGTTTTTGCGCCTGCCTGAAAGATTCAGAAGAAAAAAAAAGAGGCAGCTTTCAATGGCATATTGAAACTTAAGAACAGGTTCAGAAAAAGAACCTAAACTTTATCTGTTAATCATGATGAATGTAGTAAATTTTATAACAGAAGTGCATATTTTATTTTATTTTATTTTGCTATTACCTAAAACCGGTTTAACAATTGAAAAAGATCTTGCGGTGTCCAATGTTTTGTGTGTTAAAATTCAATTTAAATTTCTTCTCGTATCTTCCTTATTACAATATAGTTTTATCTCTAATTTTCTTTTTCTCATTATTGTTTTTATACCCAAATAGAATTTGGTCTTCCCCTCTTCAGTCTCTTGGATGGCAGCCATTCTAATACTTTCTTCGGTAGTTTTTAATCAAATATAGAAATTTTATTCCCATCTTAGTTTGTATCACATTGCATATTTTTATAAAAAAGTTGCTCTTCTCCAAAAGTGAATTTCCATTGACTATTTAACTCATGACACAATTGGGAGTCAATGACCAATCTCGTTTCAATGAATTTTGTTTTACAACCAATGAAGTCGTGTTTCGCCTCGATAATTATCGAATTTTCATTACCAAAATAAAGAAAGCTTCTCTTTTTTAATATTCTGAATAGGTCAAAGCATTATTTTGCAGTGACTGACTCTCTAACAAATTCGTTGAGTATATAAAATATTGAACAGTTGTACCAACCAAGTTACATACAAAGAAGAAAAATATTTTAGTCAAAAAATTATAAAATTTAACAGAGTAACAGGAATTATAAATAATATTTCCAAGCCAAACACAGTACAGCAACACACACGAACTGGAATTTATAAAACACTGACCAGACCCATATTATGTTACGGCAGTGAGGCCTGGACAATTCGCAGTGTAGATGAACAAAGACTAACTGCGGCAGAAAAAATGAAATTTATGAAATGAATTCTGACATTCTCAAAGAATTACAAACAGAATCAGTCAAGGAATATGTACAAAAATACAGAAACAACTGGAAATCTCACGTATGAAGAATGAGCAGAACAAGAATACCACGTCAGATCTTAAATTACCAGCCACCAGGCAAGAGATCATTGGGCAGACCCTTCAAACGTTGGATTGAGACCGTAAACAGACCACTAGGTCTATCACATGAAAGGAAGAAGACGAAGAAGAGGAGAAGAAGAAGAAGAGATTCCTTCGACTTACACATTTGATAATCGTATGTTCAATAATTGTGTTTTTAAATACTGATTTTACTGAATTGTTTACTAAAAAATAAAAAATAATAACCTATAATGTTGGTTAGAATATACAGTTTGATGCGTTTTATTTTTTCTCCACTAGGATGCATTATTACAATATTGCGATCCTATTTGGGAATAAATAGTATGATCAAGTTGCAGTGATGAAAAATGAAACATAACCAAACATTTCTCATTTGTTTTCAAACATCGCCGTTTACATTAACTATATTAATATTTTAAGATAACTATATTTAAATAATGGTTTGTGAGTAAAAAGCTTAATTTTATTCGTTACATAGTCCTAAAAAATGCCACTCTTGATTTCCAAATCCTGTAGATAAATTTGGAAATCATTCATGGCTTTATTTATGATAATAATTTAGATTCTTTTTTAAATCTCAATCTCCAGTTCTCTGCTATAATAATATTATTTTATTAGGAATTATTCTGCACTAACGGTACAGTACTTTTTCCTTCAAAACAAAATAATTTTATTATTCTAAAATTCTTATCTTCTGCATCAATTCCATTCTATTCATACTCCTCCTGATCCCATGCATACAATGTTCCTGTGATTTTCCTCTTTTTCTTCTACCTTTAGCATTACATTCCAAAATAATTTTCGTAATTTTGTCTTCTCCCATTATCTTAACGTTTCCGAACCATCGTAATAATAATAATAATAATAATAATAATAATAATAATAATAATAATAATAATAATAATAATAACAATAATAATAAAACAACATAATAACTATAACTCCATGGCGCAACAGGGTTACCATCGGCCGGCTGCTAGTCTCACATTCATGTGTTAATCATATGGTAGATCATACAGATAGTATAAGGGTGACATGTCGGGTCCCCCAGCCGTTATAGCTGGTTTTCTCAACCTGGAGTCGGTACTTAATGTCCATCCATAGTACTTTTTATCGTGTTTTCAAATATGTATTCGGAATTTCTCCATCACCCACAGTTTTTTTATTTCAATTTCAATTAGTGGATTTAAATAATTATTTTTAATAAACGTTTTTCGTCCATTTGTCCATTGTAAAATAGAACCAAATGAGCTAACTCGGGAAATTTCAGCTATGGAAAAGAGATATCAAGGCAAATGGAATCCTAATATGCTGGCCGATTTTTGTTGCACCATCAAGAGTGATGCTCCACAGGCGAAATATAGCAGAAAATCGCCATTTCTTACTTTCTAGGTGAGTCCGAATGTTCGAATATTGTGTAGTTACGAATGTAGAAAATATTAAAGTGTTTGAAATTATAAATTCCTGTCTCTCGGAAACTTTGCGCGATGGAGATAAACCGATATATTTGAATTCAGGAGAAAAAAATACTATCAGAATCACATACTTTTCTTTCTGAGACAAAAAAAAGTTTCTATTTTGTTGCTCAGTGTTATTAGACAATGTTTAATACCTAAGTGAATATTTGGACAATCTTATCGCATACAAATCCCAGAGTAATGAACTTTGTATTGTTTTCTGTTAATGGGAGAAAGGGTACAATCTAAATACGAGAGGCAAACTCAACACACGCCTCCGGCCAGAACAAGACAGCTCGCGAAATTATTACGTCATCTAATTTGACTACTTGTTGTTCCGATCAGACAAGTTTTTATAGGCTGGCCTTCAGTCCCCGTCTGGTCCAAGCCTTCCTACTTATTAGACAAACGGGTGACGGTCAAGTGCCGTGCAATATCACACAGGTCACCACACTGGGTACCTCCAGGCACCTCAATCAGCAGAGGCACAAGTTTGGGTGAACTTCAGCCTTGATAAAAACAACTGTACTTCATTTGAATCTAATTTTAGACTTAATTTATTGACTTGTTTTAAAAAGCTGCGATTTAAATAAGCTGACGTCCCTTGTTTATAATTTTTGTAGCGAAACTGAAACTAGATTCTCGATTTTCTTCGAACTGGAAATCAACTCTCTGACAGTTTATTCTAAATAAAAAATAAAATCTCCTAGAATAATAATAATAATAATAATAATTAATATAGAAGCATAGTATCAAATTTACTAATAATAATCACTTCTACGGAATACGCTAACTGGGGTTTGAAAATAAATTAAAAAACAAGACATTCTATCTGGGATGTGGGAGCAAGAAACTGAAGATTTAATATCAGAAGATCAAAGGGGTATATAAGAGGATGCGATGAATTTGAAGTTCTGGGAGTAAAACTAGATAAAGAGGATAAACAAGAAAGGGATATTAAGAACCGAATAAAAATAAGATAGAGCAATAATAACATGGTGGAGTGGAGTCTTATGGAACAGACATATAACCAAATAATATTAAAAAGATTTATAAATACATAATTCAATAGTGAGAAGTACTGTCACATATGGAGCTGAAGTTTGGAAATTCATAAAAAAATTTAGTAGAACAAAAAACTTATGTCGATGGAAAAATGTTTTACCCATCAAAAACGTGGGGTGCTTTTGTACGGTTTTTACGTTTTTTTCCTGGCGACTTTACTTTTACCAAAGATCTGTTTATTATCAAATATATTCATGATATAGAGCACCACATGCTTTTGATGGTAAAATTATTTTTTTTTGTAGATAACTCTAGTTTTATTCTAGATGTATTGGAGATTTTTTTTTGTTGACCACTTTAATTTTATCCCAAGAGTGTTGGAAATTAATATTATTTTTCATTTTTTAGTTCGGTTTTCTAATAAAGCGTGCTGTTTTATTTTTTTAAACTATTATTTATTTTTTTAGTTTGGTTTTCTAAAAATGTAAATGTCTTCAAATTCGATACTACTGTAGTATGAGCTAAAAGTAACACTCTTCTAAAAATCCTCCGGGCCGGATTTGAACCAGCGACCTATGGATTACTGAAATTATATACTACTACAGTCCACCACTCTACCAACTGAGCTACCACAACAATAGACAAAAAAGTCGATACGTCCGCAACCCATTATACCGGTCTTTATTTTGTTGATGTCCTGATGATCCTGGCCAGGATCTTAGAAAAAATTATGAAATTATTGTATTGCCATTGGCCCTTTATAAGTATACAAAGTTTCAAGTCGATCCAATGTTCTTAAGTGGGTGAAAATCGTGTTGAAAGATTCCGTTACATAGATAGATACAGGTCAAGCTAATATAAAGCATGTAAAAAAAGATATATACATACTACGAATTCATTATTAGGCCTACTTTATTATAGTTGTTTCTTTTGAAGTTATGTTATGGTGATTAAATTGATGCTTAAATAATTTATTATTAACAATGGTGTCCAACCTGGAAGAAGGAGGAGAGGAAGACTTCGAAACTCGTGGATGCAGGAAATAAGAACTGGAATGAGAACAAGGGGACTGGAGGACATGGATTGGATGGAGAGAGACGAGTGGAGAAGAAAAATAAAACTTTAGGCACAGAAAGATGTGTAAACATTAAAATTCTGTATATAAAAATTAACAATAGTATTTTTAAATAGTATTTATCACGTAATAGTCATGTTACGTATACCTGTGTGTGTGTTCGTGTTCATGAACGTGTGTGTTGCACAAGTCAGATCACGTAGCCTTTGAAACTCCAGTAAAATACCTGTTTTTTGGCGCCAAAAGTCTGCAGCCTTCATGTTAGTGCAAATGTAACCTTCTTCGACTTGACCATTCACCTAACTTGAAACATATTAATTCTAAATAAAAACACAGCTTAAGCCAGAATAAACAGGCTAAGACAAAACAGTAAAGTACTATTTTCTCCTCTTTTTGTCAACCGATTTTGGGGATTCTTTACAACATGTCACGCGAAAAATGTTTGCTAAGTTCCAATCATACACCATGCGCATGCGCCAACAAACGCGAAGCGGTTTACACCATGAAATCACGGGATGCAGCCGACATTATACGGGATATTTAACGAATCTAAAACTACCCTAACGCAATTTAAGTACTCTAATCTGTGAAAGACCAACCTAAAAGTTAACCTAACTCAATTTAAGCACTCTAACGTGTGAAAGAATGCAACGCCCAAAAATAAATAGTAAGTTCTAAAATTCTGAATTATATTTGTTCAGTTAATTATACTTCAAACAATAATTAGAAGCATTATGACTTATGGTTCAGAGGTTTGGACTATAAATCATCAGATGAAAAGAAAATTAATGGTAGCAGAAATTGACTACTGGAGAAGATCTGCTAGCATATCAAAGAGAGAGAAAATTAGATATGAATTTATAAAAGAGAACAAGAATGTACATAACTCAATTTTAGAATTTATCATAAGTAATGCCACGAGTGATTTCCAAATTATCGATAAATTCACGACTCACGAAGTGAGGAGTGAATTTATCTAGAGAATTTGGAAATCAAGAGTGGCATTGTTAGGACTATTTAACGAATAAAATAAAGCTGTTTACTCACAAATCATTATTTAACTACAGTTATTTAAAAATATTTTTATATTTAAAGTAAACGGTGATGTTTGAAAACTAATGAGAAACGATAGGTAGCCTACGCTTCTACTGCTTCTTTTGTTTATCACTGCAACCAGATCATACTATTTATTGCCAAAGGAACGCAATATTGTAAGAATGCTCTCTAGTGGAGAAAAAATGAAACACATCAATCTGTATATTAATTCATTTTTGATGTCGTATACATTTAAGAAAGTGCAAACAGTGGTTTCTTTTTTTGGTGGTATAATCAATTGCTACAAATGTTGACATGTAAGCACTATTATATACAATCTGGTAGCCGTATTTGTTATAGGCTCAGTCACTGCAAAATAACGGTCAGACCTGTTCAGAATATTAAAAAGGAGGAGCTTTGCTTAATATATGATAATCCTAACGTTGATAATTATTTCGTGAAACACGTCTCTGATTGGTTGTAATACAGAAATCATTGAAACGTGATTGGTCATTGACTCCCATTTGGGGCATGAGTTAAATAGTCCAAGAAAATCAACTAAAATGGTAAGGGCATATTAGGCGAATGGAGAATGAAAGATTGCCAAAATAAATAATGGAATGGACACCATCAGGAACGAGAAGGAAAGGAGGACCAAATCTCATCTGGATCCAAGGGATTAGATAAACTTTGAAGGACTGGGAAATAGAGGAAGAGATGTGTTATAACAGAGACGAATGGAGGACAATTTTAAATCGGAATTGAAGACAAATCATTGGTGCCGATAAAATGTATCAACATTGTTAAAACCGGAGATAATGAGTACGTTCTCTATGTTGGTTGCACAGGAACACGAATTTGTTTTGTTTAGAATATGCGTTAAAATCAATATGGCTGCTACATCTTCATGCTACGTATGTAGTTAAATATTATAGAAAAAAAATATTGAAATAATCGATAGAAAAAATGTAAAAATCATTGTAAATGGTGGGAAATAATTTGAAAAATGAAACGCTAAGAATAAAATTTGACAGAAGTTTATGAAGGAATTAAAGAAAGTCGCGTCACATGATGTAAAGAATAGCCCCGTTTTTTTTTAGCAGCTATTGACGAGCTATAGTGTTATCAATTAAAAAAATCTTGTAAATAATTAGTTCTGCAGTTTTCAGATACGACGAGTGTCCAGCCGCTACCTATTATGTTCTATGTGTAGGAGTTCGCCTGAAACGAAAATTTAAAAATCGCTCTAGCGTTCGCAATTTTCGATGTTTCACAAATAAACCGACCATTAGAAGAGAAACTAAAATTCGAAATTAAAATAGATTTAAGCAACAGCCATTTTTGGTTCAAAAGCGGTACCTATCTACACAAATTCCGGAGGATTTCAATTTGAAATATGAATAAAAGTAATATAGGCGTGCAAAAATAGTAATTAGAGACGAAATTATTGAACAAGTGTCCCACTTTAAATATTTAGGATGTGACATCAGCTATGGGTATGATAAAGATATTGAACACAAAACACATCAGTTTCAAGCTATTTGTGGTACAATAAGTAGAACATTGAATAATAAAGCCCATAAACAAACAAAATTAAAATTTTATAAAACAATGGCCGTCCCTGTCCTTTTGTATGGGAGTGAATCTTGGATTACCAATACCAAACATGAAAGTAAAATCCAAGCAGCCGAGATGAAATGTTTAAGAAGAGTAAAAGGCTGCACTAGAATGGACCAGATAAGAACGAGGATATCCGTGAAGAACTGCAGATCTACTCCATAAAAGAAAAGATATTTAACAACAAGATACAGTGGAAAGAACATGTAGAAAGAATGGAAGAAAGTAGATTACCAAATAAAATCTTCCATTATTTTCCAAGAGGAAGAAGAGATGTCGGACGTCCTCGGAAGAGATGGTCTTAGATCTATTAGTGAAGACGGAACAGGCAACTCTTGCCTAAACCAGGAAGTGAAGAAGAGGAAGTAATATAGGCCCTCATCCAAAATATATGTTAACAAAAATTAATCGTTGCATGAACTTACAGTTAGGCTATGAATGTGAAGTCAGCCATTTGCATTATTACCTGCAACACAGAAAAGAATAGTTACAATCAGTACCGACACTTCAATCAACCATTATTTAAAATATACAACTATTAAAATATACCTTTGTTACCTGAATTGATTTATTTATATTTTAGATTTATAATATAACAAGTAATGGTGACATTAAATTATTATTAGATTAGATCAGAGTAGATTAGATTAGATTAGTAGAGATGGGTGCGGGATTTAAGACCCTAACATGGCAGATTTAGTTTAGTTTCATTGTATTTTTCCTATCTTTACTTTATGGAATTAATGAGATGAAATATATTCTAAGGTGATGTATAGTTTGGTCCCGCGCCGTAGCCGAGTGTTATGGCAAGAAGCTTGGCGCAGAGCTATGAGACTTGCATAGGGTAAGAAATCTTCTCGTCGCATTTCGGCTAGTATCGGATCGTGTCTACCCAACATCGTGAGGTATTTGCGTAGCTACAATAAGTAGCGAATCAGAGGATGAGAAAACCAGCTATAATGGCTGGGGGACCCGACATGTTGACCACATGTCTCCCTTACACTGACTAGACGATTGTCTACATCTTTGATTAAGACACGTGGATTTGAGGACAGCAGCCGGCTGGTAGGCCCAGGGCCTTCTAGGCCTGTCATGCCATGGAGTTTAGTTTAGATATCTGGTCTGTTATGGTGTTCATGGTTTACCACACATGACTCATATCGTCATTAGGAGTAGGGGGGGGGTTCACCTGAAGCGAAAATTTAAAATTTCCCCTAGGGTAAGCAATTTTCGATTTTCACAACGAAACTCGATATGTGCTACTGAAATAAATCGAAAAGTGTGTTCTCCAAATCAGCTAAATCTGACCATTAAGAAGTTTATTTATAAGCAATAATTAAAAATTTGACCCCAAGTTTGTTTTGTCGAAGCAAAACTGAATGCATTCGATTTACTTACTTAATATAGGATTTCCACTTTACAGCCCTTAATTCCTGCTTTTCAGAGATTCCTATCTTCCCATTGTCCTTCTTTCATACCCCTCTTCATCATGACATTATATATTCCCTCATACCATGTTCTTCTACTTCTCCCTCTCTTCCTTCTGCCTGGTACCATCCAATCCAACACCTGTACATGTCCATACCACTGTAAAGCTCTCTTTGTTACCCTATCGACAACAGTTTCTTGTGCATCCATTTCTTGTCTGATATATGTACTGCATTTCTAATATTTTTTTTTGTTCAATGCCACCTGTTTGTCATTCGACATTTCAGGTATTCTCTCCTGGCATTGGCGTATTGTAACGCACTTCTGAGGTTGGGGCGCCTGGAAGGTGGGGTTACGCTGCCCCAATGATATGATGGATGATGACGATGGGTAACGATGCGCCAGGAGAGGCCTTAAACCTAAACTTAATCTAATGAGGTGAATATAATATTGATGATAATGATGGCCAGATGATGATCGGGGTCCGTTTGGGCCTTAAAGTATCCTGTTGTAGCCTGGATATTCTCACACTTCTCCGTAATCCATCCACTTTTGTCGCCAAGATTCTTTTCTGCATCCTTTCATTTATTGTCGAGCTTTCTGATCCATATGTAAGTATACTTTTTATTATTGTCTGTACAAAATCTTTTTTTTTTCGGGTCATGAGATTTAATTAACAAAAGAAAGATATGTTCTTTAAAGGAGCAAAATCGGATCATAAATTTGACTTGTTGAGGAATTCTCATTGTTTACGCAGTTGTTGCGTAACTGACCTTATTTTGTACATTATTTGCATTACACCATCTTTATACATACAAATTCAGCTTGCGTATATGTTTATGTTCGCAATACTTGGAAACGAGTCGGTCGATTATGAAAATTTGTACATACAGGTCTTCAGGTACACAGTGTTTAGTCGCTATCTATTATTCTCTAAAACCATTAGGTATAGGAGTTCACGTGAAACGAAAATTAAAAAAATCCCTCTTACTTACTTACTCACTGGCACTATCGAACCCGTAGGTTCATGGCCGCGCGGACATAAGCTCTCCATACATCCCTATCCTGAGCTAATGCTTTCCAATTATTCCCTATATAATCTACTTCCCTCAAATCATAGTTAATGTTGTTCTCCCACCTCATTCTTGGTCTACCAACTGGGCGTTTTCCTTCTGGCTTTCCTACAAGAAGTTTCCATGCACGTCTTTCATTCCCCATACGCGCAACATGTCCTGCCCATCGCAGTCTACGGGACTTAACTGTTCTTATTATATCTGGCTTCCTATAAAGACCATGTAGTTCATTGTTATGAAGTCTTCTCCATTCACCTGTCTGTTCATCTCTCTTTGGTCCAAAAATTTCCTAAGAACTTTATTCTCAAATACTCGTAATCTCCTTTCCTCCCTTAAAGTAAGAGTCCATGTTTCGCACCCATATAATATAACTGGTAGAATAATAGTTTTATATATTTTCAGCTTAACGTTTTTGAAAGGAGTTGGGACATCAAAAGTCTCTGCAATGCATAATAGCATGCATTTCCAGAATTGAGCCTATGTTTAATTTCTTTGTGCATCTCATTCCTATTTGTGATTATTGTTCCTAGGTATTTGAATTCAGCCAATTCCTCAAAATTTCCCTCATTTGTCATTAGCTGTCCATTTCCATTATATAATGTAGTTCTATGTGTGACCATATATTTAGTTTTACTGATATTTACTTCCAGTCCTAATTTCTTAGTGTTACTCAATAGTGTGTGCGTGTTGGCCTTTAGTACCTCCTTGCTATCGGCCAGTAGTACCACATCATCAGCATAAACTAACAGCTTATTAATACCATTCAGTTGTAAGCCTTCCTTATTCTCTAAAGATTTAATGGCATGCTCTAGTACAAAATTAAATAGCAGAGGAGAAAAAAAAAGCGGTTGGAAATATTTGTATTTAGCAACGAAACTCAGTATATGCTATTAAATTAAACCGAGGTAGATATTGACAAAAAATCGGTGAAATCCGGTCATTAAAAGAGGGGGTTTACCTAAAGTTCTCGCCCCTCGTATATCAGGACTACCCGACTCAAAAACAGAAACCCACATCATATTTCCTTAGACAATATATAACCGTGTTCCATGTATACTTTTATTATTTCTTTATATTTCAAACTTTCTTTACCAAGCCAATTACTTAATCTAATTATAGATTATTATTTGAAAAATAAAGCCAGGAAATACTCTATAATGAAATTATACAAGATAATGGCAGTGCCTATTATTACTTATGGATCCGAAACATGGACAGTGACAACACAACAATCTGCCAGAATACAAGCTGCTGAAATGAGATTCCTCAGACCAATAGCAGGATATCAAAGAACAGACAAAAAACATAACACAGAAATAAGACAACAACTAAAAATAGAGGAATTAAACTCAACAATAGAGAAATACAGAACAAACTGGAAAGAACACTTGGCAAGGATGACTGAGAATAGAATACCAAAAGCAGCATACAACTATTCACCACTAGGAAGAAGAAGTTTGGGAAGACTAAGGAAAAGATGGAAAGAACAGCAATTTGGAGCCGGAACAGGCTAGTAAATAAGCCTAAACCGTGAAGAAAAAGAAGATTATTTTTATTATTTGTTGTCATTATTATTATTATTATTGCTATTTTTCTTTCTTTCCCCTGTCAACTTTATATTGTATTGTCTATAATTATTGGAATTCCTTAGATTTGGACAGGGTGTATCTTTCTAAAATTGCCATCGCTGCCATTAGAGGATCAATTACAATTTTAAGAAACCATATTTACAAAATTTCTACTTTATAGTGTGTATACTTCAATTAGGCCTGCAATTTGAATTTTTTTAATGTATTTACAAAATGTATTTCATCAATTCCAAAAATTAATTGTCTGTATCACTTTGTCCTTGAGGAATCCTCTAATGAGGAAAGTTGTATATATAATAATAAAAATTATGTATCAATTATAATTCTTATTGTATGTTTAATTTAACCCTGATAAAGTGGAAGAGAAGACATTACGGTCTTAACTGCATCAGGTAAAATAAACATCTTAACTGCATCAGTTAAAATAAATAAATAAATAAATAAAATTTGAAATTAAATATTGACCCTAGCAATCGCCATGCTTAGTTCCTCTCAATGTATACCATACAATTTTTTTTTTTAGAGGAATTAAACCCAATGGGTACAACTTGGACACTACACACACCCAATCCCAAGGTGAAGAATTTAAAATCCCTTACCCCGCCGGGAATCGAACCCGGGTCGCCGGAGTGGAAGGTTGGGACTCTACCGACTACGCCACAGCGACGGATCATACAATTTAATTAACCCCTAAATGTCTTTCAGCTTATTCAACTAAAAATAAACGCCATAGCCGAGTAGTTAAGGCAAAATGCCTTGGCACAGAGATACGGGACTTGCGCTGGTTCGAGTCTCTATGAGGAAATGTATTTTCTCATGAAATTTCCGTCAGCAACCGGTGCCCACCCAGCATCGTGAGATATTTGGGTAACTACCATAAGTAGCGGTTCCAGGTTGAGAAAACCAGTAATAACAGCTGGGGGATCCGATAAGCTGACCATATGTCACCTCTACACTGGCTGTATGATTATCTACCTCTGTAATTAATAGATGTGGATGTGAGGCCAGCAGAGGGAAGGTAGGCCAAGGGCCTTCTAGGGCTGTCGCGCCATGGAAAAAAAAATTAAAAATAAAATCACACTTTTAATTAATATCATTTAATCAATTGAGTTGGTGTTTACTTGATGAAAATCCATATTTATTAATTAAATAAAAATAAAACATAGTTTTATTTGATTTTCATATTTATTATATAATTCAGTGACAGCTGTTTCGGTACACTGTACCTTCTTCAGACAATTATATAATTTGTTAACAATGATAATATTAATTAAATAAAAATAAAACGTAGTTTTATTTGATTTTCATATTTATTATATAATTCAGTGACAGCTGTTTCGGTACACTGTACCTTCTTCAGACAATATATAATTTGTTAACAATGATAATATTAATTAAATAAAAATAAAACGTAGTTTTATTTGATTTTCATATTTATTATATAATTCAGTGACAGCTGTTTCGGTACACTGTACCTTCTTCAGACAATTATATAATTTGTTAACAATGATAATATTAATTAAATAAAAATAAAACGTAGTTTTATTTGATTTTCATATTTATTATATAATTCAGTGACAGCTGTTTCGGTACACTGTACCTTCTTCAGACAATTATATAATTTGTTAACAATGATAATATTAATTAAATAAAAATAAAACGTAGTTTTATTTGATTTTCATATTTATTATATAATTCAGTGACAGCTGTTTCGGTACACTGTACCTTCTTCAGACAATTATATAATTTGTTAACAATGATAATATTAATTAAATAAAAATAAAACGTAGTTTTATTTGATTTTCATATTTATTATATAATTCAGTGACAGCTGTTTCGGTACACTGTACCTTCTTCAGACACTTATTATAATTTGTTTACAAATTATCCTATTAATTAAATAAAATATACACCTAGTTTTATTTGATTTTCATATTTATTATATAATTCAGTGACAGCAGTTTCGGTAACAAACACTGTACCTTCTTCAGACAATTATATAATTATGTTAACAATGATAATATTAATTAAATAAAAATAAAACGTAAGTTTCTTTGATTTTCATATTTATTATATAATTCAGTGCACAGCATTTTCGGTACACAACTGTACCTTCTTCAGACAATTATATAATTTGTTAACAATGATAATATTAATTAAATTAAAAATAAAACGTAGTTTTAATTTGATTTTAATATTTATTATACAATTCAGTGACAGCAGTTTCGGTACACTGTACCTTCTTCAGTTCAGACATTAATATAATTTGTTAACAATGATAATATTAATTAAATAAACATAAAACGTAGTTTTATTTGATTTTCATATTTATTATATAATGTCAGTTGGGGGGGAACCCCCAAGGCTGTTTCGGTACACTGTACCTTCTTCAGACAATTATATAATTTGTTAACAATGATAATATTAATTAAATAAAAATAAAACGTAGTTTTATTTGATTTTCATATTTATTATATAATTCAGTGACAGCTGTTTCGGTACACTGTACCTTCTTCAGACAATTATATAATTTGTTAACAATGATAATATTAATTAAATAAAAATAAAACGTAGTTTTATTTGATTTTCATATTTATTATATAATTCACTGACAGCAGTTTCGGTACACTGTACCTTCTTCAGACAATTATATAATTTGTTAACAATGATAATATTAATTAAATAAAATAAAACGTAGTTTTATTTGATTTTCATATTTATTATATAATTCAGTGACAGCAGTTTCGGTACACTGTACCTTCTTCAGACAATTATATAATTTGTTAACAATGATAATATTAATTAAATAAAAATAAAACGTAGTTTTATTTGATTTTCATATTTATTATATAATTCAGTGACAGCTGTTTCGGTACACTGTACCTTCTTCAGACAATTATATAATTTGTTAACAATGATAATATTAATTAAATAAAAATAAAACGTAGTTTTATTTGATTTTTCATATTTATTATATAATTCAGTGACAGCAGTTTCGGTACACTGTACCTTCTTCAGACAATTATATAATTTGTTAACAATGATAATATTAATTAAATAAAAATAAAACGTAGTTTTATTTGATTTTCATATTTATTATATAATTCAGTGACAGCTGTTTCGGTACACTGTACCTTCTTCAGACAATTATATAATTTGTTAACATGTCTGAAGAAGGTACAGTGTACCGAAACAGCTGTCACTGAATCATATAATAAATATGAAAATCAAATAAAACTACGTTTTATTTTTATTTAATTAATATTATCATTTAGCTAAGAAATGGCGGCTCCGTGGCGCAAGCGGTTAGACGCTCGCCTATCACCGCTGGGGTCCCGAGATTGAGTCTCTATTACCCCATGTGGGTTTCGTGGTGGACGAAACGGAGCTTGGGCAGATTTTTCTCGGGATTCCTCCCGTTTTCACCTGCCACAATTTCATTCCAGCATTTCTCCATACTCATCTCATCCATTTCGTTTCATTCCATTCATCTGTTCCTGTGATGGTGCGCAGGCGTGGTCAGTCGGCACCCTTGTAATATCACATACCTCTATATATAGGGGCTCATCTAATCTCATTCCTCTCCCTGACCCTGATTTGGACACGAGTTGAGGATAATTTTATTTGTTTACTAAATGAAACTATCAATGTTTTATTGATTTTCATAAATATGTATTTTAATCATATAATTATTACAGCTGTTTCGATGTATTATTCAGATATATGCCATAAATACAAATGAATTTTCTTATTTATATAAAACATCATCATCATCATCATCATTATCATAGTACATTCACGAATTTAGGCCATTTGTTGACCTGTTTCGGCCTCAAGAGAAACACCATCCAGAAGTCTTTTGAGTGGACGTCCTGGTCTTCTTCTTCCTGCAGGTTGATATCTTAACATTAGTTTGAGTATTCTGTGATCTTCCATTCGATGAACATGTTGTATCCATCTTGACTTATAATCAGAAATTTTGTTTTCTAAAGATTCCATGTGTAATTCTTTTAAGATGTCTTCATTTTTTTTTTGTGCTCTAGTAGTGTGTATCCTGCAGTCCTCCGAAGATATCTCATTTCAGCAGATCTAAGTCTCTGTATATCCTTCTGTTTCAACGTCCATACTTCGCTACCATACAAAAGAGTTGGAAGAGCCAGTGTTTTATACACTTTCAGTCTTGAATACTTTTGGACTAACTGTGGCTTGAAGATAGAATTTAATTAACCCTAAAATTCTTAAAAATTTAGATATTTTTGCATTTACATCCTTTTCTTCTTCATATGAGATATTGCATCCTAGATATGTAAAATTATTCACCTGCTCCAAAATTTTATTGTCCAGTACAATTTTACTTCACAAACATAACTATAAATAAGACAACTTTATTTGTATTTGTGGCATACATATTTTTTATTAACCTC
Source organism: Diploptera punctata (assembly GCA_030220185.1). Lineage (NCBI taxonomy): Eukaryota > Metazoa > Arthropoda > Insecta > Blattodea > Blaberidae > Diploptera > Diploptera punctata. Next base: position 3,154,332 of record JASPKZ010006852.1, read on the forward strand.
AAATAAACAATTTTTACAAAAAATTAATACAACATTTTATAACAAAAAGTGAATTGGCATATATTTTCTCTTGTTATTCATTTTGTATTTCACTTGTTTGTCCCCCCCAGGAGCTATCACCTTGACGTGGTGGGGGGGCTTAGTACCCGATGAACCAGACGACTCTACTGGGGAAGATTGACTTAGGTTAATCTTGCTGGTGGGTAAGAGGCGAGGGGAACTAAGTATAGCTCACAACGAAGGAATGGCGTCTGTATCCATATTGGGCGGCCACATCTTCGTCAAGTCAAGTCTTCAACGGTCAACAGGGCGACAAGGAATAGCACAGCTAAACTTGTAGGGCTTGAAGAGCGGAAGAAGCAGCCCTCTCTTGGGGGGTGGATACCCAGAGGAGCATGTTTGGAGGCTCAGAGGAAGCAGCCCTTCCACCATCCTTGTCCTGCGAAGCGCTCGTAACGCTTCCAGGAGACATTTATCTTACTGAGAAGCTTCATGGAAATCAGCCGGATTGTCATAAAAGGAACCGACCCAAGCAAGATAAAAGGATACGATTTGGAATAAAGGACATTTTGAAATTAGGAAATTGGAACGTAAGGGGAATAAATACAAAAGAAGAAGAATTAGAAAGAGAATTAAAGAAAAAAGAAATAAATATAGCAACAATAACAGAAACAAAAAAGAAACTAAAAGGAACAAAGGACTTACAACACTATACTATGTTGTATAGCGGAGTAGAACAGACAACAAGAGCGCAGTGTGGAGTAGCAATTTTAATAGATGAAAAATGGAAGAACAAATTGAATAGCTATGAGTTTATAAATGAAAGGATCCTGATAGCCAGATTTAAAATTGAAAGAGGATATATGATGATAATTGCTGTGTATGCCCCAGAGGAAGGCAAGAAAGAAGAAACAAAAAAATTTTATAAAACATTACAAACATTAGTTGATAAATATACAAAAGATCATCATTTAATAATAAGTGGAGACTTAAATGCCAGAGTAGGCAATGTCCCTATACCTAATGTAATAGGAAATAATGGAGAAATAACAATAAATGATAATGGACAGGATTTGAGACAGTTTTCAGCCTATAATCAATTAAAAATAATGAATACCTATTTCCGAAAAAAGGACATACATAAATATACAAGAAGTGGATATAACTCAAGATCAATAATTGACTATTTAATCGTAAACAACAAGCTAGGAGCCTTGGTAAAAGATGTGAGAGTACATAGAGGCAGCGATATATACTCTGATCACTATCTCGTGATAAGCAAAATAAACATAATAGCTAAATGGCGGAAAAATAACATAAAGAACAAAAGAAACCAAGAAGAAGTATATAAAATATATTTATTACAAGATCAAAGTATTAGACAACATTATGAAAGCAGAATGAATAAATATATATCAGAGATAGCGACGTCAGAAGATATAAATATTGAATGGGAAAATATATCAAATGTAATACATAAAACAGCAAATGAGATATTAGGAAAGAAAAATAGAATAAGGAATAGGAAGGGCTTGAGAACTTGGAATGCGAATATACAAAATGCAGTGAATGAAAAACAAAAAGCATATCATACATACTTACGACTGAAAACAGAAGAATCCTATGAAGAATATAAAATGAAAAGGAGAATTGCTAAAAGCATTATAAGAAAATCCCATCAGGAGTCATGGGATAAATTTATAAGCTCAGTAGAACATGATATGTATGGAAGACAAGAAATAGGTTATAAATTAGTGAAACATCTAAATCAGACTGAGAAAGATTCTGCCAGATTGAATATAATCCCAGAACAAGAATGGATCCAGCATTATGAAAAACTTTGGAAAAAGGAGGAAATTGAAGGAAAAGAGAACAATGAGGAAGAAATAAAAGTGGAAAATATTGATGTAATAGACATAAATGAATTAGAAATGGCTTTGAAAACCACTAAGAATAGGAAAGCAACAGGATTAGATAATATAAATATGGAATTAATCAAATATAGTGGAATATTGTGTAAACTACGAATACTTCATCTAATTAATATATGTTGGCAGACCTATGGGATTCCAACCACTTGGAAAACAGCAATTGTCAAGAATATATTCAAAAGAGGAGACCGGAGAAATTGCGAGAATTACAGAGGGATTAGCTTAATGAATACTGGCTACAAAATATATACGAAAATAATAAATAATAGATTGAGAAACATAACAGAAGTAATAATAAGTGAAAATCAAAGTGGATTCAGAAAGGGAAGGTCATGTATAGACAATGTCTTTACACTGAAACAACTCATAGAAAAGAGAAGAGAACATAACTTAGAAACTCACATAGGATTTATAGATTTGGATAAGGCCTTCGATCGAGTAAACAGACAAAAATTATGGGAAATATTACGAATGAAAGGATACCCGCTGTGCCTTGTTGAAACAATAAAGACATTATATGAAGACACAAATATAATTATAGATACCGGATTCAAAAGAACAGATGCAATCAAAACAAATACTGGATTACGACAAGGATGTAGTTTATCACCCACTTTGTTTAATATATATATAGACGATATTTTTAATAAATGGAAAGTTTTAGTAAATCCAGGAATAAGAATGGATAATAAAATGTGCATAAATAATCTTTTATTTGCTGACGATGTAATCATAATACAGAAAAATGAAGACGACTTACAGAAATCAATGCATGCATTAAATGAAATATGTAAATTATACGATCTAAAAATTTCTGTAAGGAAAACGAAGACCATGGCTTTTAGAGGAAGAGATCCAGTGAGAACCAAAATTATTTTAGAAAATCAAAGTATAGAACAGGTGTCTAGTTTCAAATATTTGGGCTGTGATGTTGGCTACAATGTGGAAAGAGATATTGACTCCAAAATAAATAAATTTCAGACGGTGTGTGGAACAATACAGAGAACATTCAAAAATAAAATTAGAAAAGAAACCAAGATAAAAATGTATAATGTTATGGCGGTTCCCACAATATTGTATGGATGTGAAACTTGGGCTCCAGTGAAAAGACAGAAGGATAGAATACAGACGGCAGAGATGCGGTTCCTAAGACAAGTAAAAGGATGTACAAGACTTGATAGAATAAGAAATGAGGATATAAGAGAAGAATTGAAAGTACAGCCTTTATTGGATAAAGTCACGAATTACAGACAGAAATGGATTGATCACATGGATGGAATGAACAAGGAGAGATATCCATTGTTAGCCAGAAATTATCAAGCAAGAGGAAGGCGTGATGTTGGAAGACCTAGAAGACGTTGGGCTGATGCAATATGAAGTCGGAACGGGCAATTGCCTAATCCTTGGAGTGATGATGATGATGATGATGATGACTTGTTTGTTTTCATGTCATTATAATGTTATATATATATATATATATATATATATATATAGTTTTTAGTTCATTTAAGTTTTCACATTCCACTTCAAAATTCAAAACAATGCCAATGTGTGGAAAAAACATACAACGGGTGAAAATTGAGATTGATGGAAAAATTATAGAACAAGTGTCAGATTTCGCTTACGTAGGAAGTGTATTTACAGAGTATAAGAGTGACATTGATTCAAAATTACAAACATATAATAAAATGAATGGGGTAATACGAAGACATTTTGGTAAACAGATGAGGACAGAGACAAAACTAAGATTACATAACATCACATCAAAAGCTGCTCTAAAATATGGAAGTGAAATTTGGATTTTAAATAAAAGAAACTCTCATAAACTTCAAGTAAGTCAAATGCGCTTCTTACGATCATTGTTAATAGACTGCATCACCAAAGGAACACTATTATCAGAGGAAAACTTGGAGTAACAAGTTTAAATGAAGATATACAAAGATACCAATAAGAATGGAAAAATCATCTGAGGAGAATGGCAAGAAATATACTTCCAAAATTGGCATTCCAATATACCCCAACTGGACATAGGGACCAAGGAAGACCAAAACATCGGTGGAAAGATCAAGACCATCTTCGCTAGGTTTACCGTACAGGCCACATGGCCTAAAACGAATTTGTTCATGATGATGATGAAGTTTTCACATTGTGTATGATTGAATTTCCATCCTAATTCCTGATACTTTTGTCTTGACATTTCCCAGAATGTTCTGGGTTGAGAATAGCTGTTGTAATTTGAAATTATACAAACCCTATTGCTATCCATGATTTGACAAATACCTTGTTTTCAGTTGGTGGGTCTGTTCCCTTGTTTGGTGCCATTCATGTAGATGTAAGTTACGCGAAGAAAAACAAGCATATCTCTTTTCTTTTTCCTTCTTGTTTTACCTTTCTTTCCTCCTCCTTCCTCTACCTTCCAAGTATTAAGCCAAGGCCTGTTACGATCCTATAGAACATTTTCCCTCCAGCGTTTCATAGGACGGCCAGTGATCTTCGTCCTCTTGGTATATAATTATAAAAAGTTTTTAGGATCCGATTTGAACTCATTCTTTCAAGATGGTGTTTCCAATTTAGTTGGTACTGTTTAATATATTCCAAAATTGGCGTAGTCTTCAATTCTTTTAAGATATCGGTGTTCCTTTTCCGATCCCATCTGGTGTAACCCGCTGTTCTCTGCATGAATCTAATTTCACAAGCCGTTATTCTGCTTTCATGTTGTCTTTTTAGTGTCCATGCTTCACTACCATAGTTCAACACTGGTCTAGCCAAAGTGTTATATAAACGTAATCTGTTGTTTTTTTTTGTACAAGGGATGGTTTCATAACTTGATTAATAATTCGTAAACTTTTATTATAACTAGTAATTTTTTCAGGGATATCTTTTTCATCCCAGATAGAGAGATAATATCCAAAGATATTTAAATTGATTAGATCTCTCTAAAATGTTATTCTTTCTTTAGCTTTTGTTAACTTTATTTTATTCTACATATAGACATAAGGACAGGACACACACCCAGACTCATGTTGGAGACTTAAAAATCCCCTACCCCGCCGGGAATCGAACCCGGGTCGCCGGAGTGGAAGGTAGGGACTCTATCGACTGCACACGGCGACGGACTAACCTAAAAAAGATAGTGTATCAAAACAGCTGTCATGAATATTGATTAAAATAAATATTTATGAAAAATCAATACAATTTTGAGAGTTTTATTTAGTAAATAAGAATATGGTTTTTCATCAAGTAAACGCCAAATCAATTGATTGCATTTTAAATTATTTATTTAGGTGTAGCAGCGCACGCCGAATATTCCCTAGTTCTAGATAAAAATTGAATTGTTTCTAATGACTATTTAACTCATGCCCCAAATGGGAGTCAATGACCAATCACATTTCAATGATTTTTTTATTTACAACCAATCACAGTCGTGTTTCGCCTAAAATGTACCAACTAACGTTTATCATAATAAAGAAAGCACCTCTTTTTAACGTTCTGAATAGGCTATAGCATCATTTTGCTCTAAGAAATACAGCTACCAGATTGTATATATAGTGCATGAATGTCAGCAGAAAGCGCATGCGATAGATAATATAAAAACATTTGTAACAATTGATTATACCACAAAAAAAACACTGTTTGCACTTTCTTAAATGAAGTATTTTCCAGGAAATGACGTTGCAGAAAAATATAATTGACATATTTACATCATAGGACATCAAATTAATTAATACCAATAATGTTTCTTATAAATTTCTCCACTAGGGTGCATTCTTACAACATTGCGATACTTTGACAATAAATAATATTCTGATCTGGTTGCAGTGATGAACAAAGGAAGGAAATGAAGCGTACCAATAGTTTCTCATTTGTTTTCAAACATAGCCGTTTACATTAAATATAGAAATATTTTAAAATAACTATATTTAAATTATGATTTGTGAGTAAACAGCTTAATTTTATTCGTTAAATAGTCCTAACAAATGACACTCTTGATTTCCAAATTCTCTAGATAAATTGGAAATCACTCGTGGCATTACTTATGAAAGATTGGTATTTATATAAAAATCGTAAAACTGGTCTTGAGACAATAATGATAATGAAGAACACACACGATCACTTTCTAAATGTTCATTCATGAAAACGGATACGCATCAGTCTGAAAGACGTCTAGAATTGAAATACCAGAGCATCCAACCGTGAGATTCATTTCTGTGAATTGAGAACTGTTCTACAAAACTACCAAGAACACCATATGTGGAATGTCTGGGACATATGTTCATTCAATCCAATATTCACACCAACTAATCTACATCCTATTTAATTTCTTCATTTCTACCATTTTTCATCATTTAACAACGCTCCTAGATATTCTAAAGTTTTTTCACTTTTTCATAAGTAATGCCACGAGTGATTTGCAAATCATCGATAAATTCAGGAAGTCACGAAGCGTTGGCATTTGGTAGGACTAATTAACGAATAAAATTAAGCTGCTTACTCAAAAATCATTATTTAAATATAATTATTTTTAAAATAAGTTATATATTTAATGTAAACGGCGATGTTTCAAAAAACATATCAGAAAATGTTGTGGTTAGGTTTAATTGGTTTCTCACCTGCAACTTGATCATATAAATTTATTGATACATACGGATAGCAAGAATTGTTAAGGAATTGCACCCTGGTGGAAAAGAACCATGCAAACACATTAAACGTTATATTATAACCAACGTTATAGGTTATTAATTTATTTTTTAATAAAGAACTCATTAAATCATTATTTAAAAACACAATTATTGAACACACAACTATCAAATGTGTAATTCGAAGGAATCTGTTCATTATTTGCTATATTAAATGTATTTGTTGGAGAGTCAGTCACTGCAAAATAATGCTCTTACCTATACTGAAAATTAAAAAGGAGGAGCTTTATCACAAAATCTGGAGGTGGTAAAGCGAATTCTATACAGAGCGAGGTGAAACACCACTGTCATTGGTTGTGAAACAAAATTCATTGAAATGTGATTGGTCATTGACTCCCATTTGGGGCATGAGTTAAATAGCCATAAGTAATGCCACAAGTGATTTCCAATTTATCTAGAGAATTTGTAAATCAACAGTGGCATTTGTTACGACTATTTAACGAATAAAATTAAGCTGTTTACTCACAAATCATTATTTAAATATAGTTATTTTAAAATATTTATATATTTAATGTAAACGGCGATGTTTGAAAACAAATGAGAAACGATTGTTACGCTTCATTTGATTCTTTTGTTCATCACTGCAACCACATAATATTATTTATTGCCAAAGTAACGCAAAATTGTAAGAATGATAATAATAATAACAATACTTTATTTATTCTGGCAGAGTTAAGGCCATAAGGCCCTCTCTTCCACTCAACCAGCACAAATACAAATAAATATTCGACAAATATAGATATACACTATACTAATTATAAACAGTTAAAGATACAATAAATGTAGCAATGTAAATGTCATGTACAAACAACATTTTATAGGGTAATAACAATAATGATACGATAATAATAATAATAATAATAATAATAATAATATAAATATGATACATTATACGGGAAACACCAATTAATATATATATATATTATATATATATATATATATATATATATATATCAAATAAAACACATCAAACTGTATATTAAATAATTTCTGGTCCTATGATATAAATATGACAATTCTATTTTTCTGGAATGTTATTACCTGGAAAAAAATACATTTAAGAAAGTGCAAACAGTGGTTTCTTTTTTTGGTGGTATAATAAATTGCTACAAACGTTTTTATATTAACTCCCGTATGCGCTGTGTTGACATTCATGCACTATATATAACTATCTGGTAGCCGTATTTCTTACCGAGTCAGTAACTGTAAAATAATGCTATGACCTATTCAGAATGTTAAAAAGGAGGTGATTTCTTTATTATGACTATTTAACTCATGTCCCAAATGGGAGTCAATGACCAATCACGTTTCAATGATTTCTGTTTTACAACCAGAGTCGTGTATTTACCATATTAAAGAAAGCTCCTCCTTTTTAATATTCTGAACAGGTCTGACCATTATTTTGCAGGAATACCACCTATAAGAAATGGGTAGAATTTAAGTTGGAATATATCTAGTTCGCAATTATCTATAATTGTAATTTTAGGCTGTAGCTGTGGGGAAGGTAACATAAAATATTCCTGTAATATGTGTGTAATTATTATAATATTTGTTAAGGTTCCAGATTGTATATATAGTGCATAGATGTCAACACAGGAGTTACTATAAAAACATTTGTAGCAATTTATTATACCACCAAAAAAAGAAACCACTGTTTGCACTTTCTTAAATGTATTTTTTTCCACGTAATAACATTTCAGAAAAATATAATTGTCATATTTACATCATACGACATCAGAAATGAATTAATATACAGTTTGATGTTTCATTTTTTCTCCACTAGAGAGCATTTTTCAATATTGCGTTCCTTTGGCAATAAATAGTATGATCTGGTTGCAGCGATAAACAAAAGAAGTCAGTAACTGTAAAATAATGCTATGACCTATTCAGAATGTTAAAAAGGAGGTGATTTCTTTATTATGACTATTTAACTCATGTCCCAAATGGGAGTCAATGACCAATCACGTTTCAATGATTTCTGTTTTACAACCAATCAGAGTCGTGTATTTACCATATTAAAGAAAGCTCCTCCTTTTTAATATTCTGAACAGGTCTGACCATTATTTTGCAGGAATACCACCTATAAGAAATACGGCTACCAGATTGTATATATAGTGCATAGATGTCAACACAGGAGTTACTATAAAAACATTTGTAGCAATTTATTATACCACCATAAAAAGAAACCACTGTTTGCACTTTCTTAAATGTATTTTTTTCCACGTAATAACATTTCAGAAAAATATAATTGTCATATTTACATCATACGACATCAGAAATGAATTAATATACAGTTTGATGTTTCATTTTTTCTCCACTAGAGAGCATTTTTCAATATTGCGTTCCTTTGGCAATAAATAGTATGATCTGGTTGCAGCGATAAACAAAAGAAGCGGATGAAGCGTACCGATCGTTTCTCATTTGTTTTCAAACATCGCCGTTTACATTAAATATATAAATATTTTAAAATAACTATAGTTAAATAATGATTTGTGAGTAAACAGCTTAATTTTATTCGTTAAATAGTCCTAACAAATGCCACTCTTGATTTCCAAATTCTCCAGATCAATTCACTCCTCACTTCGTGAGTCGTGAATTTATCGATAATTTGGAAATCACCCGTGGCATTACTTATGATAAACTTTAGTTGGTAAATTCTAGGCGAAACACAACTGTGATTGGTTGTAAATAAAAAAATAATTGAAATGTGATTGGCCATTGACTCCCATTAGGGGCATGAGTTAAATAGTCATAAGAATGAAGTTCTCGATAGTCACTTTATTGATATCATGGGCAATGCTAAAATTATTAATCAAGTAATATTTTCAAATACTATGATAAGTTGATGTATTTGGCTTGAAGGAGTTTCTTACCTTTATCTTTAAATTATTTAACATTTTTTTACATTGCTGTAATTATCCTAAATGATTAATTGATAAATAGGTCAGGTTTTTCGAATCCACCAACAGCAAACAATTTATTTAATGATCCGGCCGCGGTGGACTAATGGTTCCTTGCCTCTGGTCCCGACAGTCGCGGGTTCAAATTCGGCGAGGGTTGATGGATTTTTAGGAAGGAAAAATACAAGCAGCAAGTTCTTCGGGAGGAACTTTAAGCCGTGGATCACAAGTCTCAAGATTTTCAGGCTCGTAAAAGATCCTTAAGCCTGAATAATGAGAACTCTAAGCAAAATTTACCGACCTCTTTCATACTAGTAATATCTTAGTTGTCAACTAGATGTCTCATTGGATTGGCTGTTAATACTTAGTTGTCAACTAGATGTCTCATTGGATTGGCTGTTAATACTTAGTTGTCAACTAGATGTCTCATTGGATTGGCTGTTAATACTTAGTTGTCAACTAGATGTCTCATTGGATTGGCTGTTAATACTTAGTTGTCAACTAGATGTCTCATTGGATTGGCTGTTAATACTTAGTTGTCAACTAGATGTCTCATTGGATTGGCTGTTAATACTTAGTTGTCAACTAGATGTCTCATTGGATTGGCTGTTAATACTTTTTTAATCCGATACTCCTAGTTGTCATTTCGACATTTCTGGTATTCTCCTCTGGCATTGGCGTAATTGTGTAACCCACTTCTGAGGTTGTGGCGCCTGGAAGGCGGGGTTACGGCTGCCCCGATGATATGACGGGTGATGATGAAGTAGTGGTGCGCTAGGAGAGTCCCTAATCCTTAACTTAACCTAAGGTGAATATGAATTATGATGGTTATGAAGCCGTATGTTGTTCAGGGACCGTTTGGGCCTTAAAGTTTCCTGACATCTGCCATACAAGTGGGGGAAAAAAACGAAAAAAAATCACTTAGGAAACTTTCCTCGACCGGAGATCGAACCCGGGCCCGCTATGTGACAAGGCAGCACGCTTGAAAACAAAAATGTTATTTTTATCATCATCATCATCATGAACAAATCCGTTTAAGGCCATATGACCTGTGACGGTAAGGTCTCTATTTGTTTCCAATGAAGAGACATCAAAGTATTGGAGAGCAAGATTGCTAATGACTTCAGTGTTAGATGCGGCACATTAGACAACAACAAGTATTTCTTTCCAATCTTCTCGGATTATTTTTTCCATTCTTGTTGGTATCTTTGTATATCTAACTTGTTATATTTCATTAGACACAAAATACTTGTGTAACATAATTAGGAGTTTTTTGATAAAACAAAGTATTCAATATTATCATAAGTAATGCCACGAGTGATTTCCAATTTATCTAGAGAATTTGGAAATCAAGAGTGACATTTGTTAGGATTATTTAACGAATAAAATCAAGCTGTTTACTCACAAATGATTATTTAAATATAGTTATCTTAAAATATTTATATATTTAATGTAAACGAAGATGTTTGAAAACAAATGATAAACGTTATATTTCATTTGTTTATCACTGCTACCAGATCATACTTATTGCCAAATAGAATCGCAATATTGCAAGAATGCACCCTAATGGAGAAAAAATAAAACACATCATTACAGGTTATTAATTAATTTCTGGCGTCTTATGATGTAAATATCTCGATTATATTTTTCTGCAACGTTAATTCCTGGGAAATAATACGTTTAAAGAAGTGTCAACAGTGGTTTCTTTTTTTATAATCAATTGCTACGAGTGTTTTTCTATTATATATCACAAGCAGATTCTGGTTACATTCGTATACTATATATACAATCTGGGAGCCACTTTTTGGGTGTGGGAGATAAAAGGAAAGTGGTGAAAAAGACTGTGACTGATTGTAAATAAAAATTAATTGAAATGTGATTGGTCATTGACTGCAATTTGGGGTATGAGACAATTTTAATTATTTAGGATGCAACGTATCATACTGCCAGAAGGAAGATATTAATATTAAATTTAATAGATTTTACAGAATGTGTGGCACTATAGGACGGACACTGAAAAATAAAACTTTGAGGAGATCACAACTAAAATTTTACAAAATTATGGCAGTGCCTGTCTTAACATATGCAAGTGAAAATTGGACTCTTAACCGTTCAGACAGAAGAAAAATAGAAACTGCAGAAATGAAGTTCCTACGTTCAGTAGCAGGTGTGACAATTTTGGACAAGAAAAGAAGTGAGGATATTAGGAAGGACTTAAATATTTTCAATTTAACAAATAGAATTGACAACATGAGAAACAACTGGTATGAACATGTCAAGAGAATGCCTACAGATAGAGTCCCTCAGCTGTTACTGAAGTACAAACCAATATGACATAGAAATGTTGGACGCCCATTTACTAGATGGGAGGATTCATTAAATCCCACTTGATGTGAAAACAGGTCAAAAGGCCTAATTTCATGAAGCAGAAGAAGAAGTAGAAGTTAAATAGTCATCAAAACTTAACAATCGATTTCCCAAAAGTTTTTATTTTATTAGTTACTATATTTTAGGAACGAGTACCTGATTTATTAAGTTTCCAATCTGTATCATGTTTCTTTTGAAACTTATCATACAACCCAGATAATAAACTGTCTAAATATATATTGAGTTAATATATATATATATATATACGTACATATGTAGGCAATGTCATGAAACAAGGTGTTTCAATGTGACATACGATGATATGCAACGTTGCGACGTTTGATTGTATATCTTGATTGTAGTGACATAATAGAACATCTTACCGAAGGGTAATACCCAATCAGTTAAGGATCAACTGTGTTGCCTCAGAATAACAATAAGACTTGATCAGGGTTCAACACCTACACCAGCGGCGAATTTTGTATTCAGTATGAATCTCTAACATTCGACTCCCATCGGAAATACCAAATAGCTTTGTCACAGGGCAGAGGAATTACTTCATGTCCTCAAAGATTAACATCGCAAACGTCACCGATGACGTAGTTTTGTTCGAACTGCAAGTATAATATAAAATGATAGATGCTTATTTCTACGAAATCTTTCATCTGTTTGAAACTAATTTAGCATTTAACTAACAATTTTTGGAGAGGAAAAAAAAATGAGGAAAAGTGACCACATCATTAAAAGAAATGAATTCTATGGATATGCTGTATACAAATAACACTTAGCAACAAAAGAGAAACCTTTTTTTTTTGTCTCAAAAAGAAAAATATGTGATTCTGATAGTATTTTTCTGTTGAATTCAAATATGATATCGGGTTTTCTCCATCACGCAAGGTTTCCGAGAGACAGGCATTTATAATTTCAAACACTTTAATATTTTGTACATTCGTAACTGCACAATATTCGAACATTCGGACTCACCTAGAAAGTAAGAAATGACGATTTTCTGCTATATTTCGCCTGTGGAGCATCCCTCTTGATGGTCCAACAATAATCGGCCAGCATATTAGGATTCCATTTGCCTTAATATATTTTTTCCATAGCTGAAATCTCTTGAGTTAGCTCATTTTGTTTTATTTAACAATGGACAAATGGACGAAAAAACGTTTATTTAAAAAAATAATTATTTAAATCCATTAATTAAAATTGAAAAAAAAACTGTTGGTGATGGAGAAATTCCGAATACATATTTGAAAACACGATAAAAAACTGCATTAAGTACAACTATTGGTACTCATGAGACAAAAATCGTGTTGACCAGTGTTATTGGATCAGGAAGATAACTGGTACTTTTATTAAGTGACACTCTTAGCGATATTTTATTAGATACTTCACTTTTTGCAGACGATCAGGTTGTGATATCTGAGACAGAAAATTGGTTACATCGGTCAATTTACAAATTGAGTGAAATACAATAAAAACTCCTTAGTAGCGGTTCCCTTATTCACGTTTTCATTATTCGCGGGTTAAAAATTGCGTCACAGTTCCTGTATTCGCGGCTAAAAATCTCTTTAGTCGTGGATCCAGTCGGTATATTAGAAGGATTATATCCTTTATTAACGCATCGGCAACTTTTTTTTGCTGCAGGCACGTGCCAAGGCGGCTTTTACAAAGAGCGATTCAAATCAAATGGAGAAATTAATATTAAAAAAACCTTATTGTCACTAAGCCTAAAGTTCGTTGTTAAAAGCCACCGCCATCGTATTTCACGTGCCGCTATGTCCGTTATAAATGCTCCTCCGCCATGATCAGTGTTTGATTGTTACAACTTATCATTCGTTGCAATAATTTTGTTCGAATAACACGTATCTCTTCTACTTTGTAGCCAATTTATAATGTCGAGTAAAAGGAAAGAAAATTAGTTGCGAAACGGAAAAAAAATAGTGTGGCCGCTTAAAGTATAAACAGAAATGCTTCACTATTTACGCGTTGGCGAGTCGTTTTGCGTCTGTATCAGGCCGTTTTAACGTTGGTAAATTAACTGTACGATTCATCAAGAAATCCGAAGACAAATAAGGAATTATATCGCTGAATTCACAGCTGAATATCAATCTGAGTTGAAAAACCTTTTAAAAGCGGCAAAACCAGGAAAAAATTACAAATTTCTTTTAGCCCTTTCCTAAGCCTGGTAGTAATAACACAGGTCAACATGATTTTTGTCTCATGAGTACCAATAGTTGTACTTCATGCAGTTTTTATCGTGTTTTCAAATATGTATTCGGAATTTCTCCATCACCCACAGTTTTTTATTTCAATTTCAATTAATGGATTTAAACAATTTTTTTTAATAAACTTAAGATTTCTTCCCGGAAAATCTTGGCGCAGTGCGCGATGAGCAGGGAGAATATTTTCATCAGGAGATTTCAGCTATGGAAAAGAGATATCAAGGCAAATGGAATCCTAATATGCTGGCCGATTATTGTTGGACCATCAAGAGGGATGCTCCACAAGCGAAATTTAGCAGAAAATCGTCATTTCTTACTTTCTAGGTTCGAATATTGTGTAGTTACGAATGTAGAAAATATTAAAGTGTTTGCAATTTAAAAATTCCTGTCTCTCGGAAACCTTGCGTGATGGAGAAAAAGCGGTATCATATTTGAATTCAGGAGAAAAAATACTATCAGAATCACATATTTTTCTTTCTGAGACAAAAAAAAAGTTTCTTTTTTGTTGTTCAGTATAATTAATAGAAATTGTTCAAAATCTCTCATTAACTGATTTTACTGTATGTGAAATATACAACATGAAAGCATCTACTCTAAACACAAACATTTTTACCATTTCGAGAGTATGAACCACTAAGAGTAAAAATGTAATTAGAGAATAAAACAATAAAACAGGTGAGCAATTTTAATTATCTGGGATACAATTTGTCCCGCGCTGCAGTCGAGTGGCGCCTGGGCGCAGAGCTATTGCTCTGGTTCAGGTCTTCGTTGGAGAAGAAATTTTCTCATGGAATTTCGGTCAGTATGGGACAGGTACCAACCCAGCATCATGAGGCATTTGGTAACTACAATAAGTAGGTTGAGAAATTCAGCTATAACAGCTGGGATACCCGACATGCTAACCACATAACACCCCTATATTTCCTGTATGATTGTCTACATCTGTAATTAACACATGTGGATATGAGGCCAGCACCCCTCAGTAAGGCTAACGACCTTCTAGGCCTGTCGCGCATGGTAAAGCGGAGTTGAGATACAATGTGTCATATAAAAAGGTGAAAACATTGCGAACAAAATAAATAAATTTAATTATATGTGTAGCATCATAAAACGAAGTCTCAAGGGAACTAGAAAGAAGAGAATTTTATTTTTTTTAAACAATGACGGTTCCGACATTACTAGATGGATCAGAACATTGGGTCTTAACCAAAAACCATTGATATCTTCCGCACTCATTCCTAGCATCAGTAAATCTGCCCAAGAATGACTTATAATTTTTTTTTAAAGAAATTCTGTTTCGATTTCGGTTAGGCCTACTTATTGATAGAACTGGCAGGGTTTTTTTTAAGGGTAGGTTACGATATTAAAACGGTGATACTTTCCTTGCAAGGCAGAGGGGTGAGAGGGGGAGAGGGGGAGGGAGGGAGAGGGGGGAGAGGAGAGAGGGAGAGGGGGAGAGGGAGCGAGAGGGAGAGGGGAGGAGGGGGAGAGAGAGATAGGGAGAAGGGAGAGAGAGAGAGAAAGAAAGAGAGAGAGAGAAGAAAGAGAGAGAGGAAAAGGAGAGAGAGGAGAGCGAGGAAAAGAGAGAAAGAGAAGAGAGAAAGAAAGAGAGGGAGAGAGAGAGAGAGAGAGAAAGAAGAGAGAGAGAGAGAGAGAGAGAGAGAGGAGAGAAAGGGAGAGAAACGGGAGAGAGAGAAGACAGAGAGAGAGAGGGAGAGGGAGACAGAGAGAGAGAGGGGGGGAGAGAGAATGCAATACATCGAAATTAAATTCAATTCTTGGTCTTTCATTTAAATCTACATGCTCAATAGGATGTCATAAGGAGTTGCGTACTTTTAGCTCTAAACTGAAAATGACAGTCATAATCAATTCATTATTTAATAATTCCGAATATGTATTGAGGAAATTCCGAAGGAAAGAATAAATTAAAATTTAGTGATTTAAAGCACGTATTTCTTTATAATTCATAAGAGGTGTGTATGCCAAACATTCCTATCAATCAGGCCTTCGCCATGCATCATGTCACAATATTTAGGGACATGAAAGAGAAAAAAATGACCAGTAGCGTAAACAAACATTGAGTCATTTAAAAATTAATGCAATCTCCATTGAAGGCCACTCATACTGTTCCAAATGCCATATTATTCACTGGAATAAATATTTTATCATCTTCCACACAAGCATAAGGCCTGGTGACATGTTACGATCTCGAGGCTTGATTTTCAATCAATCTATCTTTTGGATGTTCAATAGATCTATGCCCATATGGAAGGTAATGAAGCATGGTTTTTGGAGATCTATTCACGGACATATGTACCAATCCATAAGAAAGGAGATGAAACTGATTGCAACATCTAGAGGGCATTTCATTACTTTCAACTTCGTACCAATATTCTAACAGTTATATTAAAACACAAAACAATAAAACAGTGACAATAAACTGTGGAGTAAAACAAGGATGCCCACTTTCGCCATCACTTTTTAATTTATTTACAGACGATGCCATACAGAATTGCCAAATCGTTTTAACTGAACATTTTAAAATTGACAATATTTTATTAGATACTTTACTTTTTGCAGACGATCAGGTTGTGATATCTGAGACAGAAGATGGTTTACAACGGGCAATTTACAAATTAAGTAAAATATATTTTTTTTGAGGAATTAAACCCAATGGGTACAACTTGGACACTACACACACCCAGTCCCAAGGTTGAGATTTGTTTTAAAAATCCCTTACCCAGCCGGGAATCGAACCCGGATCGCCGGAGTGGAAGGTAGGGACTCTACCGACCACGCCACAGCGACGGACTAAGTAAAATATTTGAAACATACAAGTTGAAAATATCTACTCTAGAAACAAAAGTTTTAGCCTTTCGAGGTTATGAGCCACTAAGAGTAAAAACCCAATTAGGGAATAAAATAATAGAACAAGTAGCAATTTTAATTACCTGGGATACAATGTGTGATATAGAAAAAGTGAAGACATTGAAAACAAAATAAATAAATTTAATTATATGTGTGGCTCCATAAAACGAAGTCTCAAAGGAACTAGAAAGGAGACACTTTTAAAATTTTATAAAACAATGGTGGTTCCAAGACTGCTATATGGATCGGAATACTGGGTCTTAACAAAAAACCAGGAACGAAGAATAGAAACGTCAGAAATGAGTGTGGCTGGCTATACAATAATGGATCAAAGCGAAGTGAAGATATAGGAAGAGAACTAAATATATTCAAACTATTATATACAATTACACAATAAGATGAATGGATGGACCACACCGATAGAATGAATAACAATAGAAATCCAAAACAGATTATTCATTACAAACCATTAGGACGAAGAAATGTTGGAAGACCCAGTAAAAGACAGACAGACCAATTCTAACATGAGATCGGAACAGACCAGCAGGTTTAATCCTTGATGCTGCTGATGATGATGCTATTAGTAAGCAGACTTTCTCCCTATGTTGACGATTGATGACGTAATAGGTGATCATTGAAGTCGATTTAGGAAAAACAGGTCAATAGTTCTGATTGTTGTAAAGTCGATTTAGAAGAACAGGTCTACAATAGTTCTGACAAATTTTGGAAAATAAATGGGAATATAATGGCACTGTGGATCCACTATATGTGGATTTCTAAAATGCATACTATGCAATTAAGAAGGAGAAGTTGTATAGTATCCTGCTGGATTTCGGAATTCCTAAAAACTTAGACTTATTCGAATTGTCTAAATGGCATAAAGAGTAGGGTGCGTGTAGGCAAACAGTTTTCAGATTTTTGAAATTCAAAATGGGTTAAAGCAAGTAAATGCAGTATCTCCTCCAATATTCAATTTTCTACTAGAGAATACCATCAAAACTTGAGACGAGGATAACGCCTCCAACTCAATTATATTAATAGGCTGTTAGTTTAGGCTGATGATGTAGTATTATAACATTATAAGCGTTAGCGAGGAGATACTGAGGGTCAACACACACACTAATGAGTAATTGGGACTGGAAGTAAACATCTATAAAACTAAATATTTTTATACAAATGCAGGGGACTTGACAGAAATCAAATACATGTTTACACATAAAAATATATTATATAACGGAGATCAACTCTTAATGACAAATGGATTTCTTGAGGAAAGCAGCAAAATGTTCAAAATTGTAAAAAAGTAAGAAATAAAGTAATACGACAAAAAAATGAATAGTCTATTAAATATTCAACAGTAGATTATATAAAATATAAGCAATTAAATTGGTATGGGCAAGTACGACGAATGCAAGAAGAAAGATTACCCAGAAAATATTAGAATGGTGTCCATCTGGAAGAAGAAAGAAATGAAGATCTTGAAACTCGCGGATGCAAGAAATAAGAAGTGGATGAGAACAAAAAGACTGGAGGACGTGGAGTAGATGTATAAGGACAAGTGGAGAAGAAAAATAAAACTTTAGGCACAGAAATATGTTATAATGATATTGGAAAAGAAAAATTAATGTCTGAACCAGGAAACGAACCGTGGACTTCTCGTGTTCCATACGAGCTGCAAGACCACAGCTTGTACGGAATACGAGAAGTTCACAGTTCGATTCCTGGTTCAGATATTAATTTTTCTTTTCACAATATCATTATAATACAATATGATCCATTATTGGAACTGTGTTAATATAACAATATTGGAAAATGTTAAATAACAGAAAGTTGTGTAAACATTGAAAATAAATCAATATATTATAATTTTTTTTTAGAAAATGTAGATATTATAAGAGTATCTGAAGAGTCTCTGTAATACACAGTAGCATGCGTCTCCAAAATTGAGCCCATTATAATTTAAAATTCCACCGCTGTGGTCTCGAGGTCTCTGCCTTGTCACGCAGCGGGCCCGGGTTCGATCCCCGGGCGGGACATTTTTTTCTGGGTGGGGTTTTTTCCTCACCCGTAAGACAAATGTCAGGAAAACTTTAAGGCCTAAACGGTCCCCGAAATCATATTGCCATCATCGTCATCATCATCCTTCACCGGTGTGGAAAGCAACGGGAAGCTACCACACCTACACAATTCCCTAGTAAAGCTGCAAGCATAGCATGAAAATGCTATGATTGCAGTGAAATACCTGCCTTTGGGCAGAATTACTATGGATGGATGAATTATGTAAAAGTGATTTTTTATTTCATTTATTTGTGAAGGTATCGTTTGGTTATTGAATTTATTAATGATCTCATACATGGTTATTGAAATGCGTATGATTGAAGTGGGATACCCCACTATGAATAATGAAGCAGATGAAAAACGCGGGAAAAAAAGTGTTGTCATTATGTCATTGCCAATTTAAGCACTTCCTCCGCCCAGATACGTATTTGAATGGGATGCTGGGGATTACGGGAAAACCGCCGCGTCCTATCCAACGCCCCATTGACAATCCGATGGAAACGATCCAAAAGAATTCATCGATATGCTGTGATCAGCAACACTAATGTACGATCATTAATCAAGTCTCCAACAGATGTTCAACACCCACAACTCATTGCTATGTACGTTTGTATTCACTGACACCTTACAGACCTGAATTTATTTCATTAGCAAATTTATCACACCTTTTACATATACAGTGAAAGCTTCTTATTCGCGGGGGATATGTTCCGCAAATATGCCGCGAATACAGAAACCGCGAATATGGAATGGTAATTTGCATGGGTACATAGGGGATACGTTCCAAGATTACAAAATAAAATAAAAATTATCATAAATAATGCCACGAGTGATTTCCAATTTATCTAGACAATTTGGAAATCAAGAGTGGCATTTGTTAGGATCATTTAACGAATAAAATTAAGCTGTTTACTCACAAATCATTATTTAACTATAGTTATTTTAAAATATTTATATATTTAATGTAAACGGCGATGTTTGAAAACAAATGAGAAACGATAGATACGCTTCATCTGCTTCTTTTGTTTATCACTGCAACCAGATCATACTATTTATTGCCAAAGGAACGCAATATTGTAAGAATGCTCTCTAGTGGAGAAAAAATGAAAACATCAAACTGTATGTTAATTCATTTCTGATGTCGTGTGATGTAAATATGACAATTATATTTTTCTGGATTGTTACCTGGGAAAAAATACATTTAAGAAAGTGCAAACAGTGGTTTCTTTTTTTGATGGTGTAATCAATTGCTACAAATGTTTTTATATTAACTCCCGCATGCGGCATGTCTTGACATTCATGCACTATATATACAGTCTGGTAGCCGTATTTCTCATTGGCTCAGTCCTGCAAAATAATGGTCAGACCTGTTCAGAATATTAAAAAGGAGGAGCTTTCTTTAATATGGTAATTATAACACTGATAAATATTTCGTGAAACACGACTCTGATTGGTTGTAAAACAGAAATCATTGAAACGTGATTGGTCATTGACTCCCATTCGGGGCATGAGTTAAATAGTAATAAGTAATGCCACGAGTGATTTCCAAATTATCGATGAATTCACGACTCACAAAGTGAGGAGTGAATTTATCTAGAGAATTTAGAAATCACTCGTGGCATTTGTTAGGACTATTTAACGAATAAAAGTAAGCTGTTTACTCACAAATCATTATTTAAATACAGTTATTTTAAAATATTTATATACTTATTATAAACGGCGATGTTTGAAAACAAATGTGAAACGATTGTTACGCTTCATTTCCTTCCTTTGTTCATCACTGCACCCAGATCATAATATTATTTATTTTATTTATTACCAAAGGATCGTAATATTGTAACAATGCACCCTAGTGGAGAAATTTATAACCAACGTTATAGGTATTAATTAATTTGATGTCCTATGATGTAAATATGTCAATTATATTTTTCTGTAACGTAATTTCCTGAAAAATAATTCCTTTAAGAAAGTGCAAGCAGTGTTTTTTTTTGTGGTATAATCAATTGTTACAAATGTTTTTATATTATCTATCGCATGCGCTTTCTGCTGACATTCATGCACTATATATACAAGCTGGTAGCCGTATTTTTTAGGAGGTCAGTCACTGCAAAATAATGCTATGACCTATTCAGAATGTTAAAAAGGAGGTGCTTTCTGTATTATGATAAACTTTAGTTGGTAAATTTTAGGCGAAGCACGACTGTGATTGGTTGTAAATCAAAAATCATTGAAATGTGACTGGTCATTGACTCCCGTTTGGGGCATGAGTTAAATAGTCAAAATAAAATATATTAATGAAAGATTTCGTATAATTTCTAATAATTATTACTGTCAGGTTTAGGCAAAGGCTTAAATAACTTATTTTTCCCTGTTTTGCTGCTTTTAAAATATCTTTCAATTAAGACTGAAAATCAACTGTGAATTCTGCGATAGAATTCCTTATTTGTCTTCGGATTTCTTAATTCATTAACATTCAAACAGCGTGATATAGACGCAAATTAGTCGCCAACGCGAAAACGGTCAAGCATTTCTATGTTTACTTTAAACGGCACTACTTTTTTTCGCTTCGGAACTAATTTTCTTTCCTTTACTCGACATTATAAATTGGCAACAAAGCAGAAGAGGCACGTGTTATTCAATCAAAATTATTGCAACGAATGACAAGTTGAAACAATTAAACATCGATCGTGGTGAGGGCGACACTTGTCAACGGACATAGCGGCACATGAAATACGGTGGCGGTGGCTTTTAACAACAAACTTTAGGCTTAGTAACAATAAGGATTGTTTTACTTTGATGTTAATTTGTCCATTTGATTTGAACCACTCTTTGTAAAAGCCATCTTGGCAAGTGTCTGCAGTAAAAAAAGTTGCCGTTGCGTTAATAAAGGATACTAATCCTTCTAATATACCGACTGGATCATCGAATAAAGACATTTTTAACCCCGAATACAGGAACTGTGTCTCAATTTTTTTAACCCGCGAATAAGGGAACAGCAAATAAGGAGCTTTTACTGTACATATTGCAAGTAGTCTTTAAAGAGATAAAAAATAACTAATAATTAAAACATATTCTTGATTCTAATTAGGGCGTACCCTGACATTACTATAATTTGTTTTCCTAAAAAGTTACAATTATCCTAATGGGTCTAAATGACACAAAATGAGGGTGTTGAGAGACAGTGGTTTTCAGGTCTTTTAAAATTCATAGTGGGTTAAAGAAAGGAGATGCATTATCTCAGCAATTATTCCATTTTGTACTAGAGCACGCCATCAATTCTTTAGAGGATAAATAATGCATACAAAATATATTAATAAGCAAACCAACACCAGTTTTAAATCGTGCTGATGTTGGGACTAGTCCCGAAAGCGCTACAGATAAGTAACTAATAAAGTTGAGGAGACGGACCTTTTAGGTAAATATTTCATATTTTTATATTTTAATTTTATTAATAAGCTGTTGGCATATGCTGATGGTGTAGTATTATTAGACGATAGCGAGGAGATATTAAGGGCCAACACGCATATTCTATTGAGTAACATTAAGAAATTGAGGTTGGAAGTAAATATCAATAAAACTAAATGTATGGCCGCACATTGAAATGGGGATAATTTTGAATAGATGGCTGAATTCAAACACCTGGAATAGTAATTGAAGGGTCCAGGGGAAAAACGATGAATGTCACATTAAAGTCAAACTGAGATAAATTAATTTTAACTTTTGAAATGCTATATCATTTCCCTGTACACATTATTTTCAAAGCCTTCTTTAAACAGTTTTATCCTTTTAAATGTTACTAGGGAACAGTACAAACACTAAGAATATGAAACCTCAGTTTTTGTGATTTTGGGACATTCCTCGTTTTCCCCTGGACCCTTCAATTACAAATAGGAATGAGGTTATGTAAGAAATTAAAGATAATACTTGACTTAGGCTTTCACGGCTGGAGTTATTATGATGATCTTGAAGAATATTTCCGGGCTGTTGGACGTGGTCTTGAGGCTTGAAGTTCCCCGACGTTTCGCCAGAGACTGCGTCTAAAGACAACCTTTGAGGTTGCCAGACGCAGTCTCTGGCGAAACGTCGGGGAACTTCAAGCCTCAAAGACCACGGACTATAGCCCAGAAATCTTCAAGATTATCATAAAGATATGTTCGGTTCTGGAAACACATGCTATTATTCCTTATTGGGACTCATGTCACCTCAACTTCTAAAAAAACTTAAAACTATAAAAATATATAAAATATTCTTCCAGTTATATGGATGAGAAAAGTGGTCTCTTACTTTATGGGAGGGGAAAACATTACGAATATTTCAGAATAAAATTCTTATGAAAACTTTTGGATCAAAGAGAGACGAACAACAAACAGTTGAATGGAGAACGCTACTTAATACTGAGCTATATAATAAGACAGTTAAGTCTCGTAGATTGCGCTGGGTAGGACATGTGGCACGAATGGGGAATGTAAATGGGACGGGGAAATTTCTTGTAGGAAAACCAGAGGAAAAGGCCTACTTATAGGCCAATAATGGGGCGAGATATTGATATTAACCATGATTGGATAGAAGTAAAGTAGGCCTATATAGGGGATCATGGAAAAAACGTTAGCCTAGGATAGATATGAACGGAAAGTTTATGTCCCCGCGGCGTTGAAGCTTCGGTTTCGATAATGCCAATGAGGTGGTCAGTTAGTTATAAATTGTTATGTAAATTTAGAGTAAATTTGGCTTCTCAAATCCACAGAGAGTTTCGTGTAAAAGCGTGCGAAAATGAAAGAAAGGAGACTCAATTAAAAGTTTATAAAACAATGGCTGTTTCATAATTTTTGTGGGTAGTGAATGTTGGGTGCTAAATAAAAAGGACGAAAGCAGAATAAATGCATCGGAAATGCAATTTTTAAGATCAGTAAAAGGATGATCGTTGAAAGACCACGTTATAAGTGAAGATATACGTAAAGAACTGTAAATTACACCCCTCGTAGATAAAGTTCAAATAGTTTCAACTTCTTGATAGAATGGAAGAGAGCCGAATATCCAAAAGAACCTGCAAATATGTACTTGTAGGATAGATATTCAAAGGAAGACCAAGAAGGCGGTGGAATGAAGAACCGAAACAGGACAGAAGGCCTATTCTGTAGAGTAATAATGAATTGAAGGGTACTGGAAAATAACCAGGTAGGTAATTCTCTTTCTTGTCGAAATTATTTATTTTTTCTTTAACATTGTTATTATTGATTAATTTGTAAAATGAAATTTGAGGTGTCATTAAATTCTCTATGGAAATCGCTATAATTTAGAAGTGTGAAACAGTAATAGTAATTACGATGCGAGGTTCGGAAGTGATTTTTACAGAAGCGAGGAAAATGTTTAAAAACCAGCGATAGCGAGGTTTTTAATTTCCGAGATTCTGTAATACACTTTACAATCGTTCGTTGTATATTATTTTTTGCGCGATATTGTTTTCAAAATAATAAATAATAGTAAAATAATAACATGTTTGTTGGAAATATTTGCGTTCATTATAAACAACTGACCAATGTTAACAGTGTGGGCAATGTTTATTAGTTGAAACAACAGGAGGCCTTGGGAACAATTTTTGATAACATGGCCGCAAGTACGTATTTATTGTTTTATATTGTTTCAAATAAAGTTCAGTTCATTCAAAATGCAGTGATTTGTTTCGTATAATATATATTAACACTACCTTTTTGATATGTTCTCTATATACATTGCACGCAGTATACATACTTCCCGCACGTGGGTGTAAATTTAATATTACGGTATAGTTATTTAGGTTGGCAACCCCGAAATATAGGAAATTGAACTTTCAATCATGGTCACCATTGCTGTAAGTACGACAAAACACACTATCGCGCAAAAAAAAAAGTTTAGTCATGGGTTTATTTCCTCCAAGGTTTGACATTCAAGTAAGGAAGTATATAGCCTATGTTGTTCAACTAAAAGTACGATTTCTAGGTTTCAAGGAAAACGTTATTTACAGTAGACTATATGCTCCCCCCCTGTATTCTTCATTTTTTCTGGTTATTATTTAATTTTAGTTGATTAATTACACTGGTTGACAAGGTTTTCTCCACAAGAAATCTGATTAGTGAATCCAGTGCATATTTTTTTATACTGAATTCAGATATGTAGTCAGAATTTTTCCATCAGGCACAATTTTTTTTTTGTGACAGCTACTTTTTTTAAAATTGATTTTAGCATTCTCTTCTTTCGGGCTTCTTTCCGGAAAATCTTGGGGCTGTCTCTGATGAGCACGGTGAGCGTTTTCATCAGCAAATTTCCACAATGGAAAAGAGGTACCAAGGCAAGTGGAGTTCTAATATGCTGGTTGACTACTGTTGGATCAAGAAGAGAGATGTTCCAGATGCAAAATATGCCCGAAAATCACTATCTACCACTTTCTAGGTAAGTCGGAATGAGTTAGATGGATTTTATTAAAAGTTATAAAAAATGTAAATGAATATCACAGAAAACTCTTGCCTGATAGGAAAAAACTGAAAAGATATTTAAAATCAAGATGAAAAATACTTCGAAAATCTCATATTTTTATTCTTGTGAAAGAAAAAAGGTTCATTTTTGTCGACCAGTGTTATATTTCAAATGCTCTGCATTAGATGAAGAATTAAGACGTACTGGTCTCCAGGCAGCAGTGAGGAACAATCTGTGGTCCAAGTTATGTACAAAAATTAAATGAATGGATAGGCACTCTATTGAAAGTGTTACGCAATATTTCTGCAAGATGAACAATAAAACTGCAGAATAGAGGCAACGCAGCATTGTGTATGTGATCAACTAGGATGATAAGAGTCTTGTTATGTTGATATAATCTTATCTCTATGCCGATAACTTTTCGTGTTTCTATCTTCATAAACAACAGACAACATGTGCGGAATAAAGACAGTCACATGTTAACATCTACAAGCAAGAATAGGTAAAAAATAAACAAAAAACGTAAATTTATTATTGTTATTATTATTTATTTTATATACAGATTTTTAATGTTTGAGGTAGCGTGCTGCCTTATCACGCAGCGAGCCCGGATTCGATCCCCGGTAGGGACAGTTTTTCTGGGTGAGGTTTTTTCTCACCTGTAAAACAAATGTCAGGAAAACTTTAAAGCCCAAACGGTCCCCGAAATCATATGGCCATCGCAATCATTAAAATTCATATTCATCTTAGATTAAGCTTAGGATTAAGGACTCTCCTGGCGCACCACTATCATCATCATCACCCGTCATATCATCGGGGCTACGTAACCCCGCCTTCCAGGCGCCCCAACCTCAGAAGTTGTTTACAAGTACGCCATACCAGGAGAGAACACCAGAAAAGTCGAAAGAAACCTGGGGCATTTGCAAAAAAAAAAAAATTTACACATCTTTCTGTGCTTAAAGTTTTATTTTTCTTCTCCATTCGTCTCTACCCATCCACTCCATGTCCTCCAGTTCTCTTGTTCTCATTCCCGTTCTTATTTCTTGCACCCACGAGTTTCGAGGTCTTCCTCTCCTC
Source organism: Diploptera punctata (assembly GCA_030220185.1). NCBI lineage: Eukaryota > Metazoa > Arthropoda > Insecta > Blattodea > Blaberidae > Diploptera > Diploptera punctata. Next base: position 3,180,908 of record JASPKZ010006852.1, read on the forward strand.
CTTCTTCTTTCAGGTGAACACCATTCCAATGTTTTCATGGGTAACCTTTCTTCTTGCATTCATTGTACGTGTCCATACTAATTTAATTGCTTATATCTTATATAATCTACTATTGAATATCTAATATTATTTTTTCTCGTATGACTGTATTTCTTATTTTTTTCTAATTTTGAACATCTTGCTGCTCTCCTCAAGAAATCCATTTCCATCGTCGTAAGTTTTTGTTCTAAGTTTTTGTTAAATTTCCAAACTTCATTATTATTATTATTATTATTATTATTATTATTATTATTATTATTATTATTATTATTATTATTATTATTATTATTATTATTATTATTAAAATTAAACTGATGGATCTCCTGGTGATAAACATTATTCATTTGAAAAACACTCTCCAATCACCAAAACAGTCAACTGTTTTTTAACTCTTTTGGTGATTGGAGAGTGTTTTCTTAACTGAATTATTATTATTATTATTATTATATTATTATTATTATTATTGTTATTATTATTATTATTATTATTATTATTATTATTATTATTATTATTATTAAATCCATCGGCCGCGGTGGACTAGTGGTTATGCTCCTTGCCTCTGGTCCCGAGCGTCACGGGTTCAAACCCGGCCGGGGTCGATTGATTTTTTTAGGATGGAAAATTCCAAGGAGCAAGTCCTCCGGGAGGGACTTTAAGCCGTGGGTCCCGAGTCTGAAGATTTTCAGGCTCGTAAAAGATCCTTAAGCCTGAATGAAAAGGCCTCTAAGCAAAATTTACCGAATTTTCCCGTGCTAGTACTACCTTGGTTTCGTAGATGTCAGTATGAGGCGGAACGCTGACCACAGACTAATGGCATCTATATGAAAACAAGTGTAACTAAATTAGTATGGTTCAAATTCTTTCCTGTAGGGGGAGAGCGCCTAAATCTCTGTTAAGGGAAATATGGGCTTACAAGATTACAAGAAGATTATTAAATCCGTCCGCCATTTCATTCTTGGACTTTTTAGCACTATACATTATTTTCAAACGAAAGGGAGCTAGTCTGATGCGCCACTCCCAACCTGCAGGACCAGGAGATTTTTAATGATTCTCTTCCTTTAGACCTTAACGAACCTACGCCTAAGTGCAAGGACGATGAAGATTGGAATGACAGAGATGTGGAGGAGAAAAAAACTCCATGGTGCAACAGACCTATAAGGTCCTTGGCCTCCAGCCTGCTGCTGGCCTCACATCCACGTGTGTTCATTTATAAGGACACGACCTGTCGGGAGAATGTTTGTAATTTGGATCACACACATACGTTTTTTGATCACATGAAGTACCTCCCCTGATGAACGATCGGTTCAATGCTAGGGCCACCTCCAAGACAACACGACCTTTAAGACAGGACACGCCATTCACTCATACATTCATACTAAGCAATTTAATAAACTAACGTATACACCTCACTGATAGTATTCTTTTCACAATTAATAAATTTAATTATTTATGAAAATAATATTAAGGTTAACAAATGTTTTGATTTATTTTGTTTTAAATATTGTATAATCCTAAAATTAGTTTCTGTATCTCATTATTTTTCTTTGTTTTTTATATGCATTAGACAGGGACAATTTAATATACATTTTATTATTATTATTTTTAGTCTTAATTTTAACTAACATTAACTGGTTGTATTATAGATCTAATATAACATATATTATCTTTTTAATCAATTTTTATTAGGTATTTAATACTAGAGTTAATTGAGATTGTTATATTCTGATGTAATATATGTTTGTCCTGGTGAGTGGAAGAAAAGGCCACATGGCCTTAACTCCACCAGGCTAAATAAATAAATTTAATCTAAAATAAATATATCTAAATCTAATATGATATGGATGATTTTGATGACCAATGTGCGACTCCTGCGAGGTCGATGCGATGCGATGCGATGTAAGGCAAGTAATAAAGTACCTACAAGGGGGGATGGACATTAAATTTAATGAATTATGGAATTATGCTGACTATTTAACTCATGCTCCAAATGTTAATCAATGACCAACCACGTCTCAATTAATTTTGTTTTACAACCAAAGACAGTCGTGTTTCATCTCGCTCTTTATCGATTTCTCTTTATCAGCTCCTGTTTTTGCGATAAAGAAAGCTCCTCCTTTTCAAAATTCTGAACAGGTCAGAGCATTTCCCCCCAACAAATACATTGAATATAGCAAATATTGAATAGATTCCTTGATTTTACTGGGTTGTTTACTAAAAACATAAATTAATATCCTATAATGTTGATTATAATATAGCCTATAGTTTGATCTTCTTCTTCTTCTTCTTCATCACGGTTTAGGCTTATTTACTAGCCTGTTGCGGCTCCAAATTGCTGTTGTTTCCATCTTTTCTTTGGTCTTCCCAAACTTGTTCTTCCTCGTGGTGAATAGTTGTATGCTGCTTCTGGTATTCTATTCTCAGTCATTCTTGCCAAGTTTGTTCTGTATTTCACTATTGTTGTGTTTAATGTGTTTGATGTAATTCAATATTTCTCCATTAGGGTGCATTCTTACAATATTGCGATCCTATTTGACAATGAATAATATGATCAAGTTGCAATGAATATACATAATCTCACATTTCTGATTTGTTTTCAAACATCGCCGTTATCATTATATATATATATATATATATATATATATATATATATATATATAACAGCTTAATTTTATTTCTTAAATAGTCCTAACAAATGCCACTCTTGATTTTCAAATTCTCTAGACTATTTAACTCATGCCCCAAATGGGAGTCAATGACCAATCACGTTAAAATGATTTTTGATTTACAACCAATCACAGTCATGTTTCGCCTAGAATTTACTAACTAAAGTTTATCATAATAAAGAAAGCACCCCCTTTTTAACAGTCTGAATAGGTCATAGCATTATTTTGCAGTGATTGACTCACTAAGAAATACGGCTACCAGATTGTATATATATATATATATATATATATATATATATATATATATAGTGCATGAATGTCAGCACATACCGCATGCGGGAGTTAATATAAAAACATTTGTAGCAATTGATTATACCACCAAAAAAAGAAACCGCTGTTTGCACTTTCTTAAATGTATTTTTTCTCAGAAAAATATAGTTGTCACATTTACATCAATGGACATCAGAAATGAATTAATATACAGTTTGATGTGTTTCATTTTTTCTCCACTAGAGTGCATTCTTACAATATTGCATTCCTTTGGCAATAAATAATATGATCTGGTTGCAGTGACGAACAAAAGAAGCAAATGAAGCGTACCAATCGTTTCTCATTTGTTTTCAAAATGATTTGTGAGTAAACAGCTTAATTTTATTCGTTAAATGGTCCTAACAAATGCCACTCTTGATTTCCAAATTCTCTAGATAAATTCACTCCACACTTCGTGAGTCGTGAATGTATCGATAATTTGGAGGTCACTCGTGACGTATATACTTATGATGTTGAAATGGATCATTGGATCGTATTAATGAAACTGCACTTCAGCATTTGCCATGACGATTGTGTAAATGCATGAAAATAAATCCTAGATTGATAGGGACTGTGTTTTGAACTCGGAACCTCTCGAATACGAGTGACAAACGCTACCATGTGAATCAGTTCGTTCGGTATACTAAAATGTTAATTTTCAGAAGCTGTATAAATTGTGTACAATATAATATACAGAAGCGCCCCTACTGGCTTTATGGTCACTGACCTTAACTCAACAAGCGACTGGTTCGCCTTATGTCATCGTGGTCTATATACACACTGCCAACACTCACCAAGCAAAAATGCGCAATTCTGGATTCACCATCTCTTTCCAAAGTAAATTCAACCACTAGCTCAACTTTTTATAAGCTAACACCCGGCGTACGTTGCTACGCCTAAATAAATGAAATGTTAAACGTTAATTAAATTGTAATGGTATATTAATTAAATAAAAATAAAACGTAGTTTTATTTGATTTTCATATTTATTATATAATTCAGTGACAGCTGTTTCGGTACACTGTACCTTCTTCAGACATGTTAACAAATTATGAATTGTGTTCCAACTGATCTAAGCAACAATACAACAATATTTATTTAATTTTTTTAATTTAACAAAGGGGATTCATTCAAATCAAGTTGAGAATTTAACAGTTTTTTTACTACTTTTAAACTTATTAATTTCTACAGCCTCCAAAAGATCTAACTTCTTACCCTTACCACAAATATGTAAAATTTCAAAATTTGGATCGAAACAATGATTAAATTGGAATAGGTGGTTAGCATAGTTTGAATTTTCTAAATTTCTGTTATATGCTCTCATGTGTTCCTTTATCCGAGATATAAAAGGTCTACCAGTTTGTCCTATATAGACATTGTCACATGTGCCACACTTCCATTTATTTACACCTGATAATTTTTCTTTTTTTGTTTTGGTTTTATTGTTTTTTATTATATTTTGTAGAGTTTTATTAGTTTTAAATGCCACATTAATGTTCAACTTTTTTGAAGTGTTTAGATATTTTATTTGAAAATGGGCCTATGTATGACATTACGACATATTTCTTATTGTTTTCTTTGGGTAAAGGAAAAACTTTGTTAATTGCTTTTTTGTAATTAATCTTCTTAATTAAACATTCTATAATTTCAGGGTCGTATCCATTATTAACAGCCAATTGTTTAATAATATTCAATTCATTATTATATTCCAAGGGTGAAAGAGGGATATTTAAAAGTCTATGAATGTAACTATTAAAGGCTGCCATCTTATGAGTATATGGGTGAAGAGAAGAACTATGGATAGTGGTATCAGTATGAGATGGTTTGTGAAAGATACCAAACTCAAACTTATTATCAATGTGTTTTATTGATAAATCCAAGAAATTTATACTATTATTTGTTTCTAATTCGAGTTCGGCCTATACCAAAAATAAGTACACCTACTAACTGTAATGACTTCCGACCGATTAGCATCCTTCCGACATTATCTAAAGCTCTGGAACATATTGTACGTAAGCAAATGACTGAATATCTCCAAGAAAATCACCTCCTTGATCCTTATCAATCCGGCTTTAGATCTGGTCATAGCACAACCACAGCTTTGCTAAAAATTACCGAAGATATTCGTGAAGCCGTGGACAGACGTCAATTGACTCCTTTAACCTTACTTGACTTCAGCAAAGCTTTTGACACAGTAGACCACGACTTACTTATGATAAAGCTCAAGCACCTACATTTGTCTGACAGCGCTGTATCCTGGTTCGACTCATACCTGCACGGTCGTCAACAATACGTTTCATTAAACTCTAGATCTTCGTCTTGGCGTAACGTGCCGGGTGGAGTCCCCCAGGGCAGTGTTCTCGGACCTCTTCTTTTCTCAATCTACATAAATGATTTGCCAACTGTACTAAAGCACTGCCGTTATCACCTCTATGCTGATGATCTCTTAATTTACCTACATTCACCTCCTCATTCTCTCTATAACAGCTTGATGAAAATGAATGACGATCTCATATCCATCTTTAACTGGTCTTCAAGTATCGGTCTAAATCTAAATCCTAACAAGTCACATGTAATTCTAATGGGGCAACAAAGACTGCTTACAACCTTTGACATATCTACACTACCAAACATTACTGTAAATAATATAATTATCCCTTATTCTTCTTCAGTAATAGATCTTGGACTACATCTAGACGCAAATTTAACCTGGCAAACACAAGTGAAACACATATGTAAAAAGACTTTCTCCATCTTACATTATCTTAGACGTTTAAAGAATTTTCTCCCAGTTTCGTTAAAACAAATCCTAGTGCAGAATCTTGTTACCACACTTCGATTATTGTGACATTATATATAATGATCTAAACTATGCCTTGTCGCAGAGACTGCAGCGTGTTCATAATGCTTGCGTTCGATTCATTTTCAATATCCGCCGTTATGACCATATTTCCGAACACTTTAATAACCTCTCTTGGCTCCGTCTTACTGACAGACGTAAATTGCACTCTCTTTCATTACTTTTCAAGCTTCTGAATTCCTACATTCCTACTTACCTGGCTTCCAGATTTGAGAAGTTATCCTCTTACCACAATATTGACACTAGGTCACAAGATAGCAGTCTGCTAACAATTCCTCTTCATAGCACTTCCTCCTATTCTACTTCCTTCACAGTAGCCTCTGTCCGCTCCTGGAATCTCCTTCCTCAAGATATCAGGGGTTGCCGCACACTTGGCACCTTTAAGTCACGCTTATACAGTTACCTGTTGTCTAATGATTAATTTTTCTCTATTTATTTAATTTTATACTATGTCACTAATCTTTTCCTCGTTGTTTTATATATCTTGTACATATTATATATTAATTCGTTAATTTAGAGTAAATCAAAATACATTATAAATATTAATTGTATTGTATTCATAACTTGTAATCGTTTATATATATATATATATATATATATATATTGTAATTTAGATTTAAGACTTTTCTTTTGTATTTTTTTAAACCTGGTTGAGTGGTAGACAAGGCCTTAAGGCCTTAACTCTGCCAGGTAAAATAAAGCTATTATTATTATTATTATTATTATTATTATTATTATTATTATTATTATTATTATTGTGTGTAATGGTATACACTGAGACGAAACCAACGTGGCGGTAGCTAGTCAGTTTTTAATTTCGGATTTCAAGTAAATATACATTAAATAATATATCTCTAAAATACAATTTAAGAATATCTACATCTCAAACAAAAATATTAGCTCTGAAAGAAAATGTGCAATAAGAACAAAAATAATGATAAACAATGTAATTATAGACCAAGGCTCTGAAAGAAAATGTGCAATAAGAACAAAAATAATGATAAACAATGTAATTATAGACCAAGTTCAGAATTTTAATTAATTGGGATGTCATTTAAGCAGTGACAGAAATGTAGATAAACACACTAAAATACAACGATTCAATTATCTATGTGGCACAATTAAACGCACTTTATTGAATAAAACTAGAAAATAAACTATTTTGAAGTTTTACAAAGTATTGGCGGTTCCATCTCATATCTATGGATGTGAAACCTGGACATTAACAAAGGCAGATAGTAAACAAATAGAGGCTGCTGAAATGAAGATGTTGAGAGCAATATCAGGATACCAAAGGACCGATAAAAAGAAAAACTAAGATACAAGAACAGAACTTAATATATTTAATATCTGTGAAAGAATAAAATACTATCAAAATGCTTATCTTCAGCACGTATTACGAATGATTGAACAGCGCATACTAAGAAGAATGTATAATTATAAACCAAAAAAGAAGAAGAATGTTGGGAAGACCATTGAAGAGATGGAAGGACCAATTCGACCTATAATGAGATCGGGACAGGCCATTGGGCTTAATCCTTGTTGTTGATGACGATGATGATGATTTCAAGTAAACCTCCACCTTTAATGATAGGATTTCGCTCATTTTTGGATAATACCTACCTCGGTTTATTTCAATAAGATACACTGAGTTTAGTTGTGAAACATCGAAAATTGTGACCGCTAGACAGATTGTTAAATTTTCACTTCAGGTGAACTCCTAATACTAATGCTATTAGAGGATCCCAATTGTGAATCAAAACCCAACCTTTTTCGACTCGCGAACCCCTTCCACAACGATCTGAGTTGGGTGAACCACTGGCTTTTATATATACGTACAGTAGACTTGCATAAAATTTAATTTCAAGAAAAAGTTTAATGACCTTAAATTAACTTAACCCTTAACGTTAAAAACCGAAAGTTACTCTAGTTACGGCTTAAAAGTTACACAACGTGTAGGCCTAATTGAAATAATAAATACAAGTTGTCATTGAAATGACTCACCTCATCCTTGGAATTCAGTGAGAAAGTTGCGTCTGCTTTCCATGGCACAGAGCTTTGAAAGTCAGGAACCACACAAGTTAAATAAAGTCTCAAATCACTCTCAGCAGAAAGTCTGTTTCTATAATTATGTTTTAAATAGGCCTACGCATATGTAGAAAACGAAACTTCGCACAAATAAGGGAGGGTATACATATGTAACAAAGGGCATTACAGGTTTAATTCAATTTTGAAGTAATAATAATAATAATAATAATAATAATAATAATTATTATTATTATTTTTATTTTTATGACAATGTCACAGAAATGAATGAAACAATTACACTGGTCAACATGATTTTTGTCTCATGAGTACCAATAGTTGTACTTAATGCAGTTTTTTATCGTGTTTTCAAATATGTATTCGGAATTTCTCCATCACCCACAGTTCTTTTATTTCAATTAATGGATTTAAATAATTTTTTTTAATAAACCTTTATTTCGTCCATTTGTCTATTGAGCGATGAGCACGGGGAACACTTTCATCAGGAGATTTCAGCTATGGAAATGAGATATCGAGGCAAATGGAATCCTAATATGCTGGCCGATTATTGTTGGACCATCAAGAGGGATGCTCCACAGGCGAAATATAGCGGAAATCGTCATTTCTTACTTTCTAGATGAGTCCGAATAATCGAATATTGTATAGTTACGAATGTAGAAAATATTAAAGTGTCTGAAATTATAAAAACCTGTCTCTCGGAAACCTTGCGTGATGGAGAAAAACCGATATCATATTTGAATTCAGGAGAAAAAATACTATCAGAATCACATATTTTTCTTTGTGAGACAAAAAAAGTTAATTTTTTGTTGCTCAGTGTAATAGGCCTGACCTCGAAACACGCCATTACGGATGAGTTTTGGCGAACCCCTTGAGGGTTCGCTAACGACAGGTTGGGAAACGATGATCTAATTCATCCAGATATCCATTCAAACACACACAAAACAATTACATCAAAATCAGTACAGTTGTTTAGGCAGTTTTTAATTTCGGATTTCAGGTAAACCACCACTTCTAATTATTGGATTTCGCTCATTTTTAGAATATACCTACCTTGGTATATTTCAGCAGGATATACTGAATTTTATCAAAATCGGTGCAGTCGTTTAGGAAGAGTTCAGTGATATACACACGTACAGAATTATAAACTCATATATAAAGATAACTTCACATGCATTAAGTTGAGAAAGTTACTTGAATTTATTCTTACATTTTGTTTCTCAAGTCTTGTACAGTAATTTTCCCGCGAAACAGCCAAGTGTTTTAAGACTTACCTTTTGAGCTATGGGACTTGCGCTGGTACAATTCCCCCGGGGGAAGAAATTTTCGGCCAGTGGACCAAGAAACGTCATCAGGCGTTTGGCTAATTAACTAACTCTCTGCCACTATCGAACCCGTAGGTTCATGGCCGGGCAGACATAAGTTTTCCACATATCCTCATCCTGAGCTAATGTTTTCCAATCATTCCCGTTATAATCTACTTCCCTCAAAACAGGGTTAATGTTATTCTCCCGCCTCATTGTTTTACACTATCGCTCGGTTGTTAATTTCCGAGATACTGTAAAATACTTCACAAATGTGCATTGTACATTATTTTTTGCACGATGGTATTTTAAAAATAATAAATAATAGTAAAATAAGAACATCTTGTTGGAAATATTTGCGTTCATTACAAACAACTGTCCACCCCTGTGGTCTCGAGATAGTGTGCTACCTTGTCACGCAGCGGGCCCGGGTTCGATCCCCGGTTGGGGCAGTTTTTCTGGGTGAGGTTTTTATCGGGGTTTTTCCTTACCTGTAAGACAAATGTCCAACGGGAAGCTATCACACCTACAATTCCCTAGTAAAGTTGCAAAGCATAGCATGAAAATGCTATGATTGCAGTGAAAGACCTGCCCTCGGGCAGAATTACTATAGATGGATGGATGAACAACTGACTAACGTTAACAGTGTGACCAATGTTTATACGATAAATGCCGAAAATAATTTAGTTGAGACTACAGCAGGCCGTGACACCAGTCATAAAATGGCGGCAAGCACGAATTCATGTTTTATATTGTTTCAAATAAAGTTATGTTCATTTGAAATGCAGTGATTTGTTTCGTATAATATATATTAACACTACCTTTTGAAATTATTTTTGTATATACATTGTACGTAGTATACATAAAAGGCAGTGGTTTTACTTTCCACACGAGGTAGGTAATTTTTAATATTACAGTATAGTTATTTAATTATTTATAGGTTGGCAACCCGAAATTTAGGAAATTGAACTTTCAAGCATGGTCGCCATTGCTGTAAGTACAACAGAACGCACTGTCGTGCAAAAAAAAAAATTTGCAATTTCTCTTGCTAGGACATGGAATTTTCTTCCATCGTATGTCAGAAACTGTCAAACTTTACTATATTTGAGAAACAAACTGACACATTTTTTATTAATTACCTGGCAGAAACATCTCACTAACAGTATTTTTAACAATTACAATTTTTTATTCTTCTTCTTCCTCTGCGCATGAAAGCTGGAAACGTGTTGCATGTTCATTCACTTCAGGTCCGGGGTATGGTGATGTTCTTTCATCGTAGTTGTGGTTTTCCTAAAGGCCTTTTCTGCTAAGGTGTCCAGTCACGCATTTTCTTCACTAATCTACTGTTCTCCATTCTATCTATGTGATCGTTCCAATTTAGTCTTCAATCATTTATCCTGTCCAATGCTGTGGTCTCGACTTAGCGTGCTACCTTGTCACGCAGCGGGCCCAAACGGTCCCCGAAATCATATGGCCATCATCATCATCATCATCCTTCACCGGTGTGGAAAGCAACTGCAAGCTACCACACCTATAATTCCCTAGTAAAGCTGCAAGCATAGCATGAAAATGCTATGATTGTAGTGAAAGACCTGCCCTCGGGCAAAATTACTGTGGATGGATAATTTATCCAGAGGTTTATAGGTTCAATTTCACATTCTTCTCTAATAACAGAGCTGCGAATTTTCTCTCAGCGATTTTTCTACGATTTTCCTTAAAACTTTCATTTCAGTTGTTTCATTATTATTATTATTATTATTATTATTATTATTATTATTATTATTATTATTATTATTTATTTATTTAATAAAAGGAGTATAAAAATGTATCAATATTTCTACCTAATGTCTTATATAGGCCAATATATAAGCGATAGATTAATTCATTAAAGTTTATTACTTTATTTTTATTTTTTTCAAGTTTAGTAGATTGGAGCTGTTCTTCCTTTGTTTATGTATTCTTTTATTAGTTTTAATTTTGATTATTATTCGGCCATGAACCCCAAGGATCGATATTGCCAATGAGTGAGTGACCAGTCGGTTCATTGCCAATGTTTCACACCCATAACGTATCTTAAAACTGACTCGACTGCATTTTTATTTGAGAGGTTTTAAATTCAAAAACACACGAGCAAATACTGAACGTAGCTAATGAAAAAAAGTGATATTTGTTTACACAGCAGATTTTAATGGTGATGAGTCAGGAGCGAAACTTGAAACTGTCACGTTTTGTTGAAGTTGGCAACAGAACATGAATTTAACCTCGATTTGAACGCATTAATGTGACCTCGGGGGGAATGTATCGGGTCATTTGATGCAAGGAATTCGTCGTGCTGGTCCTCATGTTACATATCGCAGCATTTTTTTTTTACCAATTCGTATTTCACGTTTTATCTTGAACAAATAATTATTTTCTTGATATTTTTTTTCCAGATTGTTATGAATGCATAGTCTTTTATATAGATTTTAATTGTTTTATAGATTATTTTAATTATTCAAGCAAAGTCTTTTGAAATAGAGTTTAGACATTCGAAGTCTGTTGAAATAGAGTTTAGACATGATATAGTTCAGAGCAAAGTTTTGCTTCGCTAACTGTAAACATCCCTACATTTAGTTTACTGGAATGTTAGTGAGTACAGTTAGGGTAACTAGAGGTCAAATTGATTATATAACCCTGGGGTAGTGAGGGTCTCCATCTGTTGATGTGTGACAACCAGAGGTGTTGATGGGTGAGTAAGCTACCATTTTTCTTAATATGTATTCCGGATTTTTGAAATCTAATCAAGTACAATTAACTATTTTGATATTAAATTTTCAAAAGGGATATAACATTTTTAAACATGTAGATTAGGGTAGAATTATAACTTCCACAACCACCTCTCTCTCAAACCCCAGAAAGTACTGTAGTTTTTAATATAGGCTTACATTAGCTATTTAGGGCTAGAATACTTAGGGGTTCTAATTATTTATACTTAGTAATAAAATAGTTTAAAATAAGACTCAATTTGTTTATTTCAACACATGTATAACTGTACATCCTCATACTAACGCTCGGTTAGATAAACGCTACCAGATTTTCCAAGTCCCGAAGGTCCTTTAAGCCTAAGAAATCCAGCTGGGCTTATAATACAGATCATATTTCTTTTTTCTTCTCCGTGGGCATAAATCTCTTATAATTTAGTTACTGCATAGTTTAGAATGTTAAGCAGGGCTTGGATTTATCTATATAGATCATCAGTTGATTAATGTGTTTGACATCTTCCGATTCCTAACAGCCAATTTTGTCGGTCCATCCAATCTCCTGGTTGTAGATGTTTCTCCTTCATGTATAAATATATTCCCTGGCTCCAGGAGGTTTTAGATCTTCCTCTACCTCGTCTTCCCTCACGTTTCCATTCCAAAACACATTTTGGTAGCTGATCCTCTTCCATTCACTGCACATATCCGTACCATCTTAATTGCTGAGTTTTAATATAATCTAAAATAGTGTCTTCAATCTTCATTTTCTCCCTTATAAGTAAGTTTCTAATGTTTCTAATTTTTTTCTCTTCTCGAAATTCTTGCTGCCCTTTGTATAAAATCCATTTCCGTTGCCAAAAGATACTTATTTGTTTTTGTTGTTAATGGCCAAAGTTCTGTTCCTTAAGTAATGATGCTTTTAACAATTGTATGATAAAGAAATACATTAATTTTATTTGTATTATATATATATATAAGGAATGTATGCAAATCAGTCTGTCTGTTTGTCCTTTGTAGACTTCTAAACCGTTCAACCGATTTTCGTGAAAATTTGTATATACAGGTTTTCAGAAGCAGCGAGTGCTTAGCCGTTATCTATTATGTACTAAAATGATTAGGTGTAGTAGCTCCCCTGAAACGAAAATTTAAAAATCGCTATAGCGATCACAATTTTCGATGTTTCACAACAAAACTCGGAATATCCTATTAAAATAAACCGAGGTACGTATAATAAAAAAATCAGCGAAATCTGACCGTTAAAAGTGGGGGTTTACGAGAAATTCTAAATTCAAATTTACTGCAGTAAACCGCCATGTTTGGATCGTCGCACTGTATACCATATAATTAATTAACCCCTCAATATGTAATTTATTTAGGCGTATCAGCGCACGCTGGGTATTAGCTAGTAGGAACTCACTAGTAGGAGAGCGACGCATCAAGACCATCAACGTCTACAACACCTTAGATACATACACTAGTAGCTGCTGATGTTGGAAGTTAACTTCCGAAAGGCCTGCAAATAATATTTCAAATACACCATTTTAACAGGTACATTTTTATTTTTAATTTTAATTTTTATCTTATAGCTTTGAAAGTTCACCGCTGTGGTCTCGAGGTAGCGTGCTGCCTTGTCACGCAGAGGGCCCGGGTTCGATCCCCGGTCGGGGCAGTTTTTCTGGGTGAGGTTTTTATCGGGTTTTTTCCTCACCTGTAAGACAAATGTCAGGAAAACTTTAAGGCCCAAACGGTCCCCGAAATCATATGGCCATCATCATCCTTATCATTATCATCATCATCATTCACTGGTGTGGAAAGCAACGGGAAGCTACCACACCTACAATTCCCTAGTAAAGCTGCAAGCATAGCATGAAAATTCTATGATTGCAGTGAAGGACCTGCACTCGGGCAGAATTACTATGGGTGGATAGCTTTGAAATCACATAGTATAACATTACGAATACTGTTCAAATATTCCTATTTTGTTCGTTTTCCGGGCTAAATGGCCATGGCCCAGCTTTCTTCAAACTCGACGTTTCGTCTGCTACTGCAGCCGACTGTTGAGTAGTTCACAGAGAGCATGAAGAAACCTGAAGATGTTTACCACAGTTATAGACGAAACTTCAAGTTTCAAGAAAACCGGACCACGGCCATTTAGCCCGAAAGACGAGCAAAACAGGAATAAAAACACCGGCCATGAATACCTACAATTTTACTAGTGAAGCAAATCATTCGAATAGCTGATGCTGTCTGGTCAACCCTGAACACAGATAATCAGAAATAGACGATGAAATTAACACATAAGCAACATCTTTTAACAGCGGTATCAATATGTAGGCAAGTTAGAGACGAGAATAGTTTATCTTGGTACTTGTTCAAGGGCAGATGATCATCTCTACGTCCCAATTTTTACAAAGTGATATGATTTAGAACAAGCATGAAAATGTAACACTCAATATTTATTCTATAAATCATTCAACATTACACTTTGTACCAAGTAGTGACAGTGATAAGTGTTGACATCAATCACTTCAAATCTCTTCTTGACAATCACATTTTGCTGTAGGCTACTGTATATTGCATTACAGGGACTCTGTCGTCCCAACTTCTGTCTAAAAGTCAAACTGAAAAAAAATATATATATATTTTTTTATTTCAGGATAGTTTCTGTTATTTCCACAGGTATCTTCTACTAAAATATACATTTTTTTTTTCTCCACACTTTCCGGTCTTGCGTGTCTACTTCTTTCATATTTCTCTTCTTCATTTTGTCTTGGATTCCCTTTATCCACGTTGGGTTTGGTCTACCACGTTTCCCTTTTTAAGCTTTTTCTAAACCGTAAAAAATCAGCCCCACATCCTGCTGTTTGTCATTATATTTTTGTAAAATTTCTCTAATTGTAAATATATGATCTATTGTAGAACGTCCTGTCGTGAAACCACTTTGTTTCTTGTCTCTTTTCTTGTAGACTAGGTAATCTGTTTTCATTTCTTCTGGGATATTGTCCGCTCCCAATATTTTGTTCATCAGTTTTGTTATTAATATTATAACTTTCTTACCTCCACATTTTATTACTTCTAAATTAACGTTTCCAGGTCCAGGCAATTTTCCATTTTTAATTCTTTTATTACGTTTTTAATTTCTTCTTCTGTTGCCATAGGCTAATGTTACATTCTCTTTCCTGGAAATTCTATTCTGTTTTCTGATAATAGTGCAGAATAATATTGATACCATTCTTGGGCTGTAATTAGATCAATTTTGGTTTCGTGTCTTGTTTGTTGTCTTATAATTCTCAATGTTGTTCTTACTACCTTTGATCTTTTAAATCCCAACTGACTATTGATATTTGAACAATTTTTTCCCCTATTTCATTTTTCGCCTCTTTGATTACCTGACATGCTATTCTCTTTTTAACCTTATATTCATCTTTATCCTTCTTTTATTTTGAACTCAGCCATTTTTGGAAGGCTTGTTGTTTATCATCAATTACTTTTAAAATGTCATCTTTCATCAAGAACTTTCTGATTTTTTCTTGAATTACTTCCACAACTTATTTTGCTATTTGTTTGAAAATATATAAAACAGTTATTCCCTCAGTTACATTATATTGATGCAAAACAAAGACTCTTAATTTAAGGTGGAGAAATGATTACGAATATTTGATAATAAAGTTCTTAGGATTTTTTTTTTTCCACCAAAGAGAGATGAAAGGACAAGCGAATGGAGAAAACTACATAACAGTGAGCTGCATGGTCTTTATAGGAAACCAGGTATAATAAAAACATATAGGCCTAGGTATCTTAGACTGCGATGGGCACCACATTTGGTACGAATGGGGAATGAAAGAGTGGAATGGAAGCTTCTTGCAGAAGAACCAGAGCGAAAACTCCCAGTTGTAAACTAAGAATGAGGCGAGAGACTATCATTAACCATGATTTGAAGGAAGTAGATTATACAGGGGATAATTAGAAAACATTAGGCTGTGAGTTAGTTAGTTGACAAACAAAGTAAAGGAACTGAATGAGAAAATAGTTCAAACTGAAAGGAAAAAAATAGTTCTATATGTTTTACATAAATACTGAAGAAAATCAACTTTAATGGAGATTAGTATCTACTTTCGCCGGGCGGAGAAAGTTGTGGCTTACTGAGCATGTAGGTCGCTCTTGCAGACAAGGCCATTGAAGCATCTCCATGGCCTTCCTCAACACATCATGCGGCAGCTCTATTTTTCCTTCTTGGAACGTACATACGGAAAACCTTCAAATACCTAACATACATTTGTCTTAATAAATGGAGAATTAAATCTTAACAAATCTTTGTAAATGCATTTCAAATGGTAAGTATTCAAGTTCCTTCAATATTTAACATAGGCCATTGTAAAGTAATTTGATCAATACAGTCACTATTTATAGTTAGTTCAGTCACATTTGTTTTATTTCTCATACATAAAAAAAGCAAAAAAAAAAAGCAAAAAAAAAAGATAAATTAAGACTATTAACGTTTGAGAGGAAAATATTTAGAAGAGTGCTAGGTCCAGTAAAGGAAAATGGAAATTGGAGGTTGAGAAGGAATGACGAATTATACCTCAAGAATAATAAAGAAAATATAGTTAGTTTCATCAAATCCAAAAGATTACAATGGTTTGGACATACACTAAGAATGCCAAAGGGAAGATTGCCGAATGATATTTTGAATTGGAAGCCACAGGGAACAAGACCAAGGGGAAGACCTAAGGATCGATGGGAGGATGACGTAATTGAGGATTTGAGAGAGATGGGGATTTTTGATTTGAAATCTACTGCACAAGATAGGAAGAAGTGGCGTAAACTGGTTGAGAAGGCCAAGACATTCCACTGGAAGTCGTAGAGCCTGACGAAGAAGAAGAAGATTGTAAAGTAATTATTTCCAACACGTCAGAGGTACATACTACTTCACTAAAAACTCCTGGCGCAACAGGCCTAGAAGGCCCTTGGCCTACCAGCCGGCTGCTGGCCTCACATCCACATGTGTCAATCACAGAGGTAGATGATCATCCAGCCAGTGTAGGGGTGATATGTGGTCAGCATGTCGAGTCCCCCAGCCATTATAGCTGGCTTTCTCAACCTGGAGCTGCTACTTATTGTAGCTACCCAAATGCCTCACGATGCTGGGTGGACATAATTACGATATACGTTTATAACTATTTTTCACTATACTTATTCAACTAATCATAAGAATTATATATATATATATATATATATATTGTTTTTCAGCCCATTTATGCCAAGAAGATCGGGATGAGTAGATTCCCGGACGACGCCGGGTAAACAGCACAGGGTATCTTATAAATAATTACGATATACTTTTTTTCCTTCCACTTATCTAACTAAACATAAAACACATTAATTTTCGTATTTCAGCTCATTTATGTCAAGAAGATCGGGATAAGTAGATTCCCGGGCAACGCCTAGTAATCAGCACGGGATATCTAAAAAATATAAATTTATAATTATTTTTCCTTCTACTTATTCAACTAAACATAAAAGCACATTAATTTTAATTTATTTAGGCGTAGCAGCGCACACTGTGTATTAGCTAGTATCTTATAAATTTTAAGTCCGTATTTACAATTTTTAAGGGGGGGAAGTACCGATTTTTAATATATAATGTTAGTGTTAGATTAATTTTTACAGAATATACCTACATATGGGAGATGAAATGGTATAATATTTTTCTTTTATGTTTCTTTTTCGGAAAAATCGATTCAGGGAGAAAGAAGTACGGGGTGAATCATAAATATGGCTATACGTTTGATCGCGTTGTGCGATGAAAATATTATCATTACAGGAAATATGAAATTACCGTTGGAAAGGCAATTATTCAAATTACAACAATGAAATAAAACAAAACAGTGTAGAACTTACGTCATTACTCAAAATGGCGTTGAATATGCAACAGCAAATTACAATTGCTGCATGAGCAATAACGTATGCTAATGATCGTGAGGCCGCAAGACAGGCAAGTCGTGAGTTTAACGTAGCATTGCAGCCGTCGACTGTGGGGAAGTGGAGAAAACGACTGCTGGAAACGGGAAGGATGCAGAAAAAATCAAACCTCCTGGAAAGCCTCGCATTAGCACGGATGCAGAAACAACGAAGATAATTGTGGAGGCGTTCGACGCTAGCCCACAAAAATCAACCCACCAAGCAGTGATTTGTTTCGTTTTGTTCTATTGTTATAATTTGAAGGATTCCCTTTCCAATGATAACATCATATTTCCTTTAATAATAATATTTTCGCCACAATATGCGATCAAACGTATAGCCATATTTCTGAATCACTCTGTAGGTATATTTCGAGAGGACATATTTTGAGATGAATCAAATCTTTTAGAAAATAACACAGTAAGATAATCTCAGGACAATAGATGATTGATCCTTCTTCTTATTTGAGAAAAAAGGCCTAAATCGTGTCGTCCTATTGAGGAGATGTTACGTCAATATAAAAGCCTAAAAATCGATTTAATTGTAGAAGATAGTGTCACCGTGTAAACGACCCTTAAGTACACGACCTCTTGTTCAATAGCTCATTTTCTTTTCCGGTCCATTTACTTGAACAATGAACGCTCGATACATCCTGTGAAGATCAATAGGAAGGGCGGTTCCTAACCAGTGGTACATGACCCAATGTTATCACCACATTTTATTAAATTAGCCAGGATATCTATTGTAAAACGATACAATAGGCTGTGAATCTATTTTTTTATTTGAGTCGTTCCATTGTTCCTTAACCTAGGTCCGGTTTCACGCATGCGTCAAAACTACGATCTTACGTCAAACATGCTTCTTCTGATCACGTTCGCCATAAATGATTACGTCATATACAATCAAAGTCAGTAATCTCATAAAGAAACGCTACAACCAATGATGTATCTATTACATTCTATAGTCTTTCAAATGGTACCTAAATAAGCTGCTAGTTTATGCTGATGATGTAGACTATTATAAGACGATAGCGAGGAAATACTGATGGCCAACACACACATACTATTAAGTAATACTAAAACTAAATATTTGTTCACACACAGAAATACATTAGGCTATATAATGGAACTGGACAACAAATGACAAATTTTGAAGAAATGGCCGAATTCAAAAACCTAGGGACAATAATTACAAATAGAGCGGGCCCGGGTTCGATCCCCGGTCGGGACAGTTTTTCTGGGTGAGGTTTTTATCGGGGTTTTTCCTCACCTGTAAGACAGATGTCAGGAAAACTTTAAGGCCCAAACGGTCCCCGAAATCATATGGCCATCGCAATCATCATCATTCATATTCGTCTTAGGTTAAGCTTAGGATTAAGGACTATCCTGGCGCACCACTATCATCATCATCACCCATCATATCATCGGGGCAACGTAACCCCGCCTTCCAGGCGCCACAATCTTAGAAGTGGGTTACAAGTACGCCATGCCAGGAGAGAAACCAGCAATGTCGAAAGACAACCTGGGGTATTTGCAAAAAGAAAAAAATAATTACAAATAGGAATGAGGTGTACAAAGAAATTAAACATAGGCTCAATTCTCGAAATGCATTCTATTATGCATTACAGGGATTCTTGTCGTACCAACTTCTTCCAAAAAACGTTGAAGTTAAAATAACTGTTATTCTTCCAGTTATATTATATAGATGCAAAACATGGACTCATACTTTAAGGGAGGGGAAAAGTTTACAAGTATTTGAGAATAAAGTTCTTAGGAAAAGTTTTGGACCAAAGAGAGATGAACAGACAGGCGAATGGAGAAGACTGCATAACAGTGGGCTACATGATCTTTATAGGAAACCAGATATAATAAAACAGTTAAGTCTCGTAGACTGTGATGGGCAGGACATGTGGCACGAATGGGGGATGAATGAGGCTTCTTGTAGGAAAACCAGATGAAAACGCTTAGTTGGTAGATCAAGAATGAGGTAGGAGAATAACAATCATGATTTGAAGGAAGTAGATTATACAGGGATGATTGGAACACATCAGGATAGGGATGTATGGAGAGCTTATGTCCGCACGGCAATGAACCTATGGGCTCGATAGTGCCAATAAGTTAGTTAGTCTTTCAAACAAATAAATGAATATGTAAATAAAAAATACTCCTGGCGCGACAGGCCTAGAAGGCCCTTAGCCTATCAGCCGGCTGCTGGCCACACATCCATGTGTCAATCACAGAAGTAGATGATAATCAGCCAGTGTAGGGGTGACATGTTGTCAGCATGTCGAGAACCCAAGCCTTTATAGTTGGTTTTCTCAACCTGGAGCCGCTACTTATTGTAGCTACCCAAATGCATTCCGATGCTGGGTGGGCACCGGTCCCATACTGACCGAAATACCGTAAGACAATTTCTTCCCCATGGAGACTCGAACCAGCGCAAGTCCCGTAGCGAACATAAGCCCTCCATATATCCCTATCCAGATATATTTTCCAATTATCTCCTGTATAATTTACCTCCTTCAAATCATAGTTAATATTATTCTCCCACCTCATTCTTGGTCTACCAACTAGGCGTTTTCCTTCTATGAGAAGGTTGATCACTAGTGATTACCATGCTTACCTCTGGTTTCAAGATTCGGGGGTTCGAACCCAGTCTAGGTCGATCGATTTTTAATAGATAAAATTCGTGAGTATTGGTTCCTATGGATATAAAATAATGGTGTGGATCCTGAATCGTAGATTTACGGTACATAAAAGATCTAGAGATGACACTAATGCCATAACCAAAAAAGTATTTTATTAACAGTTAAGTTTATTTTACTATCAACACTATCACGGAAAACATTATTTGATAGGATACTCGATACAAAAATTAGAGACAAATGTCAAATTCATGACATAACCAAATTTATTATAGAATGACGAAAATATTGGAAAGATAATATAGAAAGAATGGAAGACAATAGACTTGGAAGAAGATAGACCAATGGACGGGAGAAGAGCAAGAGGAAGACCAGTCGAAAGATTTTATTATTTATTTATTTTACCTGATGGAGTTAAGACCGTAAGGTCTTCTCTTCCACTTCACCAGTGATGGATAGATAGTGACAGCACATGAATATGTCTACCTCCGAGGAGTGATTTGGGAAATAAATGGGATGAAAATCCTACAACTAAAGAATAAGAAGAAGATGACCGTATACATTTTCCTTGATTTGTATTTTATTATTAGTAAGACAAGGATTTTAGAGCACTAAAAGTTACGATTGCAACACAGTATATATTACTCAATTGTTTCTTTGTGAAACCAAGACAAAACACGGTCAAAAGTTTAACTTCTGATTATATTATTCAACTGTTTGTGTGTGAAACCAAAACAAAAGACAGTCAGAAGACTTACTTCTAATTATACACTGCTCAAAACAATTAGAAGAACACTATGAAATATGCAAATATTTTTTCATTGGATAAAGGTACAAACATGAAATTAATAAAGTACATTATTTGTGGTTATTTATTTATTTATTTATTGCTCATGTCAGTAAAAACAAATGAATAACGCTGACAATTAACTTTTCAAATAATTCCGCTATGTAAGCAATTGAATCTTGTGCTTATTTTTCAAAGTTAAACACTCGTTGTATAGAGTTAGTATCGTGTATGGCCTCCACGACATTCGATGACAGTTTGGCACCTTCGTGGCATGCTCCCAATAAGATTCTGGATTTCCTCTTGCGGGATATTCTCCCATTCCTCCTTCAGAGCATCTCCAAGTTGCTGCAGAGTTTGTGGAGCTTAATGTCGGTTCCTGACCTTCCTGTCTAGAAGATCCCACAAGTGTTCAATAGGGTTGAGGTCTGGGCTGACCGCTGGCCACTCCATTACGTCAATTTCATTCCTCCTCAGGAAATCCCTGGTGACAGCCGCAGAATGTGCCCTGGCATTATCCTGCATAAACAGAAATTCAGGGCCTATTCCAATGGCAGCAGGTACTATATGCTCTTCCAGAACGTGCTCGATATACCGGACAGCATTCAGTCGCTGGGGAACAAGTACAAGGTCCGTACGATTGTTGTACATAACTCCGGCCCACACCATTATGGAACCTCCTCCGAATCTATCAATTTCCTGTACAGCCTCTGCAGAAAATCTTTCTCCTGGCCGTCCCCACACCCTCAATCGACCATCACAACGTGTAAGACGATACCTGGATTCGTCCGAGAAGAGCACAGGCTCCCACTGGTTCAGGTTCCAATCACCATGGTTTTCAGCAAACGTACGTCTTGCTGCCTTATGCCCATTTGTTAAGCGTGGTTTTTTAACGGGCCTTTTTGGACAATATTCTCTTTCCTTAATCTGTTCCTTATGGTTTGGTCTGAAACCCGGATTCCGGAAGCCATATGAAGGTCATTCTGCAGGTCTTTTGCAGTTTTTGTACGCTGTCGAAGAGCAGAAATAACAACGTATCTGTCATCCTGGGGGCTTGTTTTAAATTTACGGCCCTGGCCACGTCTTCTACAATACTGACCTGTCTCTCTGTGCCTGTTGCGTAACCTGGACACCACGGAAGGAGAAACTCCAAGCTCTCTAGCCACTTGTCGCAGAGATTGACCTTGTCGTAAAAGATGTAGAGCATGATACACTTCAAACTCATTTAAATGCCTCATTTTGTCAGATACTTCAATAAACAAGGCAATAATCAACATTCGTCACTATAGCAACATCAGGAAGATTACCAATAGAAGTGGCCAGTGCCTTCCAAAATAAAAAAAATCTCTATATTTGTTATTTGAGGTAATTTCTCTGTATTTAGGCCATGGATCTTTAAAATGTGTATCCAATGATAAAATTAATAATTCAATTTACATATTGTCCAACTTTCAGCATCACAGCTTTAAAAAACAATTACTTATTCAATTTATTACAAGTGTTCCTCTAATTGTTTTGAGCAGTGTACTATATTGCAATCTTAACTTTTACTGCATTAAAATCCTTGTCCTAATTAATAATATTAATGTTTGTCCGCAGCTGTAGTCTATTAAAACTAAACTCCTTGGCGCGACAGGCCTAGAAGAACACTTGGCCTACCAGCTGCCAGCTAGGCTCACATCTGCATGTGTTAATCACAGAGGTAGACGATCATCCTGTCAATGTAGAGGTGACATGTGGTCAGCATTTAGGATTCTGCAGCCGTAATAGCTGGTTTTCTCAACCTGTAGCCGCTATTTATAGTAGCTCCTAAATTCCTCACGTTGCTGAGTGGGCACCTGCCACATACTGGCCGAAATTCCAAAAGAAAATATATTTCTCCATGGGGACTCGAACCAGCTCATTCTACTTTTTTTATAGTAGCCTCTGCCCGTTCCTGGAATTCTTTCCCTCAAGATATCAAGGGGTCGTCGCACACTTCACATTTTTAAGCCACGCTTATACAATTGTTTGTTAATTAATTATTTTTTCTCCAGAATTAAATTTATTCTACGTCATTAATAGATACTTTCTTTCCTCTCATTTTTCTATCTTGTACATTTTATATTTCATTCGTTAAATCTTGATTAAATCAAAATATCTTGTAAATAATAATTCTATTGTATATATACTACTTAATAATTTGTTTATTGTAATTTAGATGTAAGAATAATTTATGTATTTTTTTCTATCCTGGTTGATTGGTAGACAAAGCCAGGTTAAATAAAGCTGTTATTATTATTATTATTATTATTATTATTATATTATTATTATTATTATTATTATTATTATTATTATTATTATTATTATTATTATTATATTTAGGCTTTTTAGCATTGTCATGTTTCTTGTGACGATGTACCAAACCACAACTTGGAGGACCAGGTGATTTTTGGTCAAGGTTTTCTTCCTCTAGCCTTTATCAAACCAATGACGAACAGCAAGGCAGCAGTATCTGAACCCTAGATAAGGGGCCCTCGCAGGGAACTATAAGCCGGGCGTACTGAATCCTGTTTTTTTTAACGAAGTTGTTGCTCCTCCCCTCACTCTTTTCTAACCTGGCTTGGGACAAGCGGGACAGGCTTTGGCGGTAGATTATATAAGATACAAGTAATTAAATTTGTATGGGCATGTACGACGAATGCCAGAAGAAAGGTTACCCAGAAAACATTGGAATGGTGTCCACCTGGAAGAAGGAAAGGAAATTCTCACCTCAAGAGGACAAGAGGACTGGAGGAAATGGAGTGGATGAATACAGACGAGTGGAGAAGAAAAATAAAACTTTAGGCACAAAAATGTGTAAACTTTAAAAATGTGTATATCATTAAAATTATTAATATTGTTACTTTTATTATTATTGTTATTGTTGTCATTATTATTATTATCATTATTATTATTATTATCATTATTATCATTATTATCATTATTATCATTATCATTATTATCATTATTATCATTATTATCATTATTATTATTATTATTATTATTATTATTATTATTATTATTATTATTATTATTATTATTATTATTATTATTATTATTATTATTATTATTATTATATCGGCTGCGGTGGACTAGTGGTTATGCTCCTTGCCTCTGGTCCCGAGGGTCGCGGGTTCAAACCCGGCCGGGGTCGATGGATTTTTTAAGATGGAAAAATCCAAGGAGCAAGTCCTCCGGGAGGGACTTTAAGCCGTGGGTCCCGAGTCTGAAAATTTTCAGGCTCGTAAGAAATCCTTAAGCGTGAATGAAAAGGCCTCCAAGCAAAATTTGCCGTATTTTCCCGTCCTAGTACTACCTTGGTTTCCTAGATGTCAGTATGAGGCGGAACGCTGACCATGGACCACTCAAAATGACATCTATACGAAAACAAGTGTAACTAAATTAGTATAGTTCAAATCCTTCCCTGTAGGGGGAGAGCGCCTAAATCACTGTAAAGGGAAAACATGGGCTTAGTTGCAATTATTATTATCGCTATCGTTATTATTATTATCGTTATTATCATTATCATTATCATCATTATCATTATTATTATTATTATTATTATTATTATTATTATTATTATTATTATTATTATTATTATCGTTATCATCATCATTCTTATTATCGTTATTATCATTACTATTATAATATTACTATTATTATTATTGTTATTATTATTATTATTATTATTAATCATCATCATCATCACTCCAGGGATTAGGCAATTGCCCGTTCCGACTTCATATTGCATCAGCCCAACGTCTTCTGGGTCTTCCAACATCACGCCTTCCTCTTGCTTGATAATTTCTGGCTAACAATGGATACCTCTCCTTACTCATTCCATCCATGTGATCAATCCATTTCTGTCTGTAATTCGTGACTTTATCCAATAAAGGCTGTACTTTCAATTCTTCTCTTATATCCTCATTTCTTATTCTATCAAGTCTTGTACATCCTTTTACTTGTCTTAGGAACCGCATCTCTGCCGTCTGTATTCTATCCTTCTGTCTTTTCACTGGAGCCCAAGTTTCACATCCATACAATATTGTGGGAACCGCCATAACATTATACATTTTTATCTTGGTTTCTTTTCTAATTTTATTTTTGAATTAATTATTATTAATATTATTATTATTATTATTATTATTATTATTATTATTATTATTATTGATATTGGGATGTTCGTTTCTTCTTCACCACTGTTGTATCAAGCAAATGATAAGATATGAGTGTAAGCAGGCCTGTATGTTAGAGATATTGACATGTCCAGTTCTCACAGGGAAGTATTTCAACAGCAGCAGAACTTGTTTCAAACAACCGGTTATTAAATACAACTAATAACTAGAATATAGTCTGTCATATTAATTATTGTATCATTTACAGTTCAAGAAAATTACACTTTTGTGACACCTGAATATACAAATATATGAAAGAAGACTACATAACAGTCAGATACCAGATATTTATGGAAACCAGATATATTAAGAACAGTTAAGTATATTGTGGACTGCGGTGGACATGTGGCACGAATGGGGAATGCATTAGGGATAGGAAAACAATTGAGAAAGTTATGATGGCCTTGATGAAGATTTTCTGGCTGTAGGCCGTGGTCGTGAGGCTTGTAGTTCCCCGACGTTTCGCCAGAGACTGCGTCTGGCATCCTCAAGGGTTGTCTTGAGACTGGCAATTCTGTCCGCTGTCTGTCCTATTTATACGTTCACCGCGATAGGACAGACAGCGGACAGAATTGCCAGTCTCAAGACAACCCTTGAGGATGCCAGACGCAGTCTCTGGCGAAACGTCGGGGAACTACAAGCCTCACGACCACGGCCTACAGCCAGAAAATCTTCACCAAGATCATCATAGCAACTCCGGCCGTGAAAGTCTACGTGAATACAATTGGGAAAGTGTCCTGTAGGTAGTCCAAGAATGAGGTTGGAGACAGCTATTCCATTAACTTAGGTATGTTTAACATTGCTGATCGGATCTTAACCACAACCCTCCTTTCAAGGGTTTGTTTTAAAATATCTCTTGTCTCTTAAAAATACCTCTTGTCTCGCGTTCCTTATAATTTAAAGTCCTTCGGCATATATATTCTGTTTCTTATTTTCTGTTCTATTATGTGACTCAAATAATTAACCATGATTTGAGGAAGTAGGAATTAGGAAGTTAGACCAAGAATGAGGTGGGAGATTTACGTTAAAAATGATGAGGGAAGTAGATTATACAGGGAGTGATTGGAAAACATGAGGGGTGTATGGATAGCTTATGTCCGCGCGGCCATGAACGGATTCGACAGTGCCAGTGAGTGAGTTAGGAAGTACGAAGTAGGAGATGGCTCCATGGTGCAAGCGATTAGACGCTCGCATCTCGCCGCTGGGGTCCCGAGATCGAGTCTCGGTCACTTCATGTGGGTCTCGTGATGGACGAAACGGAGCTTGGGCAGGTTTTTATCGGGGTTTTCTCCCGTTTTCCCCTGCCGTAATTTGATTCCACCACCTTTTTCATTAACTTATCTCATCCATTTTATTTCGTTCACATGCCTCCGTGATGGTGGGTCAGGCATGATCGGCCGGCACCCTTATCATTCACAGATCTCTATATAGGAGGCACATCTCATCCTCGACCCGACCCTGAGTTAGACATGAGTTGAGATATATATATAGTCCCGCGCCGTAGCCGAGCGGTTAAGGTAGGAAGCCTTGGCGCAGAGCTACGGGACTTGCGCTGGTTCGAGTCTCCATGGGGGAAGACATTTTCTCATGGTATTTCGGCCAGTATGGGACCGGTGCCCACCCAGCATCGTGAGGCAATTGGGTAGCTACAGTAAGTAGCGGCTCCAGGTTGAGGAACCAGCTATAACGGCTGGGGGACTCGACATGCTAACCACATGTCACCCCTACACTGGCTGTTGATCATCTACCTCTGTGATTGACACATGTGGATGTGAAGGGCCAGCAGCCGGCTGGTAAAAGGGCAACCGCTGAAAAGTGGAAAGACCCTCAATCGGAATATATATCTCGCGACATCTAGTAATAATGGAGAATATAATACATATATAAGAAAAATGAATGCTTGAATTGGATTCGCCTGGTGGTGTAATGGATATCACACTGAGGTACAGACTCAGAGATCCGGGTTCGGATCCCGTCCAGGCATTTATTTTTCTTATCATACCATATATATTTACATGTTACATAGTCCACCGCTGTGGTCTCGAGGTAGCGTGCTGTCTTGTCATGTAGCGGACCCGGGTTCGATTACCGGTCGGGATAAGTTTCCTGGGCGAGATTTTTTTGGGGGGGTTTTTCCTCACCTGTAAGACAAATGTCTGGAAATTTTGAAGCCCAAACAGTCCCCGAACGTTATCTGGCCATCATCATCCTCATCCTCATTCACGGTGTGGAAAGCAACGGGAAGCTACCTATAATTCCCTAGTAAAGCTGCAAAGCATAGCATGAAAATGTTATGATTGCAGTGAAGGACCTGCCCTAGGGCAGAACACTGTAAATAAAATATGTTATATTGTCTAAGAAAGTGTTAAGTTTTTTTTTTTTTTTTTTGGCAGTCCTCTAAAGAAGACAAGGCATTCCAGAGACGGCTAGCCGAACTATTATTGTTCGTATGTCTAAAAATATAAATTGTTATAAAAATATAAAGCGGTGTTAGGAGGTCTGAGATTTTGACAAAGGAAATCACAGGCGTGAAATCAACCAATTAGTAGGGAATTTCATTTTACGACAACCGTTTCGGTTCGTCTGACTTTTCAAGGATTAGGCCCGCCATCTTGGCTTTTTTTAGTCATATTATGGGAATGCTTTAGGTTAGAGAATTGCATGTATTTGAAAAAGCATTTCAGTTTATTGTCACTTATTAAAACATATAAAATTGTTCCTTCTATTAAGAATATAATTAATTCTCAAAATTGGAGTTTTACGCGTCATTAGAGACCAGTCTTTGTTACCTACATATTTTTTTATATCGGCTAACAACACATATCTTAAGACTTATTAATAAAAAATATAATACTTACTTACTTACTGGCACTATCGAACCCGAAGGTTCATGGCCTCGCGGACATAAGCCCTCCATACATCCCTATCCTGAGCTGATGCTTTCCAATCATTCCCTGTATAATCTACTTCCCTCAAATCATAGTTAATGTTATTCTCCCACCTCATTCTTGGTCTACCAACTGGGCGTTTTCCCTCTGGCTTTCCTATAAGAACCTTCCGTGCACGTCTTTAATTCCCCATACGCGCAACATGTCCTGCCCATCGCGGTCTACGAGACTCAACTGTTCTTAATATATCTGGCTTCCTATAAATACCATGTAGTTCATTGTTATGTAATCTTCTCCATTCGCCTGTCTGTTCATCTCTCTTTGGTCTAAACATTTTCCTAAGTACTTTATTCTCAAATACCAGTAATCTCATTTCCTCCCTTAAAGTAAGAGTCCATGTTTCGCACCCATATAATATAACTGGTAGAGTAAAAAAAAAATGGATAATAAAATAATAATAACTCACTGGCACTATCGAACCGGGATGTCACGCGGGCATAAACTCTTCAAGCATCCGTATCCAGTTCTACTATTTTCCTGTCACTTCTGCATAATCTGTTCGCACAAAATCTTTGTTAATATTACAAGGTGTCCCATTCAAACCTCCCA
The DNA here is from genome assembly GCA_030220185.1 of Diploptera punctata. Lineage (NCBI taxonomy): Eukaryota > Metazoa > Arthropoda > Insecta > Blattodea > Blaberidae > Diploptera > Diploptera punctata. Next base: position 3,209,948 of record JASPKZ010006852.1, read on the forward strand.
CATTTTAATTAATCATAACTATCAAAGTATGCGGAATTGTGAAATGAGGCAGGTATTAAATGAAACAGAAACTCGAAGAATTTTCATTGCCACACAGCTTGGCGAATTGATTTTTGTGGACTTCTCTGAAATCCTGCTTTCGATCTTTTCTTCTAAAATACGTGTATCGAAATGCGGCAGATAGGATATAGACAACAAGCGGCAAAAATTGGATGAATTGGTTCTTGTGGACATGAACTTTGTTGTTCTACTTGGTTAAAAAAAATTAAAAGTGTAACTATGAATTCAGCAAGATATCAACAATTATCCATTAACATTAAAAAAAAAACTAACTGGACAATGTAGCAAATTAAAATATTGTCTTAATTATGAATTAGATGCTTTTTGAGCACCTCCTGATTCTTTTTTAAGAATCCAGTCGCCATAAACTTCTCAAGCTATGTCTTAATGGTCTTCCCATCAGGTGCATTTCCTCCATATTCTTTCCATCTGATTTACTTATGAGCATTTTCCATGCAACTCTTAATTTCTTGTTCATGCCACATATGCAGTTTTCGTTATTCGCCTATTTATTCGTCTCTATTTAGTCTAAAACTTTTCCTAAGCACTTTATTCTCAAATATGCCAAGTTTTACATCCATATTACATTCATATAATAAAACTGGAATAATAAAAATAATAATTGTATCAGCCTGTCATTTTATTCTTGGTGTTTTTAGCATGGTGCATTTTTTAAACGAACACAACGTGGATTGGTGATGTTTAGAGCAGCATAAGAGAAAAGTGATTGGATGATGGAGATTGGAATGACAGATAGTAGTGGAGGAGAATGCCAGTAGGTTAATTCAGCACAGGAAGATGTAAAACATTGTGAAACCTCATCATCATCATCAACAACAAAGATTAACCCAATAGCCTGTTCCGATCTTATTATAGGTCGAATTGGTCCTTCCATCTCTTCAATGGTCTTCCCAACATTCTTCGCCCTTTTGGTTCATAATTATACATTCTTCTTGGAATGCGCTGTTCATTCATTCGTAATACGTGCTGAAGGTAAGCATTTTGATACTATTTTATTCTTTCACAGAGATTAAATATATTAAGTCCTGTTCTTATATCTTAGTTTTTTTCTTTTTTGTCGGTCCTTTGGTATCCTGCTACTGCTCTCAAGATCTTCATTTCTGCAGCTTCTATTTGTTTACTGTATTGTGGAACCTACTAAATAAATAAATACTATATTTTTTTTGATAAAGCAAGTATTTTTGTAATGTTTTGATACGAGAAACAATTTGTATGCCATGAAAAATCTAGAAAATTGCTTTTAATTTTTCAAAAACTAAACCAGAACAAATGGCTAATCAAAATATTGGTATTCTAAAGTGGCTAAACAGTTGAAAGCATTAAACTGTATGCTTGAATTCAAAGGGTTAAATTTACATATAGTACTAACATCCTGTATGTATACACATATATACAATTAAAAAAAGACTTCTGCCTAAATCGGAATTTAAACCCAAGATCTCCCGCTATACGCGTTGGACCATTAACCAAGTGTGCTATTTAGGCAATACAGGAGTAGACACATTTTTACCTTTTAGTGAACTTCTGTTAACATGAACGCTTCTACCAAAAAGACATCATGTCTTATGTGAATTATTCAGTGCCATATAATTTAAATAACGAAATCACTGGCATATCGAGCCCATAGGTTCATAGCCGCGCGGACATATGCTCTTCACATGTTCCTGTCCTGAGCTAATGTTTTCCAGTCATCCCCTGTATAATTCACTTCCATCAAATCGCGGTTAATGTTATTCTACTACCCCATTCGTCGCTTACCAATTGGGCGTTTTCCACCTGGTTTTCCTACAAGAAACTTCACGTCCCATTGCATACCCCATGTTCTGATTACACTTGTCAACATGATTGTTGTCTCATGTGTGATAATAGTTGTACTTAATGCAGATTTTATCGTGTTTTTAAAAATATGTATTCGGAATTTCTCCATCACCCACAGTTTTTTATATTTCAATTTCAATTAATTGATTTAAATAATTATTTTTTAATAAATGTTTTCTCGTCCATTTGTCCATTGTAAAATAAAACCAAATGAGCTAACTCAGGAGATTTCAGCCATGGAAAATATATATCAAGGCAAATGGAATCGTAATATGCTGGCCGATTATTGTTGGACCAACAAGAGGGATGCTCCACAGGCGAAATATAGCAGAAAATCGTCATTTCTCACTTTCTAAGCGAGTCCGAATGTTCGCATATTGTGTAGTTATGAATGTAGAAAATATTAAACTGTTTGAATTTATAAATTCCTGTCTCTCGGAAACCATGCGTGATGGAGAAAAACCGATATCATATTTGAATTCAGGAGAATAAATACTATCAGAATCACATATTTTTCTTTGAGACAAAAATAAAAGTTTATTTTTTGTTGCTCAGTGTAATCGCAGTATAAGAGACATAAGTGTTCTTAAAACATCTGGTTTCCTATAAAGATCATGTAGCTCATTGCCATGTATTTATTAATATGCATAACAAAATATAAGTTAATTTTAAACAAATTAAGTTATATTTAATTAAACGATTTATCATAAGTAATGCCACGAGTGATTTCCAATTTATCTAGAGAATCTGGAAATCAAGAGTGGCATTTGTTAGGACTATTTAACGAGTAAAATTAAGCTGTTTACTCACACATCATTATTTAAATATAGTTATTTTAAAATATTTATATATTTAATGTAAACAACTATGTTTGAAAACACTGAAAAAGTTGTTTCATTTGTTCATCACTGCAACCAGATCATATTTATTGCCAAATAGAATCGCAATATAGTAAGAATGCACCCTAGTGGAGAAAAAATGAAACACATCATTAAAGGTTATTAATTAATTCCTGATGTCCTATGAAATCGGCCGCGGTGGACTAGTGGTTATGCTCCTTGCCTCTGGTCCCGAGGGTCGCGGGTTCAACCCCCCCCCCCCGCCGGGGTCGATAGATTTTTTTTACGACGGAGAAATCCAAGGAACAAGTGCTCCGGGAGGGACTTTAAGCCGTGGGTCCCGAGTCTGAAGATTTTCAGGCTCGTAAAAGACCCTTAAGCCTGATTAAAAAGGCCTCTAAGCAAAATTTACCGAATTTTCCCGTTCTAGTACTACCTTGGTTTCCTAGATGTCAGTATGAGGCGGAACGCTGACCACGGACCACTCAAATGACATCTATACGAAAACAAGTGTAACTAAATTAGTGTGGTTCAAATTGTTCCCTGTAGGAGAAGAGCGCCTAAATCTCTGTTAAGGGAAACATGGGCTTACAAGAAGAAGATGTCCTATGATTTAAATTTGTCAATTATACGTATTTTTCTGCAATGTTAATTCTTGGGAAATAATACGTTTAAGAAAGTGCAAACAGTGATTTCTCTTTTTTTTTATGGTATAATCAATTGCTACTAACGTTTTTCACTGATTACATTCGTTGCACTATATATACAATCTGGGAGCCACTTGATAAAATGAAAGTGATAAAATCGAGGTGAAAAACAACTGTGATTGGATGTAAATAAAAATTCATTGAAATGTGATTGGTCATTGACTGCCATTTGGAGAATGAGTTAAATAGTCTACGTAAAATCAAAATTCTAACTTGTAGAATAACCTGATCAATAGGCTATAGCTAAACGTTCCGGTATTATGCAGCTATCCTCGCCACGCTAAATGAAGCCCGTCATAAATACTATATACATATAAAATCTATGATACTTCCGAGAACCGATCAAGAGTCTCTATGTTGCTGACAGACACGCTAACCTTTATTCCAAGACACGGTCATAAGAAATATATTGAATAATATCAAGTTTAGCTAAAATAAGACAGGCTAGTGACAAAAGAGAAGAAAATGGTTCGGGAATCGAAACAAGGGCATCAAAGTTGACAATTTGCCAATTTCTCTCTAAAACAAACACAACACACACTCTCTCGGAGAGAGGGAGAGGTTGCTGACCTATCTTGTGCGTGAAATTCGTACAGGAGCCAATGTAATTTTCAGATACCTAGAAAATAAGTGTTGGAACAAATGACGCAATACAACGGTTCAACACACGGCCTTGTCTGCTATTCACTTTCTTATCTCATAATTATCAGAGGCGGAATGGTATATGACACTCTTTTCCTTGCAGGCCTTCATCTGTAAAATTGCTCAGTTGGCTATGCATTAATATACAGTATATTGGCCTTCTTGGATTATGTTTCTAATAAAGTTTTTGAGAGAAATTTGCCTACATATATATATATATATATTTATTTATTTATTTATTTATTTAACACAAAAAGAAAAATAAATGCCTGAGTCGCGATTTAATCACGAGTTTCTGAACTCTGTATGTTTAGCGCTCTAACCATCTGAGCTACTCAGGAATCCTAACACAAATATTTATTTCTCTTATATTATGTATATGTTGAATGCACTCATTTAGGAACAAAATTAGACCATTCAGGCGATAACACAGTGGAAATTAAAAATAGAATCGCACAAACAAAACAAGCAATTAATGCTTTAAACTCTGTTTGGTGGAGCAAAAATATTACAAAAAAATAGAAAATTACAAATATATCAAACCATAATTCAGAGCATTTTAACATATGGTGCTGAAGTCTGGCAAATTCCTACCAGGGAAATGAAAAGAGTTTTAAGTACAGAAATGGATGTTTTAAGAAGATCAGCTGGAAAATCTAGAATGGATAGAATATAAAATAAAGAAATAAGGGAAATTATGGGTGTACAAGAGAAGCCGGACATCATAGACATTTTAGAAAAGAAAAGATTACAGTGGTATGGCCATGTCAAAAGAATGCCAGAGCAAAGATTGCCAAAAATTGTTATGGAATGGATCCCAATGGAAAGGAGGAAGAGAGGAAGACCGAAGAAAACTTGGATAGAAGGGGTACAAGCAGCTATGAATATCAGAGGAATGGAGGAAGATCAGTGGATGGACAGAGAGGAATGGCGTTTGGTTTCCGGAAGACGGCGGCTACTGCCATGATACCGGATGATGATGATGATGATGATGATGATATATATATTACAGTAAATGTGGGGACACGCCGTAGCTTACTGGTTAAGGCAGTGCGCACAAGCCGGAAGATCGAGGGTACGTGTCCCGGTGGGGTCAGGATTTTCAAATTGACCCAAACCTTTTGGCTGCACTATGGCCCTGGGGTCGACTCAGCCTCTACCGGAATTGAGTTACAGACGCTTGTTCTGGGGGTAAAGACGGCCGTCATGCAGGGCTGACAACCCGGCTGACATCAAGTGCCGATTGTACAGAAAAGTGGGAGCCTTAACCTCCTACTACCCCAAGGGCCTCCTGAGGCCTGTAGTGGGATTACAGTAAATGTGATTAATCCGGTGATTAATATATTTGCCGGTTATTTTACATAATCGCCACTAAATTTGGTAAATCAGATACTTTTTAAAAAATGATCAAATGAGACGGTTTGTTTGCATAATTCCCAACTCGTAATTGTAAATGTCCTAACTTTACGAAAATTCGTTCAGTTTATTTCCCATTTCCTAACCTAACAAAACAATTTACATGCTTATTATTTATTCCCAAATGCTAAAAAAAAATGGACTTACACCAAATTCCCATTTCCTAACCTAACAAAACAACTTACATGATAAAAGTCCATAACTTTACTTAAATTCGTTCGGTTTACTTCCCATTTTCTAACCTAACAAAACAATTTACATGTAGCCTATATTATTTATTCCCAAATGCTAAAAAAAAATGGACGTAAACCAACTTCCCATTCCCTAAGCTAACAAAACAATTTAAGTAAACTTAAAATATTTAGTATTTGTAGAAATAGTATTTAACGTTATTTGAAAAAGTGTATTTTTTTCTCTAGAATATTGGCTTACTTTGTTTTTTTACACGCTTTATATTAGCTTGACCTGTATATATCTATGTATCTATCTATCTATCTATGTAACTGAATCTTTCAACGCGTTTTTCACACACTTAAAATAATTGGATCGACTTGAAATTTTGTATACTTGTAAAGGACCCGTGACAATACAATAATTTCATATTTATTTTGTAAAATCCTGGCCAGAATCATCAGAAAATCAAAAAAGGTGCATTTGTATTCATGTAACGGAATCTTTGAACACGATTTTCGCCCACTTAGAAACATAGGATAGACTTGAAACTTTGTATACTTGTAAAGAACCCGTGACAATACAATAATTTCATATTCATTTTCTAAAATCCTGGCCAGAATCATCAGAAAAAAAAGTGTCTTTGTATTTATTTAACGGAATCTTTGAACACGATTTTCACCCACTTAGAGACATTGGATCGACTTGAAACTTTGTATACTTGTAAAGGACCCGTGACAATACTATAATTTCATATTTATTATATATAACTGCAGTTTGGTTTTGTATGTGCAACTGTTTTGTACCAAGTTCAATAAAATTGTATTACAACCATTTACTGACTTTTCAATTGTAAAATTTAAAATATTGTAATTCGTGGTCTCTTACGCCATAGTGTCCAACGAAAAAATATCTTTCTGAGTAGTAATTACTCAAAAAACTGCACTCTATTCTATCGGCCCAATCAGTCATGATATATATCACATTTACCATCACGAGTTGGGAATTATGCAAACAAACCGGTTAATTTGATAAATTAAATAAAAACATATATTTACCGGCATCAATTGTTATTATGCATAATTACCGGTTATTATATATAATCACCAGTTTATTACTTTAACCGTAACATATATATAGTATAGTATTCTCAATTTACACGAGAGGTAGCGGGATATCGTTTCAACTGTCATCTTGTGGCCACTATAACAAAAGTAAGCATATTTAAAGAGAATGTTAACTTCACGTCCGCCGCTGTGGTCTCGAGGTAGCGTGCTGCCTTGTCATTCAGCGGGCCCGGGTTCGATCCCCGGTCGGGGCGGTTTTTCTGGGTGAGGTTTTTATCGGGGTTTTTCCTCACCTATAAGACAAATGTCAGGAAAACTTTAAGGCCCAAACGGTCCCCACCATATGGCCATCATCATCGTCCTTCACCGGTGTGGAAAGCAACGGGAAGCTACCACACCTACAATTCCCTTTTAAAGCTGCAAGCATAGTATGAAAATGCTATGATTGCATTGAAGGACCTGCCTTCGGGTAGAATTACTATGGATGGATTTACTTTATAGCAGTAACGCTTATATTTAGGTGTTATAACTATATTTTTAACATTTGGCAATTAAGGCAAATATAACATGAAAAGAAAAATAAATGCTTGTGTCGGGATTTGAACCCGTGTTTCTAAACTCGGTACTTTAACGCTCTAACCTTCTGAGCTGCTCAGGAATCCTAACACAAACATTTATTTTTCTTATATATGTAGCATTCTCAATTTACACGGGAGGTAGCGGGATATAGTTCCAACTGCCATCTTATGGCCACTATAACAAGCATATTTAAAGAGTATATATGCCTAAAAGCTATATACAATCATTCTTTAATGAACAGAGAAACTATTCTGTTAATAAAATCGATATTTGAAACAAAGAGATGACCTGGAGTTTACCAACAAAACAAGGTAATATCGGAAAAATTAGTGATGAGGATATTTCCATATTATAAATAATATTTTACAGTCCATTTGCGTTTATAAATCAATTGACAATATCATCATCTTCTTTCACAGATTATGTCTTTGCCTGTTCCGATCTCACATTTGTTAAGCCCAGCGTTTTCTTGGTCTTCCTACCGATTTTTGTCCTCTAGGATAATATATCAATGCCATCTTTGGTATCCTATCTTCTGCAGATGCTCTATCCAATTGTTCTTGTGTTCTTCTATTTGTTGAAGAAATGGTTACACTTTTAGTTCTTCTCTAATATTTTCATTTATGATGTGTTCTCTTGTAGAACCTAAGTATGAGTATTGATAAGGGTGTAGGAGAAGGAAAATTCGGAAAATAAACCCGGGAAGAAGACTCTCGTCAGCCGAGGAGAAGGCAACCTTCTAAGGGAAAGGGACCCCAACAGAAAACCTCTGGTCTTCCAGGCTGGGGGTTGTGCGTCGGACTGGAAACCCACCACATAAAAATATATTTCTCAGCAATCTCACATGATTAAGCCGGACGGAATTACAATTGTCAATATGCATTATTATAGATAGTCAGAAGTACAGTTTTATATGGTTCAGAACTTGGCAACTTAAGAAACAACTCTAACTATAATAACTCACTGGCACTATCGAACTCGTAGATTCATGGCCGATTATTGTTGGACCATCATGAGTGATGCTCCACAGGCGAAATATAGCAGAAAATCGTCATTTCTTACTTTTTAGGTAAGTCCGAATGTTCGAATATTGTGCAGTTACGAATATAGAAAATATTAAACTGTTTGAAATTATAGATTCCTGTATCTCGGAAACCTTGCGTGATGGAGAAAAGCCGATATATTTGAATTCAGGAGAAAAAATACTATCAGAATCACATATTTCTCTTTGTGAGACAAAAAAGTTTCTTTTTTGTTGCTCAGTGTTATCAGTTTAACTTGTTTTAAAGAGAAATTGGGATTATAAGAGTCCTATATTTAATTTGTTTCTGCATCTGATTCCTGGTTGTAATTATTGCTCCTAAGTATTTGAATTTAGTCATTTCTTCAGAATGTCCCTCACTTGTCATTAACTGTCCACTTCCATTATATAATGCGATTTTAATATAACTTTTAATAATCACCTTATGGACACATCACAGAGTGTTGATTCTTCCTCTCGTATCACATGTACTTCACGTGGACAACCAACTGACTTAAACCCAACAAACACTGGCTACAGATCCAACCATCCCATTACCAGTTAGCACTTACAAAGTCCCTTAACTCAAAGGATATTATGTTTAGGAGCCTTTCTTCTCGTTGTGCTTAGTTCACGTTACTTTGTTATTATTATTATTATTATTATTATTATTATTATTATTATTATTATTATTATTATTATTCCCATGTTTTCCCTTAACAGAGATTTACACGCTCTCCCCCTACAGGGAAGAATTTGAACCATAGTAATTTAGTTACACTTGTTTTCGTATAGATGTAATTTTTGAGTGGTCCGTGGTCAGCGTTCCGCCTCATACTGACATCTACGAAACCAAGGTAGTACTAGGGCAGGAAAATTCGGTAAATTTTGCTTAGAGGCCTTTTCATTCAGGCTTAAGGATCTTTTACGAGCCTGAAAATCTTCAGACTCCGGACCCACGGCTTAAAGTCCCTCCCGGAGGACTTGCTCCTTGGAATTTTCCATCCTAAAAAACCCCATCGACCTCGGCCGGGTTTGAACCCGCGACCCTCGGGACCAGAGGCAAGGAGCATAACCACTAGTCCACCGCGGCCGACAGTTCACGTTACTAACTGAAGTTTATGAGCGCCCGAATTCGATTCCCGCTTAGGCCACAAATTGTTTTCCTTAAAAGGGATTATTCCTATCGTCGCCCAGAGTCTGGAATTTAGGTTACGTTTATATTTGAGGACTTCCCTGACGCTTGGTTATAATTTATGAACCACTGTAAGACAAATGTCAGGAAAATTTTAAGGCCCAAGCGTCCCCGAAATCATATGGCCATCATCATCATCCTTATCATTATCATCATCATCATCATCCTCCACCGGTGTGGAAAGCAACGGAAAGCTACCACACCTACAATTCCCTAGTAAATCCGCAAGCATAGCATGAAAATGCTCTGATTGCAGTGAAGGACCTGCCTTCGGGCAGAATTGCTACGGATGGATATCATCGAATTACGTTACGGCTCCTACCAGGCTCCCCACCCTCAGAAATAGGTTACAAGTTTCGTGGATGGTGCTTTTTTTTCGGTTTTTATTTTCACCTGTACGACAAATGCCAGGAAACTTTAAGGTCCAAACGGTCCCCGACATCATCTGGCCATAATCACCACTATCATAGTCATCATGTTTAGAAAGAATGTGTGTGAATGTTGTGTCGTCTCGGAGAAGGCCCGACATAGTCACTCATGCGGGGAGGACTTCCATGTCCTTGTGTGGTCAAAAATTTGTATGTGATTTATAGTAAAGATCTCTCTCCCTATAGGTCGTAAGGCCCGTGGGCCCGAAAAATTACCTATAAGATGAGATACTCGTATTATACTGCATCAATGGAATAATAATAATAATAATAATAATAATAATAATAATAATAATAATAATAATAATAATAATAATAATAATAATAATAATAATGATATTATTATTATTATTATTATTATTATTATTTTTATTATTATTATTATTATTATCATTACCACCAGGGGTAAACTATTATTCTACCAGCCAGTTATATTATATGGATGTGAAACATGGACATGGACTCTTACTTTAAGGGAGGAAAGGAGATTACGAGTATTTGAGAATAAAGTTCTTAGGAAAATATTTGGACCAAAGAGAGATGAACAGACAGGTGAATGGAGAAGACTACATAACAATGAACTACATGGTCTTTATAGGAAGCCAGATATAATAAGAACAGTTAAGTCCCGTAGACTGCGATGGGCAGGACATGTTGCGCGTATGGGGAATGAAAGACGTGCATGGAAACTTCTTGTAGGAAAGCCAGAAGGAAAACGTCCAGTTGGTAGACCAAGAATGAGGTGGGAGAACAACATTAACTATGATTTGAGGGAAGTAGATTATACAGGAAATGATTGGAAAGCATTAGCTCAGGATAGGGATGTATGGAGAGCTTATGTCCGCGCGGCCATGAACCTACGGGTTCGATAGTGCCAGTGAGTAAGTAAGTAAGTAAGCTATAAGTAAGTAAGATATAATGAGAACAGTTAATTTTCGTAGATTGCGATGGGCAGGACATGTGGCACGAATGGGGAATTATCGACGTGCATGGAAGCTTCTTGTAGGAAAACCAGAGAATGAGGTGGGAGAATAATATTTACTATGATTTGCGGGAAGTAGATTATACAGGGGATCATTGGAAAACAGTAGCTCAGGATAGGGACGTATGGAAAGCTTATGTCCGCGCGGCCATGAACCTACGGGTTCAATAGTGTCAGTGAGTTAGTTAATTACCACCAGGGGTAAGAATGTTAATTTATGTAACATTTACCTAGATACTCCTGGTCAAGGTCACGGTAACAGTTTATTGCAGTGTTATTTGTCCTCATGCTTGATGGCACGTCTTCCAGATTGCACCTGGCAAAGTGCCAATCCAAAATATCCAATATCATTCAATTTTCAGCAATACACTAATTAAAATCTTCAACATTCATTTAAGAAACTTCAATGAAAATTATGCACTGCCCACTTGTTTAATAATTTTAATATTTGTAATCTATTTAGGGGAGAGGTCATTACATAGAGTAGTTTGTTAAGGCAACCGGGAGATCGCGGGTTCGAGTCTAGATGGGGTCACGATTTTTAAACCAACCTAAACCTTCTGGCGACATCATGATTCTGGGATCGACTAAGCTTCTAACTTAAATAAAGGAAATACTTTACAACATGTCACAATACATATTTTCTTCTAAGTTCCAACCATACACCCTGCGCATGCGTCAAAAGACGCGAAGCGGTTTATACTATGGGATCACCTGATACAGCCAACATATATCATACACGATATTTGAACTCACGTTGCCAACGAACCTAAAAGCTAACCTAACGCAATTTAAGTACTCTAACCTATGAAAGACCAACCTAAAAGCTAACCTAACGCAATTTAAGTACTCTAACCTGTGAAAGACCAACCTAAAAGCTAACCTAACGCAATTTAAGTGTAAAATAGTGCACGGTCATTTTATTTAGCGTAAGTTAATTAATACAGACTCTATGTTGGCTGCACTGGAACACAGAATATTCGTTAAAATCAATATGGCTGCCACGTCTTCATGTAGTTTAATATCGTGAAAAAAATTCAAATAATCGTTGAAAACATGTAAAAATCGTTGTAAATGGTGGGAAATAATTTGAAAAATGAAACCCTAAGAATCAAATTTGTCAGAAGTTTATGATGTAATTAAAAGAGTCAAGTCACGTGTTATAAAGTTTAGCCGAAATGAGTACCAGGCTATTCTGGGGGTAAAGACAGGTGTCATGCAGGACTGATATCTCATGCTGATTGTTTATAAAAGTGGGAGCCTTAGAATGGATTGCACTATCAACGTCTGATACACGACCCCGGTTTTCCAATGTTTTATTGTTTCCGAAATAACGACAAAAATAACTGAAAATTCACAGAAATTGTTATGAAATCATGGTCATGATTCTGACATTTGTTTTTGCATTTAACAGCCATGGAAAACCGGGGTCATGATTTAGAGTTACGCTATGCAATACATCAATTTTTAAACTCCAACTACTCAAAGGGCTTCCAAACGCCTGTACTGGAAGTACTTCACTTTTATAGTCTATTTAAAAAAAACAAAGTGGCGAAAACCAGGATAAATATTATGTTGATTACACAACCGAAGTGGGGGGTATATAAAAGTACAGCCTTTGAAATAATTGATGGCGCACAAATAATTTTCCAAGTCCCAGAACGAAGCTACTGCGCATGATCAGAGGTCAGCTATTTGGTTTACAAGTATACAACTATGGAAACAAAGCTGCAAAGGTATGAGTATCCCAATAGGCAACAGATTTTTGCTGACATTACAATTTGCTGATGATCAACTTGTTTAGCGCACGACAAATTTGATATGGAATTCATGATAAAAAGGTTGAAAAACTCATATGAATCATGGGGTCTCACAGTAAATTTATAAAGAATGGCAGAATTTTTGGCAGCAAATGCAATGAAAGAGATAATTTAATATTGGAAGAATGGATTCAAATAAAGCAAGTGAAACAAACTAAATATTTGGGAATAATTATGGATAACATTGAAGGTATAGGTAAAGAGAACATTAAAGATAGAATTGAATTGAGTAGCAAAATAATATCATCGTTAAATTCCATATGGTGGGATAAGCATATTTGGAAAGACACAAAAACATATATTGGTAAAACACTGCTGGAATCTGTTGCAATGTATGGAAGTGAGGTATGGACAATCAATAAGTACTACAAGAATAGACTAATAGCTCTAGAAGTGGATTATTTACGCAGAAGTGCCAGAAAGTCAAATTTAGAACATGTCACAAATAAGGAAATTAGAAATATAATGGAAGCAGAAGAAAGCATAATTGAAAGAATTGAGGAGAAGGGATTAAAGTGGTTAGGACATATTTTAAGAATGGAAGATGAGCGATGGCCAAAACAACTATATCAATGGCTACCGACCTGAAAGAAGAAATGAGGTAGACCAAAGTTAACATGGAAGGAAAACATAAAGACAGTAATGCAAGCAAGAGGGCTAAGCATTGAAGATGCCCAAGATCGTAGGCTTTGGAGGTTTGGCACGGGAAGACGGCAGCAGCTGTAAAAACCCGAAGATAGAGAAAGTATGTAACTATTTTGAGAAACTAAAATCCGTTCTATTTCGTTGTGTGTCGTGCAATGGAAAATAATTTCGCGTAAATAGGTGTTGCATTAAATGCTGTGAATAAAACAAAACATAGAAAAACAAACAAACAAAGAATATTAATTGAAATAAGGACGAAACAGAGAAAAAAAAAGCATGACAGCGGGATCGAACACGTGACCCCATACATGTGAAACAGGAGTTCCTTCCAATACACCAACCTTACCTGCGATGAAATACTCCAGGACTTATATAAAGAGATTATATATTAACTTGATTTAATTTAAATTAATCACACGCGTTTTGCATTAGTTGTGGAAATAAACTATCGTGTTATGCCTTGTATTTTATAAACAAAGTAATGAGACGTAAAGGTAAAGATATCCCATTACAGGCCTCAGGAGGCCCTTGGGGTAGTAGGTGTTTAAGGCTCACACTTTTCTAGACAATCGGTACTTGATGTCAGCCGGGTTGTCAGCCCTGCGTGACGGCCGCCTTTACCCCAGAACAAACGTCTGGTACTCATTTCCGTTAGAGGCTGAGTCGACCCCAGGACCATAGTGCCGCCAGAAGGTTTGGGTCAGTTTAGAAATCCTGACCCCACCGGGACTCGAACCCTCGACCTTCCGGCTTGTAGTGCAGTGCCTTAACCACTAGGCTACGGCGTGCCCCCAGTAATGAGACGTTACAATCGTTATTCATTATATATATATATATATATATATATATTATATATATATATATATATATATGAGATGTATCCTTTAGTTAATTTGTTTCACTATACATACAAATTGATTTATATAACGAAGCCTGGTAAAGTGTAGGCATTATGAGAATTAATAACTATATAAAAAATAATTTCCTGAACAGGATCGAACGTGGGCCTGCGTCGTCGCAAGAGAGCATCTTTACCGACCGATCTACTGAAAAGAAAGATACGAATACTGCATGAAGAAAGTTTGGAAGATGAAATCTTGTTTATTATTTGGATTGTATAAAAAATAGAGTAGAGATAGAATTAATTAGTTTATTGGTTGTTCTGGCTGCTATAACAAAGAGAGCTCAAATTCCTTTCTCATCTTACGCCGCCGGATATGACCTCAAAGGAGACAGCACACGTAACAACTCACTGGTGTGAATCGCTCTTCAAAACTTTAACTTTCCACCATCAAGAGTTGCGCCATCATTTTTTCCAAAGGCTGTACATACAAAGGGAGACGCTAAACTAAGCAGATATATATATAGAGAGAGAGAGAGAGAGATAGAGATAGATAGATACATAGATAGATAGAGATAGAGAGATAGAGAGGATATAGAGAGATATAGAGATAGATAAATAGATAGATAGATAGATAGATAAATAGATATAGAGAGATAGAGAGATAGATAGATACATAGATACATAGATAGATAGATAGATAGATAGATAGATAGATAGATAGATAGATAGATAGATAGATAGATAGATAGATAGATAGATAGATAGATAGATAGATAGATAGATAGATAGATAGATAGATAGATAGATAGATAGATAGATGATAGATAGATAGATAGAGAGAGAGAGACAGAGAGAGACAGATATATATATATATATATATATATATAATATATATATATACAGAGAGAGAGAGAGAGAGAGAGAGAGAGAGAGAGAGAGAGAGAGAGAGAAGTACAGTAATCAATCTACATATTGTACCAGTATTCTACCTTCTCTTTCATTCATTTATTCTTACGTGTTGACTTCAAACTATCTTAACATTGGATTAGTTTATTTGTACAGCAGTGTGAAATAAACCCTTACAGGAAGGTTCAGCTTTCTTACATCAATATTAGCGTTAGGTCATTTCCCTTTGAGAAGTTAAAATTAACATAACTAATTCTAGAAGAAAGAAAATTCTCTTAAATAAATGCATTTTCATTTACTTTATACCGCTGTGGTCTCGAGGTAGCGTGCTGCCTTGTCACGCAGCGGGCCCGGGTTCGATCCCGGTCGGGACAGTTTTTCTGGGTGAGGTTTTTATCGGGGTTTTTCCTCACCTGTAAGACAAATGTCAGGAAAACTTTAAGGCCCAAACGGTCCCCGAAATCATATGGCGCATCACTATCATCATCACCCATTATATCATGGGGGCAACGTAACCCCGCCTTCCTGGCGCCCCAACCTCAGAAGTGGGTTACAAGTACGCCATGCCAGGAGAGAATACCAGGAATGTCGAAAGACAACCTGGGGCATTTGCAAAAAAAAAAAAATATCTGCGAAATAAAAAAGTCCTATAGTATCTGAACACTGTATATATTTCAACTGTTTTTTATTTCATGTGATATCGCGTGGATTCTAATAGAAATGAGTCACCAGTAAATCGAAGAAAAAAAGTAATAGTAATTTATCCTAATAACGATCTGATGAAAATATTTGTTGCCCGAAAAATGGAAAATACCTGAAAATTTATTAGGAAATTGGGACAGAAATGATTTTAAAATGCAATATTAATCAAGTGTAGTGTTTAATTATGGGACAGCTTACGGGAATACGATAAAAATGAATTTCCCTTGGCAACCGAGGGAAATCATGAAAAAATATCAGGTAGTCAGCCCGGAAATTTGAGTTCGGAACCTCACGAAATGCTATGTTCTATTCATTTGATCCATTTTGAATGTTTATCCCTTAAATCGAAAAACACTAATTCCTCGAGCCAAATATTTTAATGTGCCGGACCGCACTGAAAACGAAAGTTTAAGTTCTAACTCACCAACGAACACAACAACACTCCCGCTAAAAATAGACAACATAAATAAATTAAATACTTAAAAAAATCGCACATTACCAATCTCGGAAATCAAATATATCCCAATAAACAATACTCTGACACCAATATCACACCACCACTGAGAGAGGTCCGAAATAATTATTTCAGGCTCGCTACCATTTTATATTTACAACAGCATTGCTGCTCACCACTTCCAAATATAAATCGTCTATCACTCATCTCCTGACATGATTCTCTGAACACTCACAATTCGACCTTCATATTTCGGACACTCAATTCAAAATTAGCGGGGCTAAAAGACGAAGCCTTGGAACCCGCGGGCGATAGAATAAAATGTATTATTCACCCAAAGGGATGTTTTAGCCGTCCATCTAAGGCCGCATTCTACATTTCCCAGTGGATAGATATTATAGAAGTCATATATATATATATATATATATATCCATCCATATTAATTCTGCCCGAAGGCAGGTCCTTCACTGCAATCATAGCATTTTCATGCTATGATTGCAGCTTTACTAGGGAATTGTGTAGGTGTGGTAGCTTCCAGTTGCTTTCCACACCGGTGAAGGATGATGATAATGATAAGGATGATGATGATGAAGATGGTGGTCATATGATTTCGGGGACCGTTTGGGCCTTAAAGTTTTCCTGACATTTGTCTTACGGGTGAGGAAAAACCCCGATAAAAACCTCACCCAAAAAAACTGCCGCGACCGGGGATCGAACCCGGGCCCGCTGCGTGACAAGGCAGCACGCTACCTCGAGACCACAGCGGTGGATTTATATATATAATTCATTACAAATTTAAGTAATTTTTAGTCATTTATTTTTCTACTGATTGATTAAAAATATGAAATAAATGAGATTCTATGCCACCATGCCACCTTCTTCTTCTTCTTGTAAGCCCATGTTTTCCTTAACAGAGATTTAGGCGCTCTGCCCCTACAGGGAAGAATTTGAACCATACTAATTTAGTTACACTAGTTTTCGTATAGATGTCATTGGAGTGGTCTGTGGTCAGCGTTCCGCCTGATACTGCCATCTAGGAAACCAAGGTAGTACTAGGACGGGAAAATTCGGTAAATTTTGCTTAGAGGCCTTTCATTCAGGCTTAATGATCTTTTACGAGCCTGAAAATCTTCAGACTCGGGACCTACGGCTTAAAGTCCCTCCCGGAGGACTTGCTCCTTGGATTTTTCCATCCTAAAAAATCCAACGACCCCGGCCGGGGGGTTGAACCCGGGATCCTTGGGACCAGAGGCAAGGAGCATTAACCACTAGTCCACCGCGGTTGACTACATAAATTCAAATAAAAAAGCGGAAAAACGCATGATTTATTGTTACAGTATGTGAATAATTACTTGGGAGATATATCTTGATTTTTCGAAAAAAAATGTGAGAAACGACTTAAAATGAAGTGAGAATTTGAGCTGAAAGTAACCTAAAATCACCATATTTACAATGTAAAATTTGTATTAGCCACTGCTCAGACAGTGTAGCCTACTTATCATAAAAACCCGCTAACAAATAAGCGAACGCTAAACTAATCTGGTGTACACTAACTCATCCATTTTCTCACCGTAACTTGCCCATTTGCTCATTCTAAATTGCACACTAATGTAGGTGGAGTCCTGAGACAGAATCTCCTTACATGTGAGTAAACACGTTGGCAAATGGTTCTAGTTGGAACGTGTGTTACCTCTAGAGATGGGACAATTCCTTCATAAACACGATATCGGCGTATAGTTTATGCGACTATTAAACATGACGCCAGAGGGAAGGGGATCAGAATAGTTCTCTGTACAGTCTGGTTACACCAAAACAGCAGAAAAGCCACTTTCTATTAAAAGTGATCCAAATCAAAACAAAACCATGTGACCTGCTCGCTTTTCATTGGCTATGGACACCTACGTACGATATAGAAGAAATAAGTGCACGAAAAAGTAGTTCCCTTCATTAAACAAAAAATATGTCCTCTGAATATACTTGTTATTCTTCGTAAAGTGAAGTAAGGTGATCCCACTATAGGCCTCGGGAGGCCCTTGTAGTAGTAGGTTAAGGCTCCCACTTTTTCTAGACAATCGACACTTGATGTCAGCCGGGTTGTCAGCCCTGCGTGACGGCCGCCTTTACCCCCAGAACAAGTCTGGTACTCATTTCCCTTAGAGGCTGAGTTGACCCCAGGACCATAGTGAGGCCAGAAAGTTTGGGTCAGTTTAAAAATCCTGACCCCACCGGGACTTGAACCCTCGACCTGACGACTTGTAGCGCAGTGCCTTAACCACTACGCTACGGCGTGCCCCCGTAAAAGAAAATAATAATATTCAAAGTATAGAAGATATTATAAAATATATCTAATCAATAATTATAATTTAAAATAGCTTATTACATGTGGATGATGTATTTGAGACATGCTTCAGTCAATTCTGATGCAACAAAATGGCTGAATATGTCGAGTCTTCTACTGTTGTGTTTCCATCTAAAGATTTAAAACAGAAGTCTGGTAAACTAGCCTGGTAACTAGTGATAAAAAACGGTTATTTTAAAGGCATTTCACAAGTTCAGTGAAAAATCTCATCAGCTTTCTAGTAATCAACCCCATTCAACTATCACATATCTTATATAATTTACTCCTTCTCCCTGCCAATGCGACAGTAATTGTGGTGTGAATGGCGGAAGGATACAATTGGTGTATTTTTATGTTACGATCACTCTGAGAGCAGATAAGGTATAGCAGTAATTTTTTCTCCAATCGAATATTCACAGATTGGACGGTAGCATAGAATAGCCTAAATAAATTAAACCAAAGCATCTTATAGGGAAAACTGCCAACTTAAGAGTTATTTAAAATCATAATCATCATCATCATAGTACATTCACGAATTTAGGCCATTTGTTGACCTGTTTCGGCCTCAAGAGAAACACCATCCAGAAGTCTTTTGAATGGACGTCCTGGTCTTCTTCTTCCTGCAGGTTGATATCTTAACATTTGTTTGGGTATCCTGTGATCTTCCATTCAATGAACATGTTGCATCCATCTTGACTTATAATCAGAAATTTTGTTTTCTAAAGGTTCCATGTGTAAATATTCTAAGATGTCATTTTTTTGTGTGATCTAGTAGTGTGTATCCTGCAGTCTTCCTAAGGTATCTCATTTTAGCAGATCTAAGTCTTTGTATGTCCTTCTACTTCAATGTCCATACCTCGCTACCATACGAAAGAGTTGAAAGAGCCAGTGTTTTATACACTTTTAATCTTGAATGTTTTTGGACTAACTGTGGCTTGAAGATAGAATTTATTAACCCTAAAATCTTTTTAAAAATTTATATTTTTGCATTTACATCCTTTTGATATATTGCATCCTAGATATGTAAAATTATTCACTTGTCCCAACATTTTATTTCCAAGTACAATTTTACTTTTGGCAGGATTTACACCTTGAAATGCCATTTTTTTTTGTTTTTTTTCTGTAGATATCATCAATCCATATTCTTCTGTAATTTTGTTAAGTTCATAAAGACCTTTCTGCAGATTATCTTCTGAATTTGCAATATTATTTGGTCACCTGCAAACAGTAGGGTGTTTAATTTTGTATTTTCTTATATTCTTATTCCAAATTTATATTTATATTTTATTTAAAAATAAAAATGTAATAATGCATAAATTAATTTTCTTATCAGATTATTATGGCATTATGTGAACGTCTGTAATTATGTTTTTAAACTGTTATTCTTATCTCGAAAAAATTTACAACCCATAGGCTACCTGTTTCCAAATGACTTCATGATAAGCAGAAAAACATGGAGTTATATTAAGCTTTTGCAATTTGCATATCTTTTTTCATATGTAATTTACTTATCTACTAACTGCGGTACCATGTGAATATTTAATTTACTAAAAATACTTTTATTAGGCCTGAAGGTCATTTTAAAATAATTTTAAGAGAATTTATTTATTGTACTTGTGAATCAGGACATTTTTTTACCCACGAATGTAATTTTGTTATTTCCGGGAGTGTGTAGGAATTGTTGATTCACTTATGTAATACAAATTTACCGAGCGAGTTTAGTTAAATTGTAGCGTTTTAGACGTGTATTCGGGTTATCCCAGATTCAAAGACCGTCTTACTTGACTGGGTTTTATTTCTTGGTTTTTCTCAATCATTAAGGCAAACTGGTGGATTGGAATTTCATTGCCAAGACCCATTCAATCGGCATTTCAGATTATAATAAAATTAATTCGAATACAGGTAATCAATTGAGTTGGTGTTTACTTGATGAAAATCCATATTTATTAATTAAATAAAAATAAAACGTAGTTTTATTTGATTTTCAGATTTATTATATAATTCAGTGACAGCTGTTTCGGTACACTGTACCTTCTTCAGACATGTTCCAACTGATCTAAGCAACAATACAACAATATTTATTTAATTTTTTTAAATTTAACAAAGGGGATTCATTCAAATCAAGTTGAGAATTTAACAGTTTGTTACTACTTTTAAATTTATTAATTTCTACAGCCTACAAAATATCTAACTTCTTACCCTTATCACAAACATGTAAAATTTCAAAATTTGGATCGAAACAATGATTAAATTGGAATAGGTTGTTAGCATATTTTGAATATTCTAAATTTCTGTTATATGCTCTTAAATTAATAGATTGAAAAGTAGTATCAAACTGTTACATTCTCAACTTGATTTGAATGAATCCTCTTTGTTAAATTAAAAAATTTAAATAAATATTGTTGTATTGTTGCTTAGATCAGTTGGAACACAATTCATAATTTGTTAACATGTCTGAAAAAGGTACAATGTACCGAAACAGATCTCACTGAATTATATAATAAATATGAAAATCAAATAAAACTACGTTTTATTTTATTTAATTAATAAGAATATATGTGTTTGGGAAAGGATGTGGATGACCTCATACTCGAAACAGGAAAAATAAAAAAAATGTGATTTTTTTAAATATCTTGGGTCAATAATTACAAGTTCAGGTACCTGCGAGAGAGATGTACAGACTAAAATTGCAATGGCAAAAAATGCAACTAAGACATTACATGGAATAATTTGGAATAAAAATATTACAAAGGAAACTAAAATGAAAATTTGTAAGAGCATAATACAGAATATTTTGTCATGTGGAAGTGAAACTTGGTCTTTGATGGAATTACAAAAGAATAAAATTAGAACAGTTGAATTTGATTAATTTAGAAGAAGCCTCCAAAAAACAAGACAGGATAAAATAAGAAATGAATTCCTTTGGAGAGAAATGAATGTCACCACATCTGTTGTTAAGAGGATTAACGCTTAAATGGTATGGCCATGTACAAAGAATGGAAAATGAAAGATGGCCAAAAAATATATACCAGTGGTCACCCCTGGAAGAAATAAACGTAGTAGACCAAGATGGAAATGGAAAACCTACGTCACAACTATAATTGATGATAGGAATTTGGAAGAGGGAGATTGGAATGATAGAGATAAATGGAAACTGAAGACGGCAAACCTATAAGTGGGGGAAAGCCGAAGAAGAACAATAAGAGAATACAGGTAATAAATAAATGTTATATGTACTTAACATGTATTACTTTCAGACTTAGATCTGCTCAAATTATATACCATCGGAGGACTGCAGGATACACACTACCAGATCACAAAATAAAAATCTTAGAAGAATTACACATGGAACCTTTAGAAAACAAAATTTCTGATTATAAGTCAAGATGGATGCAACATGTTCATCGAATGGAAGATCACAGGATACCCAAACAAATGTTAAGATATCAACCTGCAGAACGAAGAAGACCAGGACATTCACTCAAAAGACTTTGGATGGTGTTTCTCTTGAGGCCGAAACAGGTCAACAAATGACCTAATCTCGTGAATGTACTATGCTGATGATGATGATGAACATACTACAAGCTTCTATAAACAAGAATTTTTTTTTTTTTTTCATCGCTCACAAATTTTACAGTTCAGTTTATATAATTATCTTAGTAGTTAATAGACCATCATATTTTCTTTCAATAAATTCCATTTCATTCCATTAACGCAATTTAACCTTTTACCCTTATACAGTGAAACCTGTCTTAGCCGGAACCTTTATAAGGAGGAAACCTGTATAGACGAAAAAGAAAAAAATCTCCAGAACGGTATGATTTTATATGTGAAATCGTCCTGTATAAGCCGGAAACATTCATAACGCGGAAATGGAATGGTTTTTAAAGTACCAATAGTTAACTTTTACCTCAGTAAGACGGAAAATTATTCTTAAGCACGTTCTAACTATAGTATTAATGACTACTCGTGAAAATTCTGCATATGACGCTTTCTGCATTATATCGTTTTACCTTCTTGTGTTGCCATTGTATTGCGGGGATACCCTTGCTTATGTACGACAGCGGGGAATCTCTCGCTTTTCCTTGCCTGCTTATACATATATACTTGTATATATATACAAAACTACCAGAACAACTGGAAAGCCCATCTTCAACGAATGCCATCTCACAGAATCCGAAAAGGAATGCTTCATTACTGCACCCAAGGCAAAAGATCGCTGGGACGTCCAAAAAAAAAAGCGCTGGATGGAAAATTCCTCATTGAGACCGTAACAGGCCACATGGCCTAATACTTGCTTGGATGATGATCAATAAATGGTGTAAAGTCTAGTCTATACATGTATCTTTCCGTGTGGACAAGGGTATTCCCTATCGGGAGTTATTAATCAAGAAAATTTAGTTACTGTTATTTCCCTATAGATGTCAGCGAGTGATACTTGGTTAGGACTTCGCCTGAAAGAGACATCTTGTAAGGTATTACTTGTATTGGAAATGCAGGTTACATAAATTTTGCCCAGATGCTCTAATTCCCGCTTCAGTTCTTTTAATGAAAAGTGATACCACTACAGGCCTTCGGAGGTAATTAGGGTAATAATAGGTTAAGGCACACTTTTTCTAGACAATCAGCACTTTATGTCAACCGGGTTGTCAGCCCTGCGTGAGGATGCCTTTACTCCCAGAATAAGCGTTTGATACTAATTTCAGTTAGAGGCAAAGTCGACCCCAGGCCATAGTGCCGCCAGAAGATTTGGATCAGTTTAAAAGATCTTTACCCCACCGGGAATCGAAATCACGACCTTCCGATTTTCCTATTTATAGCGTATTGGTGAAATTCCTTTATAAGCCCAAATATCTTCAAACTCGGGACCCACGGTTCAAAGTTCCTCATGGAGGACTTAGGCCTATGCTTTCGATTTTTTCCATCCTAAAAAATCGATCAATCCCATACGGGTTTGAAACAGTGATCCTCGGGACCTGAATCAAATAATTTAATCCTATATTACAGTAGCCGATAGTGAATGATGTGTGTGTTAAATGCCCGTGTTGTCTCGGAGGTGGTCCTGGCATTAAACTCATTACTCATCCCCATTCATCAGTTCTTGTGTAGTCAATAAACTATAATCAGCCGGATATTCTGAATTTTGTTAAAATTAATAGATTGGCCTGGGCTGGGCACATTATTCGTATGGGTAGCAAAAGGATTACAAAAATAATTTACATTGAGCAACCTCTATTGGCCAGAAAAGTTGGAAGACCTAAATTAAGATGGGAGGATAGTATAATTCAAGACATTAAGATTTGAAAAATAAAAAAACCGGAGGAATGAATCTCATAACAGGAAAGTCTGGCATAAGCTTCTGAAGGCGGACAAGGCCCACATGGGGCTGTCGAGCCATTGATGATGATGATGATTGTGTGGCCAAAAAAAGTATGTGATCCGAGTTAGTCAAAGAATGAGGTGGGAGAATAACATTAACCATGATTTGAGGGAAGTAGATTATACAGGGTATGATTCGAAAACATTAGCTCAGTATAGGGATATATGGAGAGCTTATATCTGCGCGGCCATGAACCTACGGGTTCGATAGTGTCAGTGAGTTACTTATGTGATCCGAGTTTACAATCCTCTCGCGATAGGCCGTATCCTGTAAGGCCCACTGTCGGGTGGAATGTAAAATGTTACCAACAAGAATAGGTTAAACTAAGCAGAAGAAAGAAAGAAAAACCCTGAGAATGGTTTCCTTTGGAAACAATGTAAATTCGTGACTCTCGTGTCGTTGATTTACGGCTCACAAAAGAGTCTCAAACCTTAAATAACAGGTTACAGAACAAAATTTGTCTGTCACTTCACCCCAGCTTTGAATTGCAACGCTAATGATCTAAGCGTTAAATGACGTAATTAAACAAAGTAATGTCATCCTTCAACTTGACCAAGAAATAACATTTCAGGAGCATATTCTTTCTATTGCAATAGGCTACTGACACGAATCTTAGTTTTTCATTCTCCTTGGAAATACTTGCTAATTGTAAATTAAAACTAATTATAAAGTCTTCGCTAGTCAACAGCAAGGACATTGAGACATTCTATCGTGTGAAATCAGTCATGACGAATAAGGGATGTACAAAATACTTTACCTGTGTAGCTATAGTCTTACCCCTTAAATTAAAAAGTATCCTATTGGATACATTGATTTAATGTATTTAATATGGTTTTTAGATCAATAGAAAAACAAGCGAGTAAAAATTACTTAAATTTTTGTCAAATTACTCAATAATGTATAATAATAACACAGTTTTATATGAATTTATTTTCCTTGCGGTCCGGAACATTTAAATAACTGGCACGAGAAAATAATGTATTGGCAATTTAAGTGTTAACTTTGGTTCTAATTTTCCACGTTGGCAGCAATTTTGGTGATTCTATGCCACCTACATCAATTTAAACGGAATAACACTACGTTTTGTTGTTGTATGAGAGAAATATAACTTATAAGTTGATAAAAAAAAGTGGGAAATGCCTTAAAATCAAGTGAGAAGTTGAGCATGAAGTTACTTAAAATCACCATATTTGCAAAGTAAAATATGTAATAGTCATTGGCCTAGGGAGCGGAATTTTAGATTCTGAAAGTTAAGACTGCAACATGGCATAGTGATAAAATCAATTTAATAAGTATTTATATACCAGCAACATAATCTTCTTCTTCTTCTTCTTCTTCCTTTCATGTGATAGACCTAGTGGTCTGTTACTGTCTCAATCAAACGTTTGAAGGGTCTGTCCAAAGATCTCTTGTCTGGTGGCTGGTAATTTAAGATTTGACGTGGTATTCTTGTTCTGCTCATTCTTCGTACGTGAGATTTCCAGTTGTTTCTGTATTTTTGTACATACTCCATTTTTCAGATAAACAAACGTAGTATTGTGAAACTAGTATTCGAGAGCATCTAAGATAGCACTAACTATTATAGACTACTTCCAATCCTAAAATCTGAAATTATCTGTAGGAAAGTCAAAATAAGACTATAAAAACCTGCATAGTCCACTAGTGGTGTATGGGAGTGAAACCCGGTCTATGACAAAGAGCTGTGAGAATTTAATTTACATTTTTGAAAAAAAAAAAAAAGATTTTGAGAAGAATATATGGACCAGTAAAAGAGAAGGAAGATGGGGAATGAAGTATAAAAAGGGAATCTATTACCTTTTTAAGGAACCTGATAAATCAACAAGTGATAAGGTCAGAAACAGCACAATGAGGAAACTTATAGTAAAGTAAAGTATTCCCACCACAGGCCTCAGGAGGCCCTTGGGGTAGTGGGAGGTTAAGGCTCCCACCATTTCTAGACAATCGGCACTTGGTGTCAGCCGGGTTGTCAACCCTGCGTGACGGCCGCCTTTACCCCATAACAAGCGTCTGGTACTCATTTCCGTTAGAGGCTGAGTTGACCCCAGGGCCATGGTGCCGCCAGAAGGTTTGGGTCCATTTAAAAATCCTGACCCACCGGGACTTGAACCCTCGACCTTCCGGCTTGTAGCGCAGTGCCTTAACCACTACGCTACGGCGTGCCCCGCAAGTTGAAAAAACATATTAGAAAAAATAGAGGAAACACGTTTGAAATTGTATGGTCACCTCATACAAATGGAAGAAGAGAGAATACCAAAGAAGATCCTTAATTGGAAAGCTAATGAAAGAAGTGGAAGAGGCAGGCCTAGAGAACGATGGATGGATGGATAGATGGATGGATGAATGCATGGATGGATGGATGGATGGAGAGAAGATAAGTATGGAAGTTAGATATTTGAGGGAAGAAGATGCTTTAGACAGGAACCTCTGGCGACAAATCACTTTGGGTTGAAGGAGAAACACTGTCTGTATTGTGGAATATTCCTAAATAAAAAAAAATATGGAGCTAAGTTAAGCTGAAATGTCTATACTTTGTAGAATGTGCACAGGAAGAATGTTCATTCAGCTCCCCTTTTCAAAATTGACCCTTCAACTTTATGAATAGAACCCTCTCCTGGAGCACACAGCTTTCATGTACAGAAGGAAGTCCTTTTCATAAAAATACCGCCTAACGACTCCTGAATTGAAAGGATTAATTTTTTCCCTTGCTGTAGGAGTGGCTGTACGTTCAACAAGTAGTTTGTTATGCAGATAGCCTACTTTATGTTTTTCTGCTTATTATATTTAGGGTGAACGTCAGCATATTCCAGTCTCAAGCAAGAATACTTTTGTACATTTTTCTGGCTTACGCAAATTATAATAACTAGGTAATAAAAGATTCCAGGCTATGTGGCCGTGGTCTATAACTGGCGTTTCTTCCAGACGTTTCTCCCTCAACTGCGGAGGGCATCTTCAGTGGCGAGCGCTTACAGCTGTTGTTCCCTGTCGTAGACTCGCAGTCGAGTCTACGACAGGGAAACAACAGCTGTAAGCGCTCGCCACTGAAGATGCCCTCCGCAGTTGAGGGAGAAACGTCTGGAAGAAACGCCAGTTATAGACCACGGCCACATAGCCCGGAATCTTTTATTACCATGATTACCGGCCGTGAAAGCCTGCATTCCACTATAATAACTAGGGCTCGGAAGTTGAGAAAAAAACATTTTCATACTTTTTGTCTGAAGATAAGGCTCAACGTAATATATTTACATTTTGGGTTATTGTAAGCCAGAAAATGATGGGTTTTATTTGCCCTTTATATAAGTTAAATATAGAGAAAACTAAAAATATTTGTGTATAGGAGAAGAAATGGAAAATATAAGATTAAACAATGGAGTAGAACTAAAACATAGAATTGAATGTACTTATTTAGCAACAAAATTAGACCATTCAGGCGATAACACAGTGAGAATTAAAAATGGAATCGAACAAACAAAACAAGCAATAAATGCTTTAAACTCGATTTGGTAGAGCAAGAATATTACAAAAAATAGAAAATTACAAATATATCAAACCATAATTCAGAGCATTTTAACATATGGTGCTGAAGTTTGGCAAATTTCTACACGGAAATGAAAAGAATTGAAATACAGAAATGGATGTTTTAAGAAGATCAGCTGGAAAATCTAGAATGGATAGAATACGAAATAAAGAAATAAGGGAAATTATGGGTGTACAAGAGAAGCCGGGCATCATAGGCATTACAGAAAAGAAAATATTACAGTGGTATGGCCAGCGCAAAAATTGCCTAAAATTGTTATGGAATGGATCCCAATGGAAAAAAGGAAGAGAGGAAGACCCAAGAAAACTAGGATAGAAGGGGTACAAGCGGATATGAATATCAGAGGATTGGAGAAAGATCAATGGATGGACAGAGAAGAATGGCGTTTGATTCCCGGAAGACGGGAAGCAGCTGTCATGATACCGGATGATGATGTCTTTTTTTAGACATTTTTTGCTTATTCGTCCTTTTTTAGCCTTTTTAGGTCTTAACTAATTTGTTTGCACCATTACCATCCTTTGACTATATATATATATATATATATATATATATATATATATATATATAATTCCATGGCGCAACAGGCCTATAAGACCCTTAGCCTACCTGCCGGCTGCTGGTCTCACATCCACTTGTGTCAATCACAGAGGTAGATGATCATCTAGTCAGTGTAGGGGTGACATGTGACCAGCATGTCGAGTCCTCCAACCCTTACAGCTGGTTTTCTCAACCTGGAACCGCTACTTACTGTAGCTACCTAAATGCCTCACGAGTTGGGTGGGCACCGGTCCCATAGTTTCCGAAATACCATGAGAAAATTTCCTCTCCCATGGGGACTCGACCAGCGCAAGTCCCGTAGCTCTACGCCAAGGCTTCCTCCTTTAACCACTCAGCTAAGGCGCGGGACATATATACACCATCTGTACCATCTGTATAATTAAAAAATCCGCAGAGTTTAGTCTCAATATTCCACTTCTTTCGAAAATATAGATTTACTTTCGAAAGTCTTTTCGCATTCCAAACACTTTTGTTCTCATTTATGATAATAATGGTATAGAATAGAATATATTTATTTTGAATAGATTTATTTAGCCTGGTGGAGTTAAGGCCATGTGGCCTTCTCTTCCACTCAGCAATACAAACATATGTTACATTTAAATACAAAAAAAAAATTGCAATAATAATACATACTAAACAATTAATTATCTGGTCAAACTGAACAATAATGAAAATTATGTCTAATTATACAATAAAATTAAATACCAGCCTCATGGACTAGTGGTCAGCGTTTCTGACTACTGTTCAAACGGTACCGGGTTCTATTTCCGGTCAAACCATAGGAATTTTTCCTTAAAGGGTTGCTTAAAGGGTTCCTACGGTTGCTCATGGTCTAAAATTTAGGTTAAGTTTAGGTTAAGAACTCTTCTGGCACTTCATTATCATTTATCACCATCATATCATCGGGGTAAAGTAACTCCGCCTTCTAGGCGCCCCAACTTCAGAAGTGGGTTACAATTAAACCAATGCCAGGAGAGAAAACCAGAAATGTCGAAATGACAACCTGCGGCATTGAATAAAAAAGACAATAAAATTAAATACAATTAAAGTTAAACTAATGCAAGAATGTTTACTCAAGCTCGAATCTACTGTACATGAAAAATGAAAAGAAAAAATATATAAAGAAAGTAATAAACTCTAATGAATTAATCTATCGCTTATATACAAGACATTAGGTAAATATATTGACAAATATTAATACCATTTTTATTAAATAATGAAAAAAAAACAAATTATGAATTGTTAAAAAAGGTAATATTACTGAGATATTTCTGCTAATAATTTTTATTTTCAATATGTTTCTGAAAGATGGTAAAGTTTGGCAGTATGGGCTCTATTCTTATTTTATTTCAATGCTAATAATGGATGAAATATCCATACTCCACGGTATGGAAACATACCTAAAAATAAAAGAAAAGAGCTGAACAGCAGTTATGGTTACCCTTGATTTTTCAGTTTATTGTTGTAAATTATAGCTATTCTTCTGTACTTAAAAACATTATTTTAATATTTAAACTTTTTCAAACAATTTTTATTACATTATTTGATAATTTAAAAGTATTTAATTAAATACGCAAATCACAACATTATGACACTGTTAGACAATATTGTGTTGCTGACTGCCATTTTCTCCATAGAGCATATTACTTAGTCTATGATTTTTCTATCGCTGGTTTGGGTTATCGCTGGTTGGATCGGCGTTAGGAAGTGATAAGTAAGTGTACACCCATTTTTAATAAACGTTTGTAATTTTAATATTATTAATATATTTGTTCAAAATATATTTGGGGATTTATTGCAAAGATTGGTCATTTAAATTTCAGAGCGACGTTGTGTCATCTAGCATAAGCTGTATAAACTTTAGTAAGATATCGATAATAATCGATATATGGCAAGGATAATAATCGATATGTCATTGATGGTGGGTTATCGCTGGTTCTATAAACTCTGGCGCATGCGCACTGTTCTATAGAACTTTGCAAACATATCAGGTAACCTAAAGTGCTGTTTTTTTTTTCAGAAAAAGTAATATTTATTCTTGTACGTAGCGTAGTGGTTAAGGCACTGTGCTACAAGCCGGAAGGTTGAAGTTTCGAGTCCCGGTGGGGTAAGGATTTTTAAACTGACCCAAACCTTCTGGCGGCACCATGGCCCAGGGGTCGACTCAGCCTCTAACGGAAATGAGTACCATACGCTTGTTCTGGGGGTAAAGGCGGCCGTCACGCAGGGCTGACATCAAGTGCCGATTGTCTTGAAAAAGTGGGAGCCTTAACCTCCCACTACCCCAAGGGCCTCCCGAGGCCTGTAGTAGGATCAGTTTTTACTTTATATATTCGATATGAAGTGAATTGTATTAAATTTAGAGTACAGTAGTATGGCTTAAGGTATCTACTGTACATTGCCTTGACATTGTTAGGTTTTAATTAACTATTTACTTATATTATCTATATTTTTTTCTCCATAATCATATCTAAGGTTTTTTTACCGACATGAGAAGCGTCACTTTTTTACAGCATTTCGCGTAAACAAAAGCAACCATGTTGCATATTGCTGAGTAAGATCAGCTCAGCAATAAAGTACATGTTGCAAGGTAAGGTCGTACTCTGTAACAATTAATGTCAACTGGCATTTCCAGTTGTCAACTTCTAGAAACTGTCGTAACGTATTATGCCAGCAGGAATTCCTAAATTTGATCCACCAAAAATTTTATATGAATATGAGACATGTATTTACTTATTTCATTTTGTTTCTTTAAAGCATTTATTACAAATTTTTATTTAGTGAAGAATATAAAATATATTCAATAAAATAAGCGAGTCTGTCCGTCCTTCATGGACTTAAAAACTACCTGACCGATTTGAATGTTTCCCCCCCCCTAATTATTTAGAGAATTTCTTTGGAACAATTAACGTATATAACATATTCTATCTCTTATCTATGGATGTGAAACCTGGACATTAACAAAGGCAGATAGTAAACAAATAGAGGCTGCTGAAATGAAGATGTTGAGAGCAAAGGACCGATAAAAAGAGAAACGAAGATATAAGAACAGAACTTAATATATTTAATCTCTGTGAAAGAATAAAATATTAACAAAATGCTTATCTTCAGCACGTATTACGAATGAATGAACAGCGCATACCAAGAAGAATGTATAATTATAAACCAAAAGCAAGAAGAATGTTGGGAAGACCATTGCAGAGATGGAAGGACCAATTCGACCTATAATGAGATCGGAACAGGCCATTGGGCTTAATCCTTGTTGTTGATGATGATGATGAACATATTACATAACCCTACGTACTATAGGACCAGAGCTAAAATAGGGGGGGTGCACTAAAAAATGTCGCTGTTTGGTCGCTTAAATGGCTTATTCTACCTATATTTACTTACTTACTCACTGGCACTATCGAACCGGTAGGTTCATGGCCACGCGGACATAAGCTCTCCATACAGCCCTATCCTGAGCTAATGCTTTCCAATCATTCCCTGTATAATCTACTTCCCTCAAATCATAGTTAATGCTATTATCCCACCTCATTCTTGGTCTACCAACTGGGCGTTTTCCTTCTGGCTTTCCTACAAGAAGTTTCCATGCACGTCTTTCATTCCCCATACGCGCAACATGTCCTGCCCATCGCAGTCTACGAGACTTAACTGTTCTTATTATATCTGGCTTCCTATAAAGACCATGTAGTTCATTGTTATGTAGTCTTCTCCATTCACCTGTCTGTTCATATCTGTTTGGTCCAAAAATTTTCCTAAGAACTTTATTCTCAAATACTCGTAATCTCCTTTCCTCCCTTAAAGTAAGAGTCCATGTTTCGCACCCATATAGTATACTTACTTACTTATTTACTTACTCACTGGCACTATCGAACCCGTAGGTTCATGGCCGCGCGGACATAATCTCTCCATACATCCCTATCCTGAGCTAATGCTTTCCAATCATTCCCTGTATAATCTACTTCCCTCAAATCATAGTTAATGTTGTTCTCCCACCTCATTCTTGGTCTACCAACTGGGCGTTTTCCTTCTGGCTTTCCTACAAGAAGTTTCCATGCACGTCTTTCATTCCCCATACGCGCAACATGTCCTGCCCATCGCAGTCTACGAGACTTAACTGTTCTTATTATATCTGGCTTCCTATAAAGACCATGTAGTTCATTGTTATGTAGTCTTCTCCATTCACCTGTCTGTTCATCTCTCCTTGGTCCAAAAATTTTCCTAAGAACTTTATTCTCAAATACTCGTAATCTCCTTTCCTCCCTTAAAGTAAGAGTCCATGTTTCGCACCCATATAATATAACTGGTAGAATAATAGTTTTATATATTTTCAGCTTAACGTTTTTTTAAAGAAGTTGGGACATCAAAAGTCTCTGCAATGCATAGTAGCATGCATTTCCAGAATTGAGCCTATGTTTAATTTCTTTGTGCATCTCATTCCTATTTGTGATTATTGTTCCTAGGTATTTGAATTCAGCCACTTCCTCAAAATTTCCCTCATTTGCCATTAGCTGTCCATTTCCATTATATACTGACCCATATAGTATAACTGGTAGAATAATAGTTTTATATATTTTCAGCTTAACGTTTTTTGAAATGAGTTGGGACATCAAAAGTTCTGCAATGCATAATAGCATGCATTTCCAGAATTGAGCCTAAATTTAATTTCCTTGTGCATCTCATTTCTATTTGTGATTATTGTTCCTAGGTATTTGAATTCAGCCACTTCCTCAAAATTTCCCTCATTTGTCATTAACTGTCCATTTCCATTATATACTGAATTTCTACGTGTGACCATATATTTAGTTTTACTGATATTTACTTCCAGTCCTAATTTCTTAGTGTTAGTCAATAGTGTGTGCGTGTTGGCCTTTGTTATCTCCTCGCTATCGGCCAGTAGTACTACATCATCAGCATAAAATAACAGATTATTAATACCATTCAGTTGTAGGCCTTCCTCATTCTCTAAATATTTAATGGCATACTCTAGTACAAAATTAAATAGTAGAGGAGATAGTGCATCTCCTTGCTTCAACTCATTCTGGATTTCAAAAGTGTCTGAAAACTTATTCTACCTATACTATAACAAATACACCAAATTAATGTACACAGAATTGAATACCTAAAAAAATCTACAAAAAAAAGCCTGCTATAGCATATGTCTATATTTTACGGATAACTGACAATAAACAGTTTGTCTTTCAGCTCATTGATGCCAAAAAGATCGGGAAAGTAGATTCCCGGGCTACACTGCGTAATCAGTACGGGCTGTCTAAAAATACTTGCGATATAAATTTGTAATTCTTAT
This sequence comes from Diploptera punctata, assembly GCA_030220185.1. Taxonomy (NCBI): domain Eukaryota; kingdom Metazoa; phylum Arthropoda; class Insecta; order Blattodea; family Blaberidae; genus Diploptera; species Diploptera punctata. Next base: position 3,243,411 of record JASPKZ010006852.1, read on the forward strand.
TTTTACTTATTCAACTAAACATAAAAACACATTTAATTTATTTAGATGTGGTATCGAACACCTGATATTGACTAACTAACTAACTCACTGTAACTATCGAACCCGGAGATTCATGGCAGCGCGGACATAAGCTCTCCATATATCCATATCCCGAGCAAATGTTTTCCAATCATCCTCTGTATAATCCACTTCCCTCAAATCATATTAGCTATATAAAATGTATCCTATACATTTAAAAAAATTGTTGACGATTGCCTTGCTAAACACTTGCACAAGATCTATATTTTGTCTGCGCCAAAATGCATTATATGCAACCACCCAGAGGAAGAAATGAATGATGAACACATCAGCAACTGTACAGCCGTCAAACATGAAACTTCCAAAACTTCAAAGTACAGGAGAGCAAGACTGCTAATGACTTCAGTGTTAGATTCAGCACATTAGACCTCAACCAACCTACTTAATTTTTCTATAATACCTTATGTGCGACGTTAAAAGTTCATTTGGTGGGGTTGTACAAGACTAGCTTTTTACTTACGCGACTTATGCCATTTTTAATGTAATTTAAAGTATTATGAAGTGTTGATGATACCATTTACCTCTGGGATTTAACCATCGTCAAAATATTCAAAACCTATCATGAAATGAAGTAGTGGAAATATGATTTTACGTTGTAACCGTCAGACATGTTGAATGTTCCATAGAATAACAGATATGAAGAGGTCATTTAGGTTTGGTTAGCTTTTAGTTTGCTTGCATTTTAAATCTGATTTAATACGTAACATAAATAATAATAATAATAATAATAATAATAATAATAATAATAATAATAATAATAATAATAGCTTTATTTTAACTCTGCCAGGTAAAATAAAGCTATTATTATTATTATTATTATTATTATTATTATTATTATTATTATTATTATTATTATTATTATTATTATTATTATTATTATTATTATTTATGTTACGTATTAAATCAGATTTAAAATGCAAGGAAACTAAAAGGTAACCAAACCTAAATCATTGAATGAAAACTAAATCAATTACTCTAACATAGGTGAATTCCAGGGAACGTCCTTTTTATTATTTTAAGCGGTTAAATATGTAAAAGACAAATTAGAACATAATTTGTTGAACCCACTGATATGCTGTATATGTGGTATATCTGTGGTCATCGGTGGTGTATCTGTGGTCATCGGTGCTCATCGTTGTGATAATCGGTGGTTTATCGCTGGTTAGAAGTAAGAACTGTTGTAACCTTCGTGGTCATGACAGGAAATAGTCCCACTTTATTTTCATATTTACGAGAAAATAAAGAAATGATAATAACTTTCACAGATTGAAATATGTTAAATATAGTATTTGATTAATATGTATGCCAATTATGAACTGTTAAAGTGCGTAAATAAAAAGGCACTGTTCTCCCACCCGGCCGTTCACTTACCTATGTTTACATTTTCAACATAGTTTAGGGCAGAAAAATAAATCAGATGATAGACAATATTAAAATAAATGGTTTGTATGCGGATACAAAAAATAAAGCTGAGTTAAGGAAAGAGTGGAGAATGCTGAATTTGCAGTGAAAGACCTGCTCTTGAGCAGAACATTATATACATGTATATACAGGATGTAACAGGACCTCACCGACAAAATGATATGCCATGCAGAGAGGATAATTTGTTTGTGAAGGAACGTATGGTCGGAAACACGTCGTTTATAAGTTATGCGCAGATGAAGGTGTTCGCCCATAAGGGTCCGAATTAAATAGGAACAGTTGTACAATATCACTTTATGAAAAATACACGTTTTTTATAATAAGTATTCAAACAATAAGTGTTTTGTCGACGTAAGAAAGAATCCTGCCATGATCGGCTGTGCTGGCTGATCGTTGCTGCGACGATATGAAACATGCAATGAGGCACAAGGTCGACTGTTTGAACACTTATTGTAAAAACATGTATTTTTCAATAAAATAATATGTGTACAATTGTTTTTATTTAATTCCGACCCTTACGGGTGAACACCTTTATCTACGCATAACTCATAAACGACGTGTTTGCGACTATATGTTCCTTCACAAAAATTATCCTCACTTCATGGCCTATCATCCCTATCATTTTGTCGGCGAGGTCCTGTTACACCCTGCATATATATATATATATATATATATTAGTAATTCTGCCCAAGGGCAGGTCTTTCACTGCAATCATAGCATTTTCATGCTATGCTTTGCAGCTTTACTAGGGAATAGTAAGTGTGGTAGCTTCCCGTTGTCTTCCACACCGGTGAAGGATGATGATGATAATGGCCATATAATTTCGGGGACCGTTTGGGCCTTAAAGTTTTCCTGACATTTGCCTTACAGGTGAGGTAAAACCCCGATAAAAACCTCACCCAGAAAAACTGCCCCGACCGGGGATCGAACCCGGGCCCGCTGCGTGATAAGGCAGCACGCTACCTCGAGACCACAGCGTTAGACATTTATATATAACACTTTACAATCACACTTTTTTTTAAATTATGTCTAGTTGGTATGTGACACGAATGGACAAGGGTTCTTAAAGGAAAACCAGAGGGAAAACGCCCGGTTGGTAGACCAAGAATAAGATGGGAGAATAATAATAATAATAATAATAATAATAATAATAATAATAATAATAATAATATTTGAGAGAAGTAGATTAGCCCTATACAGGAGCCGATTGGAAAACTTTGGCTGAGGATAGGTGTGTGTGGAGAGCTTATGTCCGGGCGGCCATGAACCTATAGGTTCAATAATGCCAATGAATTAGTTAGTTTGTTAGACGATCATATAGTCAATATAGGGGTGACATGTGGTCAGCATGTCGAGTCCCCCAATCATTATAGCTGATTTTCTCAATTTGGAACCGCTACTCATTGTAGCCACCCAAATTCATCAAGATACTGGGTGGACACCGATCCCTTACTTACTTACTCACTGGCACTATCGAACCCGTAGGTTCATGGCCGCGCGGACATAAGCTCTCCATACATCCCTATCCTGAGATAATGCTTTCCAATCATTCCCTGTATAATCTACTTCCCTCAAATCATAGTTAATGTTATTCTCCCATCTCATTCTTGGTCTACCAACTGGGCGTTTTCCATCTGGCTTTCCTACAAGAAGCTTCCATGCAAGACTTTCATTCCCCATACGCGCAACATGTCCTGCCCATCGCAGTCTACGGGACTTAACTGTTCTTATTATATCTGGCTTCCTATAAAGACCATGTAATTCATTGTTATGTAGTCTTCTCCATTCACCTGTCTGTTCATCTCTCTTTGGTCCAAAAATTTTCCTAAGTACTTTATTCTCAAATACTTGTAATTTCCTTTCCTCCGCTGAAGTAAGAGTTTCGCACCCCATATAGTATAACTGGTAGAATAATAGTTTTATATATTTTCAGTTTAACGTTTTTTGAAAGGAGTTGGGACATTAAGAGTCTCTGCAATGCATAATAGCACGCATTTCCAGAATTGAGCCTATGTTTAATTTCTTTGTGGATCTCATTCCTATTTGTGATTATTGTTCCTACCGGTCCCTTACTGGCCGAAATTTCATGAGAAAATTTCTTCCCCCATGGGGACTCGAATCAGTGCAAGTCCCATAGCTCTGCGCCAAGGTATGATGCACTCGGATACGGCTAAGTTCTAAATTGTAAATAATATTAATTCATATCTCAAGATTTAACAAAAATCTTATCTATATCGATCTTAATTTTTATTTATAGACACGCTGATATAAAGATATTAGATCATATCGCGTTTAAGATATCCGGTTTTATCCATTAGGCTAGTGATTCCCAAAGTGATCTCAGGGGATCACCAGGGATCCGCCAAGAAATTATTATCGTCGTCGTGTGTTCTTTAATTAAAATATATATTTATACTACAGGGTTCTTGGACAGCAAGTATACATACGATACCGTATGTAGACTACATTGGAGAAATGTAATACATCTGTATGTGTTGATATCTGTTGCCCACGTTACATAATACAATATGGAAGTGTATTGTAACAGAATTCATTTGACGATCGTGAATTTGTTTTTAAGACCAAAGAGATCTGTGATAAAAAAATTGGGAACATTTACAGTAGGCTTTGAATTTCTATTGCGTTTAACTTGTGTTTTGTTTATAGCACTTATTACATTTTATATATATTTGACGTGCTGATTACGATGCAATAGGTCTTAAATAATGAAATCCCAAACAAATATTTTCCGTGAATGAAGGGTAACAGGAGAAACTTAAGTTCGTAGCCACATGTGTTTCAACTCGAGGCCTCTGTAAAAAGATCTCAAACACTAACTAACTCACTGGCACTATCGAACTCGTAGGTTCATGGCCGTGCGGATATAAGCTCTCCATATCCTAAGCTAATGTTTTCCAATCATCCCCTGTATAATCTACTTCCCTCAAATCACAGTTAATGTTGCCAACTGGGCGTTTTCCCTCTGGTTTTCCTACAAGAAGCTTCCATACATGTCTTTCGGCCGAGCAAATTCACTGCATGAAACTATCGATATAAAGTGGTTAGAAACACGAAATTTTGGAAGCTCTTGAATGGAGATTTATGTATTAGATAATCTAGCTTCTCGAGGATTAAAGCAACTTTTGACAATTTCCTGTCGTTGCCACAAATACGCGGGCTTGAATCTGGGTGAGGTATTTTTCTTGATTTTACCTCATCTATAGGATAAATGCCAGGAAATTGTAAGATTCAAATGCCCCCCCCTACATCATCTGGCCAACATAACCATCTAGATTTATTTCCCTTTTTTATAATACTAGGCCTACATTACAGATACACAAAATATAAACAATATATTATGATAATGTTGAAACATCTATAAATAATATAAAATATGGGATATAGCGCAAAAAGTATACATCTGAATATCGAGATAATTTTGGGTTTAAAATGAAGCTTAGGAATGTTCGAAAATGAAAATATTAAACAAAATTTGGGAACCATCTAGACATAGCAGGAAAATAAATTATAACACAATTTTTGTTTGCGCCATAACCTTAAATGTGTTATGTTATTTTATACAAATACGTTCATTAAAGTCAAATTCAAATCTTACCCTAAAAAAATACATTTTTGCTCAAGAGGTCACTTTTTAAAGCTTGAGATTCTTTTACATGCCATAAATCTACAAGATGAAACATACAGCTTTTAACTCTCTACCGTGGGAACCCATATTTACGACTTTTACACTTTGAAAATCTACTGATTCCTACAAGATTTGAAGCCGCAAACCTTAGAACGTGAGGGCGAGCAAAGCTCACCAGGCTCGAGTTAAGATAAAAATAAAAATAATATGTCTACGAAGAAGAAAACAATTCCTAATCTAGTAATAAAAACGCTTGGCTCCTACCTGTAGCTTTGGCGGGTCGTTTCACTGTATCTTCTGATAACAGAGGTGACTGTCTCCGTGCATCCACAAAAAAACAGCACAATAACACCAGCAAAAATTTAATCGTGTAACTCATTTTTACGTTTTATTCACTTCTCTTTTCTAGCATCATATATATATCGGTTCAATCACTTTTAACCATCTCACCGCTATTTAGATACTACATAAACATATATAACTATATATCGTAAATATTTCTTCAAAAAGGTTCTACTTCTTATTGAATGTTTCAGGTTTTTATTGTGGAGACCGATATTCTCTGCAGTTTCTGTTATCGCAGTTCAGTTAAGTAGAACTATTTTCTACAAATATTAAGTTCACAAAATCACTTAGTTACACACAAATAAATGTAATATTATATTATTGGAAGAAATAAAAAAAATAACACTTTTCGAAGAAAATTGCAATTAAAAAAGCACGTGGACTTAAAAAATCTTCGAAAAAATATAAGTTTTAATGTTCACTGTAAAATATTTGAAGTGAAACTAATGTATCAGCACTAGAACACACGAAACTTTATATAGAATCTCAATTGGTACCACCTCCTGACCACCACCACCACCGACGCTGTAACACCTCCCCCAATAAAAAAAATGCCAAAAAGTGATGATGATAACAGTGATGAAGGCAAGTATACACTGAACCAAGGAATGACAGCCGTGCAATGCGCCAGTTTTACAACGCAAGGTCCCAGTTTCCCCTCCCTCTCGCCCATCCCCTCCCCTCGTAGCCTCAGTACGTACGTAAGGCATGTCTCTATTTACTATAGGCCTTCTCTTTTACTACAGACTCCCTCCTTACTCCTCATATCGGTCATTCAGAGCAATATAGTGACAAGAGACATTTTTTATATGATATATTTAATTTGAATTAATTCGCTCATCATTATTATCATTCTTGCAAGCATTAGGCAATATTGCCTATTACACCTTCAATGTATCTATCTATATACCCGATAGGGTCCACCACTGTGGGCTCGAGGTGTCACGCAGTGGGCCCGGGCTCGATTCCCGGTCGGGGCAAGCTTGTTGCGTGAGGTTTTTTTTGGGGTTTTCCCTCAACTGTAAGACAAATGTCAGAAAACTTTAAGGCCCAAACGATTCCTGGACATCACATGGCCTTCATAATCATCATCATTCATATTTGGCTTAGATTAAGTTTAAGATTAAGGACTTTCGGGCGCAACCACCACTATCATCATCACCTATCATATAATCGGGGCAGCGTAATCCCGCCTTCCAGGCGCACCAATCTCAGAAGTGGGTTACAATATTACGCCAATGCAAGGAGAGAACACCAGAAATATCGAAATGACAGCATGGGGTATTGAATAAAAAATAAATGTAATATTATACCCCATAGGTCCCAGTGGGGACACTGGTGGTCCCAAGTGGAAATTTCTTGACCAAGCTAAATTATTTAGTAATTATTAATTAAATAAAAATAAAACGTAGTTTTATTTGATTTTCGTATTTATTATATAATTCAGTGACAGCTGTTTCGGTACACCGTACCTTCTTCAGACATGTTAACAAATTATGAATAACATTTCTGAAGAAGGTACAGTGTACCGAAACAGCTGTCACTGAATTATATAATAAATATGAAAATCAAATAAAACTACGTTTTATTTTTATTTAATTAATGGATATGGATTTTCATCAAGTAAACACCAACTCAATTGATTAAATTATTTAAGCTTATTTACCTACAGATGTCAATGAGTGACATGTGATTAGCACATCGCCTCATTGAGACATGTAGTAGGATGAATGAAGGCTGGTTAAATTTTGCACAGAGGCCTTTCTTACTCAGGCTTGCGGTTCTTTTAAACTTCACGGCGCGACAGGCCTAGAAGCCCATTGGCCTACCAGCCGACTGCTGGCCTCACGCCCACATGTATAAATTACAGAGGTAGACAGTTATCCAGCCGATGTTGGGATGACATGCGGTCAGCATGTAGGGTCCCACAACCATTATATCTGGTCTTCTCAACCTGGAGCCGCTACTTATTGTAGCTACCCAAATGCCTCACGATGCTGGTTGGGCATCGGTCCTATTCTGACCGAAATTACATTAGAAAATTTCTTCCCCCATGGAGACTCGAACCAACTCTAGTCCTGTAGCTCTGCGCGAAGGCATTTTGCTTTAACCATTAGGCTACTGCGCGGGACTTGAGGTTCTTTTACGAGCCTGGAAATTTTGAGACTCCCGAAGGACTTGTCTCTAAGATTTTTCCATCCTAAAAATCCATCGATCCTGGCCGGGTTTGAACCCGCGACCCTCGAAAGTAGAGGCAAGAAACATAACCTGGCCGACATTAAAGGTTGAAACAGAGAAATTTATCTGCAAGGGTACAGAAGATGGCAGTTAAATTTATAAAGGTTGAAAAAAAATATGATTATGAAGTTAAAGTATTGGGATGGGAATATCTCCAAATCAGGCCTGAAAAGCAATACTAATATAATTGCATGTCCTTCTATCTCTTTACCTTAATTTAACCTTTGTAGGTATTTTTATATATGCTGAATTCAAATACCTAGGAACAATAATCACAAATAGGAATGAGATGCACAAAGAAGTTAAACATAGGCTCAATTCTGGAAATGCATGCTATTATGCATTACAGGGACTCTTGACTTCCCAACTCCTTTCAAAAAACGTTAAACTGAAAATATATAAAACTGTTATTCTACCAGTTATATTATATGGATGCGAAACATGGACTCTTACTTTAAGGGAGGAAAGGAGATTACGAGTATTTGAGAATAAAGTTCTTAGGAAAATTTTTGGACCAAAGAGAGATGAACAGACAGGTGAATGGAGAAGACTACATAACAATGAACTACATGGTCTTTATAGGAAGCCAGATATAATAAGAACAGTTAAGTCCCGTAGACTGCGATGGGCAGGACATGTTGCGCGTATGGGGAATGAAAGACGTGCATGGAAACTTCTTGTAGGAAAGCCAGAAGGAAAACGTCCAGTTGGTAGACCAAGAATGAGGTGGGAGAACAACATTAACTATGATTTGAGGGAAGTAGATTATACAGGAAATGATTGGAAAACATTAGCTCAGGATAGGGATGTATGGAGAGCTTATGTCCGCGCGGCCATGAACCTACGGGTTCGATAGTGCCAGTGAGTAAGTAAGTAAGTAAGCTACGTCACATGGGCCTTAAACGGACACGGTCTGTAAGGAGGGGATTTTAAACTCTAGATCACACACATGCATTCTTTTATTACAAATGTCACCAAGGCCACCTCTGAGATAATACGAACATTTATGACAAGACAAATCATTCACTCCTATATTCATACTAAACAAGATGAGTATGGATTATTGTGACAGTCAAATAGTTTTTTATTCATTTTTAAATTATTTATTTTGTTTATTTTATCTGATGGAGTTAAGAACGTAAGGTCTTCTCTTCTACTTCACCAGGGTTAAATTATACATATAATAATCATGAATTATCTACAACTGATCTGTGTTGTGAAGTATCTTTCAGGTAAGAAAAATTGGGAATCGAACCCGGAACAGCTGGGTCTGAAGTAACGCCACTAATCACAGCGGTGGAAATCCTATATGGGAAACTATACATGGACAGGTATGCACACTAAGTTAGAAAATCCCACGTACTGTGGCAGGAACGATCATAATTTCAAAATTAGAACTAAGAAAACAAAGAATGAATATAGGAAAAATGTTATTTTGTAAATAGGACTAGAGTAAACTGGAATGATATGTACAAACTTCAATAGCTTTCCTCTCTCTTTGAAGCAGTTTAAGAATAACTTTAAAGAAGTTGTCTGAATTCCACAAAATGTATTACTTTTTAATTATCCTAGTGCTTGATGAAAATGAATGACGATCTCATATCCATCTTTAACTGGTCTTCAAGTATCGGTCTAAATCTAAATCCTAACAAGTCACAAGTAATTCTAATGGGACAACAAAGACTGCTTACAACCTTTGACATATCTACACTTCCAAACATTACTATAAATAATATAATTATCCCTTATTCTTCTTCAGTAATAGATCTTGGACTACATCTAGACGCAAATTTAACCTGGCAAACACAAGTGAAACACATATGTAAAAAGACTTTCTCCATCTTACATTATCTTAGACGTTTAAAGAATTTTCTCCCAGTTTCGTTAAAACAAATCCTAGTGCAGAATCTTGTGTTACCACACTTCGATTATTGTGACATTATATATAATGATCTAAACTATGCCTTGTCGCAGAGACTGCAGCGTGTTCATAATGCTTGCATTCGATTCATTTTCAATATCCGCCGTTATGACCATATTTCCGAACACTTTAATAACCTCTCTTGGCTCCGTCTTACTGACAGACGTAAATTGCACTCTCTTTCGCTACTTTTCAAGCTTCTGAATTCCTACATTCCTACTTACCTGGCGTCCAGATTTGAGAAGTTATCCTCCTACCACAATATTGACACTAGGTCACAAGATAGCAGTCTGCTAACAATTCCTCTTCATAGCACTTCCTCCTATTCTACTTCCTTCACAGTAGCCTCCGCCCGCTCCTGGAATCTCCTTCCTCAAGATATCAGGGGTTGCCGCACACTTGGCACCTTTAAGTCACGCTTATACAGTTACCTGTTGTCTAATAATTAATTTTTCTCTATTTATTTAATTTTATACTATGTCATTAATCTTTTCCTCGTTTTTTTATATATCTTGTACATATTATATATTTAATTCGTTAAATTTAGAGTAAATCAAAATACATTATAAATATTAATTGTATTGTATTCATAACTTGTAATCGTTTATATTATATATATATATATATATATATATATATATATATATTGTAATTTAGATTTAAGACTTTTCTTTTGTATTTTTTTTTAAACCTGGTTGAGTGGTAGACAAGGCCTTAAGGCCTTAACTCTGCCAGGTAAAATAAAGCTATTATTATTATTATTATTATTATTATTATTATTATTATTATTATTATTATTATTATAAAGGGGACACGACGTAGCGCAATTAATTAAGACAATATGCTACAAGCAGGAAGGTCGAGGTTTCGAATCCCGGTGGGGTCAATATTTTTTAACTGACCTAAACCTTCTGGCAGCACCATGACCCAGGGGTCGAGTAAGCCTACAACTGAAATGAGTACCAGATGAATGTTCTAGGGGTAAAGGTGGCCGTCACGCAGGGCTGAACAACACTGCTGACATCTGCCAATTGCATAGAAAAGTGAGAGTAGGGCCGCATACAAATACATTAGTCTCTACTCAAATTACTTCCAATCACCGGTGAGCTGACTTTCCGTGAGCAAGTGCAAGGATCGAATTAGCGACCCACTAACTGGTCAAACATGAACGTCATCGTTTTCGTAATATTGGCAAGAAATTACCCAGAATTCACAGCGATGAAACCACTTCCGTTATTTTCGTCTGCTAGAGGAACGCATTTACGCTTGCGTCCCGCAAATAATACCGTATACGACGACGTCTGTGTCGCGCAATATTATGCCGATTCTCCTGTTCTTCCAGTTGAATTCTTTGGTAGACTCTATCAAATTCCTCTTCTCCGCGTATACCGAAAACATGATCAAAGCCTTCAAGTTCCGACATCTTGGATAAAACAGCAAGGTACACGGCAAGGTTTCAAACTACATCGGTTACCATCGGTTCCCATCGGGTTGCTCACGATTCGTTTCTCTGCTAAGTCAGCTCGCCAGGTAGCTTAGGAATTTCAACAATTATTATCGCATGAACAGATTTTTGAGTACGCAAAAACGTATTTGGATGCAACTTTCTAAGCAGAGTACAGGCAGAGAACGACTTTTACGGTCTAATGCATTAATAGAATTGAGCCTTAATCTCCCATTTCCTAGGTGGACTAGTGGTTATGTTTCTCGTCTCTAATTCCGAGGGACACGGGTTTAAACCCGGCCGGAGTGAATGGATTTTTAGGATGCAAAAATCCGAGGTACAAGTGCGGGGGAGAGACTTTAAGCCTACGGTCCCGTGTCTGAAGATTTTCAAGGTAAAATAACCATAAACATGAATAAAGAGTCCTCTGTGAACAATTTACCAACTGTTGCCCATCCAAGTAATACCGTAGTTGCCCCAAGATGTCTCACTGAGGCGATATGCCGGACCCCATGCCACTCGTAGACATCTATAGGTACGTACACACTTGCGCGCACCGCTCGCGCGCACCATGTTCGTCAGATTTGTACGCGCACATGCGGTGCACCACGATCCACTCATTGTCGGTTTTTTTTCACGAACACTTTGATGGTTCGCTGTTTAGATTTGGACGGGTACTTGAAAGGTTCGTTGTTTTCAGCGCGCACCTTACTATTATTTGAGTATGGAGTGGTCAGAGGGAAACATGTTAAAACTTATTGATCTTTATAGAAACAAACAATTACAATCCTCAACATAAGGATCATTAAAAAAATCATTGAAAGGAGATGCCTGGAGGGAAATAGGAGATAAAATGGATATATCTCCGGATACATGCAGGAAGAAGATAATTACTTTACTTTCTTCCTACCGACGAGAGAAAACTAAAATATTGTTATATTGTTGACACATAACTTAGTATTGTTGGGTTGGCGCTACAATAAATAGTGAAGATCGTCAGGTCACTGTGCACATTGATGTCTATCGATGTTTTTTATTCTAAGGAATAAAAAAAGATGATTTTACAATATTGTTACAGCATGCCTGTTTTTTTTTTCAATGTTATATTTTTTTTCCGTGTGTACTAAACACGTTCATTTCATAATGTTATGTATGAAGTATCACAAAACAATACAATATATAAACACATACCAGTAATAAGCGTATTGTGTAAGATGACCAGACGTAACAAAATTACTGCAGCTTGGTTGAAACACTCTCGATAGGGACCGGCCTTATCTCCACACGATTAACGGGCACAAAGATTTGCCTATGTAATACTATGTACTTATTAGCATAAGTGTTACTGTTACATTTTTGTGTATTCTTATTTCTTTATCAATTCATTAAACAGGTTTATTTATCAATGCCATCAGGTTGTCATTACGACATTTCTGGTAGTATGGCTTACTTGTAACGCACTTCTGAGATTGGGGCGCCTGGAAGGCGGGGTTACGCTGTCCCGATGACGGTAATGACGCGCCAAGAAAGTATTTAAGCTGAACTCAATCTAATGACTATTTAACTCATGTCGCAAATGGTAGTCAATGACCAATCACGTTTCAATTAATTCTGTTTTACACCAATGGCAGTCGTGTTTCACCTCGCTCTTTATCGATTTCTTTTTATCAGCTCCTGCTTTCGTGATAAAGATAGCTTCTCCTTTTTTAATATTCTGAACAGATTAGACCATTATTTTTCTCCAACAAATACATTCAATATAGCAAATATTGAATACATTCAGTGATTTTACTGAGTTGTTTATTCAAAATTTAATGATTAACCTATAATGTTGATTATAATAGTTTGATGTGTTTAATTATTTCCCTACTAGAGTGTATTCTTACAATATTGCGATCCTATTTGGCAATAAATAATATGATCAAGCAGCAATGAATGAACATAACCTCACATTTCTGATTTGTTTTCAAACATCGCCGTTTACATTAAATATATAAATATTTTAAAATAACTATAGTTAAACAATGATTTGTGAGTAAACAGCTTAATTTTATTCGTTAAATAGTCCTAACAAATGCCACTCCTGATTTCCAAATTCTCTAGATAAATTGGAAATCACTCGTGACATTACTTATGAATATGGTAATGTTTGTGTTTAAGTCTATAATTTTCATTGCAGTTAATTGTTTTGATTTCACTTGTTAAGTTACTGCAATACAGGAGTCTTTATATATATATATATATATATATATAAAAAATAAACTTATTATTATTATTATTATTATTATTATTATTATTATTATTATTAGCTGGTAGGCTAAGGGCCTTATAGGCCAGTTGCGCCAGGAGTTTATTATTATTATTATTATTATTATTATTATTATTATTATTATTATTATTATTACTATTACTTACTTACTCACTCACTGGCACTATCGAACCCGTACGTTCATGGCCGCACGGACAAAAACTCTCCATACATTCCTATTCTGAGCTAATGTTTTCCAATCATTCCCTGTATAATCTACTTCCCTCAAATCATAGTTAATGTTATTCTCCCACCTCATTCTTGGTCTACCAACTGGGCGCCTTTCCTCTGGCTATCCTATAAGAAGCTTCCATGCAAGTCTTTCATTCCCCATAAGTGAAACATGTCCTGCCCATCGTAGTCTACGAGACTTAACTGTTCTTATTATATCTGGCTTCCTATAAAGACCATGTAGTTCATTGTTATGTAGTCTTCCATTCACCTGTTTGTTCATCTCTCTTCGGTCCAAAAATGTTCCTAAGAACTTTATTTTCAAATAATTGTAATCTCCTTTCCTCCCTTAAAATAACAGTCCATGTTTCGCACCCATATAATATAATTAGTAGAATAATAGTTTTATATATTTTCAGTTTAACGTTTTTTGAAAGGAGTTGGGACATCAAGAGTCTCTGCAATGCATAATAGCACGCATTTCCAGAATTGAGCCTATGTTTAATTTCTTTGTGCATCTCATTCCTATTTGTGATTATTGTTCCTAGGTATTATTATTATTATTATTATTATTATTATTATTATTATATTATTATATTGTTATTATTTATCAAAGGGGAATATGTTTCCTACGTTAGTTGAATTGCTTTTGCTCTTGTTACAAATTGCTGTTGCTGGAAACTGTGCGACGTTCACAATACAATCGCATGGACTGGTGAACATTGTCATCCAATGTTACAGCAACGCCCTTGCAAGGTCATTGTAACACAGGAAAAATGCAGAGTGTTTTATTACCTCCGCTATATGAGCACAGCTTTTGTCCACGAATGCAATAACTAAGAAGTATAGTGCTCTCTAAGCGTATTCTAATGTATCAAATTTCAATTTCATCTCATTTAGCTTTAAATCTGGTTTCTGATACCATATTACACAAAATTAATTGAGGCATTTAGTAGCCAAAATGGATAAGTGCACCTGTTTCTGAAAGCTAATTTCCCCTTTAAATTCTAGATAGATAGATAGATAGATAGATAGATAGATAGATAGCTGGATGGATAGATAGATAGATGGATAGATTGATAGACGGACGGACAGACAGACAGACAGACAGACAGACAGACAGACAGACAGACAGACAGATAGATAGATAGATAGATAGATAGATAGATAGACAGATAGATATATAGATAGATATATAGATAGATATATATATAGATAGATATAAAGATATATATATATATATATATATATATATATATATATATATATAGATAGATAGATAGACAGACAGACAGACAGACAGACAGGATAGATAGATAGATAGATAGATAGATAGATAGATAGATAGATAGATAGATAGATAGACAGACAGACAGACAGACAGACAGACAGACAGACAGACAGACAGACAGACAGATAGATAGATAGATAGATAGATAGATAGATAGATAGATAGATAGATAGATAGATAGATAGATAGATAGATAGATAGATAGATAGATAGATAGATAGATAGATAGATAGATAGATAGATAGATAGATAGATAGATAGATAGATAGATAGATAGATAGATAGATAGATAGATAGATAGATAGATAGATAGATAGATCAGCGGTTGATTAATGTCTTTGATATCGTCCGATTCCTAATAACCGATTTTGTCGGCCCATCCAATCTCCTGGTTGTAGATGTTTCTCCTTCATGTATAAATGTATGCCTTGACTCCAGGCGTTTTTAGGTCTTCCTCTGCCTCTTCTTCCCTCAGGTTGCTATTCCAAAACATATTTGGTAGCCGGTCCTCTTCCTTTTGCTGGACATTCCGTACGATCTTAATTGGTGAGTTTTAATATAATCTAAAATAGTGTCTTCAGTCTACATTTTCTCCCTTGTAACTGAGTTTCTAATTTATTCTCTTCTTGAAATTCTTGCTCCCTTCGTATAAAATCCATTTCCGTTGTCAAAAGATACTTATCTGTTTTTGTTGTTAATTGCCAAAGTTCTGCTCCATAAGTTAAGTAATGCTGCTTTTAACAATTGTATGATATTTATTGATTTTGTTTTTATTACTTATATTTTTACCTCACAATATTCAATTGAGGCAAGCAATTCAAATTTTCCTTTAGTATCTATTCATTCCCTCTTTATAACTTCCAATTTTATTTATTTTAATTCCTAAATATGTGATCTCACTACAAGATTTTATTGTTTCTCCAGTCTCCAAAATTAAGTCCGCCGCTGTGGTCTCGAGGTAGCGTGCTGCCTTGTTACGCAGCGGGGCCGGGTTCGATCCCCGGTCGGGACAGTTTTTCTGGGTGAGGTTTTTATCGGGGGTTTTCCTCACCTGAAGACAAATGTCAGGAGCCTTTAAGACCCAAATGATCCCCTAACATCATCTCACCATAACAATAATCATTATCATTTTCTCTATGTCTAGTATTTTTCTTATGTGTGAATAAATTATATGTTTCTTTTTAAATGTTCATGTTGTTTCGGAGGAAGCTCTGGATTGAGCTCATCACTAGACCTCGAACTTATAGGTTCTAAAAATCTTATTTTAGTTGCCTAAAATAAGTTCTGATCACAAGTAAAATAAGTTCTAAAATATATTTTAGTCAGATTCAGGTTTACTAAATATATTAACATTTATCATAAGTAATGCCACGAGTGATTTCCAAATTATCCATAAATTCACGAGTCACGAAGTGACGAGTGGATTTATCCAGAGGATTTGGAAATCAAGAGCGCATTTGTTAGGACTATTTAACGAATAAAATTAAGCTGTTTACTAAAAAATCATTATTTAAATGTAGTTACCGGTATTTTAAAATATTTGTATATTTAATGTAAGCGGCATGTTTGAAAACAGATCAGAAATGTGAGGTTATGTACATTCACTGCAACTTGATCATGTTATTTATTGCCAAATAGGATCGCAATATTGTAAGAATGCACCCTAGTGGAGAAGTAATGAAACGCATCAAACGATATTTTGTAGTATATTCATTTATTTTTTCAATAAATAACCCAGTAAAATCAAGGAATATGTTTATTATTTGCCATATTCAATGTATTTGTTGGAGAAAAATAATATTCTGAGCTGTTCAGAATATTAAAAAGGAGGAGCTTTCATATCACAAAAGCAGGAGCTGATAAAGAGAAATATTTGAAAAGCTAGGTGAAATATGACTGGCATTGGTTGTAAAACAAAATTCATTGATACGTGATTGGTCATTGACTATCATTTGGGGCATGAGTTAAATAGTCAATTAAATATATATTGTCAATTATTAATAGTTAGATTAAATGACAAGTCATAATACAGAGACCATGGGAGTGTTTTCAGCGATTGCGGGAATTTAACATAGTGTTCCGTGCATGCCGTTTTCTGAAATTACTTCCAGGGCGTGTTAATTGTTTTACAACTTCACGCTAAAAGTTAGATTTTTTAGACATTTCAAGAACATACTATTCAAGATAGTGAAAAAGAATATGTAAATATTTTAGTTACTCGCAATGAAATAAAGGCTTTTTATTCGATTTAATTATAAGATATAGGAATTCATATAGGGATGAGACAAAAATAGGTTATAGCATCAATTTAGGAATTTTTTGGCACTATAGAACCCCATTTTTGATCATATAAATATATGAAACATGTAAATAAAACTCCATTTTAAGTTTTCTCTTCAGGAAGAAAATAGGTTTTTTGCCTAAAATCCGAAGTCTACTGATAACTTATTCGGGGAGGTTCTCCATGTCCTTGTGAGGTCAAAAAAGTATGTGTATGATCCAAAGTTTAAAATCCCTCTCTCGACAGGTCGTGCCATTCTAAGGCTCAGATGTCACGAGGCACATGGAAGTGCACATAAGGTGATAGGTTAAAGTAAAATGTTAATTATATAATTTTTACCTGGTAAGTCAGTCATCCTCAACTAAATTATTAAACGTCTTCAAGTTATTCTAATATGGAGGCCTTTCGAAAACAATGTTTCATCTTCTGCGTTTTAACTGGAACTGATGGTGTTATATATGTTGTATATAACGGATTTATGTCTGCGATTATGTTCTCGTTGAGTAGGTCTTTATTCCTTGCTTCTTTTAGAATCTGTCTTCAAGGATGCTGATCCTGTTGTTATTATACTCTCTGTGTAGTATTGACATAGAGTTATCGATTTTTTTTCAAATCGATGACCTGTTTCTAGTATGTATTTGACAAAATTTGTTTTTTCTTCATTATTAATACAATTTTTGAAATGTTTCTAATATCGTGTGTTAAAGTTTCTTATTGTTTTGCCTATGTAGAATTTTTTACAACTATTGCATTTTAGTTTATAGACGCCTTTATTTTCGTACTTATTTGTTGTTTCTGTTTTGTTAGAAATTATGTCATTGAGTTTACTATTAGTTTTAAAGGCGACTTTAATGTTTTAAAGATTAAAATAGATGGAAAAAGAAGAGAAGAGGTATCCATCCATCCATAGTAATTCTGCCCGAAGGCAGGTCCTTCACTGCAATCACAGCATTTTCATGCTATGCTTGCAGCTTTACTAGGGAATTGTAGGTGTGGTAGCTTCCCGTTGCTTTCCACACCGGTGAAGGATGATGATGATGATAATGATAAGGATGATGATGATGCCATATGATTTCGGGAACCGTTTGGGCCTGAAAGTTTTCCTGACATTTGTCTTACAGGTGAGGAAAAACCCCGATAAAAACCTCACCCAGAAAAACTGCCCCGACCTGTGATCGAACCCGGGTCCGCTGCGTGACATTGCAGCACGCTACCTCGAGACCACAGCGGTGGACAGAAGAAGTATATAAAATATAATTAATTTGAGATAGGTAAGTAGTATTCACGGGATATGAGGAAAAGTGAACAAAATTTATTTAAAATTTAAAATTTTAGTATTTAATTTACTAGAGCATGCCATTAAATCTTTAGAGAATGAGGAAGGCTTACAACTGAATGGTATTAATAAGCTGTTAGTTTATGCTGATGATGTAGTACTACTGGCCGATAGCGAGGAGATACTAAAGGCCAACACGCACACACTATTGACTAACACTAAGAAATTAGGACTGGAGGTAAATATCAGTAAAACTAAATATAGACCTATGGTCACACGTAGAAATTCAGTATATAATGGAATGGACAGCTAATGACAAATGATGGAAATTTTGAGGAAGTGGCTGAATTCAAATACCTAGGAACAATAATCACAAATAGGAATGAGATGCAAAAAGAAATTAAACATAGGCTCAATTCTGGAAATGCATGCTATTATGCATTACAGAGACTTTTGATGTCCCAACTCCTTTCAAAAAACGTTAAGCTGAAAATATATAAAACTATTATTCTACCAGTTATATTATATGGGTGCGAAACATGGACTCTTACTTTAAGGGAGGAAAGAAGATTACGAGTATTTGAGAATAAAGTTCTTAGGAAAATTTTTGGACCAGAGAGATGAACAGACAGGTGAATGGAGAAGACTACATAACAATGAACTACATGGTCTTTATAGGAAGCTAGATATAATAAGAACAGTTAAGTCTCGTAGACTGCGATGGGCAGGACATGTTGCGCGTATGGGGAATGAAAGACGTGCATGGAAGCTTCTTATAAGAAAGCCAGAGGGAAAACGCCCAGTTGGTAGACCAAGAATGAGGTGGGAGAACAACATTAACTATGATTTGAGGGAAGTAGATTATACAGGGAGTGATTGGAAAGCATTAGCTCAGGATAGGGATGTATGGAGAGCTTATGTCCGCGCGGCCATGAACCTTCGGGTTCGATAGTGCCAGTGAGTAAGTAAGTAAGTAAGTATTTAATTTTTTTTACTCGCAAGGGATTGTCAACAATTGCATGCCGAAACCTACTTTGAAATTTGTTCCAGAGAAGCGTTGTGATGCACCAACGCCTTGTCCAAAAAAAAAAAAAAAAATATCTGTCGTTTTTAACTGCAGGACATTAATATCAAAGTGCCAAATCTTTCATTTAAACTATAGGGAAGTAATGAAACCCTCACTACCTGCCGTCCGCACGGTGTCGCGCCTCATTTCACTCCGTTCTTAGTCATGCAGGGAATCCTTCTACTCCACTCTGTAGATTGTCATTGCTGGATTCTACGAGATTCTCGTAGTTTCTATTTCTGTACCACGCAATTAAAAACGGCAGATATTTTTTGGGTACGGCCTTGGTACCTGTGAGTGAATAGTATATATTATCTTAAAATGTTTAATTCTCTGTAGTCTCGGCACAGAATAAATTCATACCAGATTTGAAATCTTTTAGTTGTACCAACTAAACTATTATATATATATATATATATATATAGGTCCGCCGCTGTGGTCTCGAGGTAGCGGGCCCGGGTTTGATCCCCGGTCGGACCAGTTTTTCTGGGTGAGGTTTTTATCGGGGTTTTTCCTCACCTGTAAGACAAATGTCAGAAATGTCAGGAAAACTTTAAGGCCCAAACGGTTCCCGAAATCATAAGGCCATCATCATCATCATCCTCCTTCACCGATGTGGAAAGCAACGGGAAGCTACCACACCTATAATTCCCTAGTCAAGCTGCAAGCATAGCATGAAAATGCTATGATTGCAGTGAAAAACCTGCCTTCGGGCAGAATTACTATGAATGGATATATATATATATATATATATATATATATATATATGTGTGTGTGTGTGTGTCCAGCGCCTTAGCCGAGTGGTTAAGGCAAGATGCCTTGGGCTTGTGCTGGTTCGAGTCCCCATGGGGAAGAAATTTTCTCATGGAATTTCGGTCAGTATGGGACCGGTGCCCAACCAGCATCTTGAGGCATTTGGGTAGCTACAATAAGTAGCGACTCCAGATTGAGAAGGCCAGCTATAACGGCTGGGGGACGCGACATGCTGACCACTCTGGCTAGATGATCGTCTAGCTCTGTGATTGACACAAGTGAATCTGAGCCCAGCAGCCGGGGCTGGTAGGCCAAGGGCCTTCTAGGCCTGACGCGCTTGGAGTTATATATATAGGCTACGTCACATCACTTTATTGTTAATACAAAAAAATGTAATGGTGAAATGGGTCCTAAAACCAATTAACTCACTGGCACTATCAAACCCGTAGGTTCATGGTCGCGAGGGTATAAGCTCTCGATACATCCCTTCCTGAGCTAATGTTTTCCAATAATTCCCTGTATAATCGATTTCCCTCAAATCATGGTTAATGTTTTTCTCCTACCTCACGCTTGGTCTACCTACTGGGCTTTTCCCTCTGGTTTTCCTACAAAAAGTTTCCATGCTCCTCTTTCATTCTCCATTCGTGCTAACTTGCTCATCGCAGTCTACCAGACTTAACTGTTCTTATAAACATCTGGTTTTCTATAAAGATCATGTAGCTCACCGTTTGTAGGCCTAAATTAAATTAAACCCTACCATTTACATTTGACTGCGAAAATTTGGAGAAAGTCCAGTCACGTTCGTATACGATGAGATTTGAATCCAGGACCTCTCGAATACGTTTTTGAAACGTTACTCTCTTTGCCGTAACGCCGTCCTAGATTCACTGCGTGTGAAAAGAACTTCACGCATTAATCCTTAAATTCGTAATGTATCCTTTTGGATACATCAGTTGGTTCAATTAATTTAATAAATCAGAAGAAAACGAACAAAAAGAAACCACTTAAGTATGTGTCTGATTATACAATATATCTAATAATAAGTTGCAGAAGATTCCATTTTCACTGCGGTCCGCCACATTCAAATAACTAACAGAATACATTTGTGTTTTGCCAATTTAAGGGTTAAATATGAGATCTCTGAGAAAAATGTTATTGCTCTTTGAAGTCCGGACGCTAATGGCCTTTGCTCTTAAAAAGCGTCGTTGAATATATATATATATATATATATATATATATATATATATATAAAGTGTTTGAATTGGATTCGCCTGGTAGTGTAATGGATATCACACTGAGGTAGAGACTCAGAGATCCGGGTTCGAATCCCGTCCAGGCATTTATTTTTCTTATCATTCCATATTAAGCTTGCATTGCTCAATGTTAAACATTTAATTATAACATTATATATATATATATATATATATATATATATATACTTACTGATTATATTACATTATATATCGATTAGTTTTTTTCTGCTTTGCATTTCATTATTTTCAAAAGTTACGAGCAATGACAGTTCATAGTTTAAGCAACAGATGGCACAAGTATGTTAAATCTAGTAAACAACGCGACTCGGAAGATTGAAATTTTCTCTCCACAACCATAAAATATCCAACACACACTTACTATTGAGTAACACTGAGAAATTGGGACTGGAATTAAATATGAATAAAACTAAATATATGGGCACACATAGAAATACATTAAATAATGGAAATGGACAGCTAATGACAAATGAAGGAAATTTTGAGGAAGTGGCTGAATTCAAATACCTAGGGACAACAATCACAAATGGGAATAAGATGCACAAAAGAAATTAAACATAGGCTCAATTCTGGAAATGCGTGTTATTTTGCATTACAGAGACTCTTGATGTCCCAACTCCTTTCAAAAAACGTTAAACTGAAAATATACTAATCTATTATTCTACCAGTTATATTATATGGGTGCGAAACATGGACTCGTACTTTAAGGGAGGAAAGGAGATTACGAATATTTCAGAATGAAATACTTAGGAAAAAAATTGGACCAAAGAGAGATGAACAGGCAAGTGAATGGAGAAGACTTCATAACACTGAACTACATGGTCTTTACAGGAAGCCAGATATAATAAGAACAGTTAAGTCTCGTAGACTGCGATGGGCAAGCCATGTGGCACGAACGGGGAATGAAAGACGTGCATGGAAGCTTCTTGTAATAAAATCAGAGGGAAATCTCCCAGTTGGTAGACTAAGAATGAGGTGGGAGAATAACATGAAATATGATTTGAGGGAGGTAGATTATACAGGGAATGATTGGAAAAATTAGCTGAGGATAGGGATGTATGGTGAGCTTATGTTCGCGGAGCATTGAACCTACGGGTTCGATAGAGTCAGTGAGTTAGTTGGTTAACCAAAAAATATCGGAGTGCATACCTCGAAAATTCCTAACAATTATGTATTTGTCCTAAATTTAATATCTATTGTAGATCTTAAAGAAACAAATTAATAAGCCCAGCTACTTAATTTTAATGCTTGTTAATAAGTCAGTACTGTCGATAGGATCTAGTGATTATGTCCCTTGTCTCTAGTCCCGATAGTCGCGGGTTCAGACCCGGCCGGGGTCGATGGATTTTTAGGATGAAAAAATCCAAGGGACAAGTCTTTTTAGAGAGCCGTGGGTCTCGAGTCTAAATATATTCAGTCTCGTAAAAGAACCTTCTTCTTGTAAGCCCATGTTTTCCCTTAACAGAGATTTAGGCGCTCTCCCCCTATAGGGAAGAATTTGAACCATACTTGTTTTCGTATAGATGTCTTTTGAGTGGTCTGTGGTCAGCGTTCCGCCTCATACTGACATCTAGGAAACCGATGTAGTACTAGGTTGGGAAAATTCGGTAAATTTTTGCTTAGAGGCCTTTTCATTCAGGCTTAAGGATCTTTTACGAGTCGAAAATCTTCAGTCTCGGGACCCACGGCTTAAAGTCCCTCCCGGAGGACTTGCTCCTTGGACTTTTCCATCCTAAAAAGAACCGCAAGACTAAATAAAAGACATCTGTACAAAATTTAACCAACATTCAACCATCTCAGTAATACCTTAGTTGCCTACTACCCTATATGTATCATTGAGGCGATGTGCTAATCACATGTCACTCGTTGACATCTGTAGGTAAATAAGCGCAACTAAATTAGCTTGGTTAAGGAAGCACCCATATCTCCACGTTGGGAAGTATGAGGCACTATCGAATCCGTAAGTTCATGACCGCGCAGACATAAGCTCTTCATACATCTCTATTCTGAGCTAATGTTTTCCAATCATATATAAGATATCAGGGGTTGCCGCACACTTGGCACTTTTAAGTCACGCTGTTACCTGTTGTCTAATAAATAATTTTTGTCTATTTATTTAAGTTTATACTATGCCATTAATACTTTTTTTCTCGTTTTATTTGTATATATCTTTTACACATTATATTTAATTCGTTAAATCTAGAGTGAATCAAAATTACATCATAAATAATAATTGTATTGTATACAGGGTGAAAATTATTTAAACCGACAAACTCCTGGAGATTGTAGGGGAACCAAAACAAATATTTTCCCCTGTCATTTTTTCCTATGAGGATTATTTAAACCGGTAGAGGAAGATTTCTCTGGCGGCAAATTAATTAAACCAACAAACACTTTTGTATTTTTTATTACCAAGAGACAACACATTAACATAACGCAATTACTTAAATTACAGTAGAGGTTCAAAAATGCCTCCATTGACATGTAAACAAAGGTTACACCGGCGGATCATGTTCTGTCTAACACGGAAAAAAAAACTCCAGGAGTATTGTTAATTGCTCCTGCTTCTGCTACTATCCGGGCAACCAAATCCTTTTCTGATGCAACAAGAATTGTGTAAACAAGGTTGCGCATCTCTCCACACACAAAAGAAAAATCCAAAGGGTCATATCTGGGTATCGAGCAGGCCATGGTACAGGACCACCTCTGCCAATCTGAAAACCGTTGGTTCAAGAATCGACGCACACGACGACTGAAATGTGCCGGCGCCCCGTCATGTTGGAACCACATGCGTTGTCTTGTAGGGAGCGGGACATCTTCCAGCAATTTTGACAATGCTGTGGCGAGAAAATTCTAATAGTGCCTGCCATTTAATGGCCTAGGTAGAAGAAATGTCCCAATTAAACATTCCCCAACAACACCGGCCCACACATATCAGTGTACTCACTCCAGGTGTATCGCTCCATTAGTAAACAGATACAATTCACTACTACACTGGTGGACAAAACAATTCCTACCATCAACAGCAGTTGCAGTCATGACAACTGAAGGGCGTAATACGCCCTCTACCGGTTTAAATAATCCTTATAGGAAAAAATGGCATTAGGGAAAAACATTTGTTTTGGTGTCCCCTACAACCTCCAAGAATTTGTCGGTTTAAATAATTTTCACCCTGTATATAACATGCAATCGTTTATGTTTATTGCAATTTAGATGTAAGACTATGTTTTTGTATTTTTTAAAACCTGGTTAAGTGGCAGACAAAGCCTTAAGGCCTTAACTCTCTCAGATAAAATAAAGCTGTTATTATTATTATTATTATTATTATTATTATTATTATTATTATTATTATTATATGCATAACAGTATATTCAATATTTTATATGTACCTATAAATATTCATCTAGGAATATTGTTTTACTTTGTTTTATTCTATGTTTTGGTAGTGTAAATATTAGACTACATTCGAATTATGCTTTGTTTAGTCCATACTTTAATAATATTTTAAAATTGTAATAAGTATACAAAATTTTCTATTATTTTATTATTTGCTGGTTGAGTGGAAGAGAAGACCTTATGGCTTTAACTCTGTAAATGAGACATTATTATTACATTTTCCTAGAGTTATGCAACTTTTCTGTCAGTCATAAAGGAATTACGTATTCTAGTAAATTGTCCAATACATGGATGCGCAACTCAACCAAATAAAGGAAAAACTTAATTCGCTCATCCATATCTGAATTTAAATGAAACATTTGCTATGTTATCAGTTTCGAACATTCATAACATAACAAAGCCATTCTATGTTGTTGTTGCTTGTAGACCAATATGTGTTCTACTTGGAAATGAACCTGCGCCGCAGACTACTTTCCCGTCCTGCGCAGAACGGTAGTAATGGGAGCTGTGCTCTTTAACTTAATAGTGTGTTAGATCATCCATCTCGCTGCCAGAATGCGTTTTATTAAATTTATTTAAACCAGTAACTCCCAGGCTAGTAGTATGACAGGTGTAAAACACCTATTGGACCGCCTATAAGCTATTACTCTCCCAAGATTAATATGCACGCGGTCAATATGCTAAGAATGTGCTGTGTTCTCTTATTATGTTGCCACTTCCTGTCCCCTGTGTTGTGTTATTTGGCTGGAAGGGGAGAGCTGGCAAGTACTGAGTATCCTCGTGTCCAACTCAGGATCGGGTCGATGAGTAAGATGGGATGAAGCCCGTATTTTTAAAGAGGTCTGTGAACTACAAGGATGCCGGCCGACCAATTCTGACGCACAGTCACATGGGGCAGATGAACGAAATGAAACGAAGTGGATGAGATGAGTATGGAAAAATGATGGAATGAAATTGTGGCAGGGGAAAACAGGAGAAGACTCCGAAAAACACCTGCCCAAGCTCCGTTTCGTCCACCACGAAACCCACATGGAGTGACCGAGACTCGATCTCGGGATTCCAGCGGTGAGAGGCGAGCGTCTAACCGCTTTCGCCACGGAGCCGCCAGCTGACAAGTATTATGTTTTTTTAAATAATCCAACGTCCCGCGCTGTAGCCGAGTGGTTAAGGCAGGAAGCCTTGGCGCAGAGCTACGGGACTTGCGCTGGTTCGAGTCTCCATGGGGGAAGAAATTTTCTCACCGTATTTCGGCCAGTATGGGACCGGTGCCCACCCAGCATCGTGATGCATTTGGGTAGCTACAATAAGTAACGGCTCCAGGTTGAGGAAACCAGCTATAACGGCTGGGGGACTCGATATGCTGACCACATGTCACCCCTACACTGGCTGATTATCATCTACCTCTGTGATTAACACATGTGGATGACAGGCCAGCAGCCGGCTGGTAGGCTAAGGGCCTTGTAGGCCTGTCGCGCCAGGAGTAAAAATAATCCAACACCTTCAACAGCCATTGACAAACAATTAATCCGGCAACCATGTAACTACTGGGGCATGACCAGTCATGCCAATTCTCGTCCTCTGTTTTGTGTTGCGAGGCTGGTAACGGGGAGATGACAAACGCTGTGATTTAAAATTACCCGAATCTTTCAGCAGTCGAAGACTTAATTACAAATTTAACAACAATGTAATGACCTTTGACACGTGTTTAAATATTCTCCCTTCGGCAGAGTAGTAGTTTGGCGACACTACAGTCCAGCCGTTTTTAATTCCAGCGTGGCCACGCCTTTCCAATTTTTGGTGCGACCGTTGCACGTGTTTATAAAATAAAGCGGTGTTGTCAAATCAGTAGTACGGACTTGTGTTGTGGACGAATCAGTTGGAGTTTTACTACAATGTGATGTAATCGGTGAATTTTAAACGTCATGATGCTGTGGAGAAGTAGGTAGACTATCAATACGCAAACAAGAGAAATATTTTTTAACGTTATAGGTTATTTCGAAAAAGAGCGTGAGTACAATAGTAGTTTATGTCTTTCACGAATCCGGAGTACAAGGGTAGGCTTGACAATACGGTAACTCCCTCCATAAGTATGATGTGTGTATGACGCATAAACTTGACGACGACTACTGTTAATGAAGCAGCTAGTCAGCTGACCAAAAGCTGTCGTGTGATTCGCTGCCGGATATAAGAGTGACTCTACTGCAGTACTATACTAAGTCCAGCCAAAGGAACGCACTTGAGGGAAACGGATGGGAAATCCCCGAAGCATGTGACTTCTGCAGTTACTGCGATTCATTCATGGTCAAAACACGGTTCAGCGGAAGCGAAAAAAATAGATAATGTAATTGATTAATATGATTACGTATTTGAAGCTATATATGTAAATTATAGTTTATCAGAATACATTATACGCCTACATGTTTCTTCGAGAGTCAGAGAGTAACTAAAAATACGCAGTTGTTTGAAACTGATCGATTCTTGAGAGGAAGTTGAATGTCAGTTACAAATGTGGCGGCTGTCCCACAGTTTATATTAACTTAACTCGGTGATAAAATGTGTGATCAAAATTATAAAAAGCACCATAGCCTGTAGGGACATTGTTAAAGAGTGATGAAAAACAAATGGTGTTAAATATATCTGGTAAATTCTTCTTCTTCACTTCACGGCCTAGGCAAATTGCCTGTTCCGCCTCATAGTTGTTCTGTCCACCTTTTCACAGGCCTTCCTACACTCCTTGAACCTCTTGGCTTGTAGTTAAAAGCTGCTTTTGGTAACCTTGCTACATTCATTCTTTCTACTCGTCTAAACCATTTATCTCTACATTCTTTGATTTTATCATTCAATGGGTATATATTTAACTCTGATCTTATATCCTCATTCTTTATCCGATTCAATACTGTGCAGCCTTTTGTTATTCTAAGGAAGTTCATTAGTAAAGTTATGAAGCATAATCCTGGCATTAATTTATCGGCTTGTAACAAACATCTGACTGAGATCGCATGCTGAGATCGCTGCTAGGAGTAATACATTCGGAAGTTAATTGACAAAGTGCGTTTCTTAGACTTCCCCTCCAGCCGTGTAGACTTAACTTGGGCGAATAATAACTTTGTCGCCGCTTCCTATTGTCACGCGTGTACTTCATAATTTTAGGATTCCTTTCCAACGTGTAGACTTATGGAATGTACGTAAACCATTCTGCCATCCTTCACTGTAAGCATATTGCGTCATGTTGACGTCATGCTTACATCATTCTTGAAGACATCGGGATCGTGGAGGGAGATATTACTTCGAGCTCAGTGACACATTGTGCCACAGATGCACATCTGTTATCTAAATGCTGTACAAGCATAGAGGGAGATCATGAAATGGAACTTAACATTTTGAAATAGGTCCACCGCTGTGGTCTCGGGGTAGCGTGCTGCCTTGTCACGCAGCGGGCCTGGGTTCGATCCCCGGTCGGGACAGTTTTTCTGGGTGAGGTTTTTATCGGGGTTTTTCCTCACCTGTAAGACAAATGTCAGGAAACCTTTAAGACCAAACGGTCCCTGAAATCATATGGCCATCGCAATCATCATCATTCATATTCATCTTAGGTTAAGCTTAGGATTAGGGACTCTCCTGGCGCACCATTATCATCATCATCATCATCACTCATCATATCATCGGGGCAACGTAACCCCGCCTTCCAGGCGCCTCAACCTCAGAAGTGGGTTACAAGTAATCCATGTCAGGAGAGAAACCAGGAATATCGAAAGACAAACCTGGGCATTTGAAAAAAAAAATTGAAATAGGGAACCAGTGTTTGTGAGTGCCTGTTTCGGTCCCTACTGTTGAGTAGCGGATGTGCTGTCTAGTGGTACCAATTATCCCAGCAGTAACAGAGATGGGGGATAGATTTAATCAAAGCACATTCTTCATTCAATGTCAACATCAGACCATATCATCATTAATGGGTTGATAACAACTTTAAATCATCATTTGTTTCATACTGTGACTCGTTTCAGTAAAAGTAAATCCTCTCTCTACTTGTTCCAGGGCAATGCAAGGTGAACAAAGACAAGTGTTATAGTTCCTTCGGTTTTGGGCAGAGGGGCTTAGCAGAAGAAAGAAAAGCGACAAGAACTGGACTTAGTATTTCAACAGCGACTTCGGACTTGTAGCCTAATAGTAACTTGACGCTAGAAAGTTCGAATAGATAAGAAAACGGAACGGTTTTGTGTGTAATGAAATTGTGTTAGCGATCTTAACTATCTGGTATTGGAGACTGTTGTCGGTACGGTGGACTGTTGGCAATGATACTTGCCTCTGGTCCCGAGGGTCGCGGTTCAAACCCGGTTGGGGTCCATGGATTTTATTTAGAATGAACAAATCTAAGTCCTAACAAAGCTAGAACAAATCTAAAGTACTCCGGACTTTAAGCGTTAGGTTCCGAATCTGAAGATTTTGAGGCTCGTAAAATATCCCTTATCGGGAATAAAGAGGCATCTAAGCAAAATTTATCGTCCCTTTTCATCCTAGTAATACCTTAATTGCTTACTACATGTTTCATTGGGTCGGTACGTTGACCACATACCATTCATGACATATTTGAGAAATAAGCGTTGATCTAGTAACTCCTAACAAAGGAGAGGCTAAGGCTCAATATTGACTTTTTATGTCAGACGTGCAGTCATCTGCATTATCAACATATAAATAAATATTTGCAGGTCGCAAAAATACATTTTTAACACTTGTGAACATGTCCAGATGGGATCCCAGCAGAACTGATAAAACCAGGAGAAAAAATTGATGGAAAGATATGTCGACTGGTCAGTATGATTTTTTAGCATGAATGAGTGAATGGTGTACCTTGTCCTAAATGTTTGTGTTGTCTTGGTGGTATCTGGCATTGTCTTGATCACTCATATGGGAAGGCCCTCCATCCTTGTGTGATCAAAAAAAAAAAATCATCCAAAATTCCACACCCTCTCCGATAGGTGGTGTTCCTGTAAGACTCGGGTGATAATTGGCACGTAAAAATACAAACATACAAGGGGCAAAGTGAGAGGTAATTTCTATTGGTTATTCTCTTGTTTGCTTACTTGTTAAATACCAATAAACACGATTTATTCATAATTATACAGACAATAATATGGATCAAAAAGCTGGACAATAAATGAAAGGATGCAGAAAAGAATCTTGGCGACAGAAATGGATGGATTACGGAGAAGTATGAGAATATCCAGGCTACAGCATATTCGAAATACATATATCAGACAAGAAATGGATGCACAAGAAACTGTTATCGATAGGATAACAAAGAGAGCTCTACAGTGGTATGGACATGTACAACGGATGTCGGAAGACCAGTCGCCTAAACAGGTATTGGATTGGATGGTACCAGGCAGAAGGAAGAGGGGGAGAAGTAGAAGAGCATGGTATGAGGGAATATATGATGCCATGATGAAGAGAGGTATGGAAGATGGTCAATGGGAAGATAGGAATCTCTGGATAGCAGGAATCAAAGGCAAACTGCTGTAAAGTGGAAAGCCTGTATTAAGTAAGTATATTGGTGAACGACCAGCCTCATGGGCTTAGTGGTCAGCGTTTCTGACTATTATTCATGAAGTCTCGGATTCGATTCCCGGTCAAACCATAGATTTTTTTCCCTTAAAAGAATTATTCCTGTGGATGCCCACTCCACCAGGCTAAATAAATCTAATCTAAAATCTAATCAAATCTAATCATGGTCTGGAATTTAAGTTAAGTTTAGGTTAAGAACTCTCCTGGCTCTTCATTATCATTTATTACCTATCATATCATCGGTGTAACGTAACTCCGCCTTCTAGGCGCCCCAACTTCAGAAGTGGGTTACAATTGCACCAATGCCAGGAGATAAACCAGAAATGTTGAAATGACAACTTGGGATATTAAATAAAAAATATATATTCGTGAATTTTGGAGTCAACATTGCAGTAATACGCACTACTTCATTATTCAATTTTTATCTAATTCTTATTTGTAGACAATTGAAAATTTGAGGTGATGTCATGAATATTTGTTGTTTTACTGGTGCCATGAAAAGGCGAATATTACGAAACGAATCCTGGTAATAAAATTCCATCCAGGATTTTGCCTTGACTGAGGAAAAACAAGAAAAAAAAAGACCTGGCAGATTGTACGGCAACGGGGTTTTGAACTCGTGGCCTCCGGAATATAATGATGAAGCACTACCGTTTCAGCTAATTCGCACGGATACATTCCAATTTTTTAAGACCGTGAAATATTAAAGTTTGTCATGCACGAACTGCGCAAACTCTGCGAATTCTTCAGCAAGTCGAATGCATGGTCACTTTTTGCTGCCTTGTGGAATATGTTATTTTTATTAATCAAATAATTTGTATTAATTACATACATACTTACTTACTTACTCACTGCCACTATCGAACCCGTAGGTTCATGGCCGCGCGGACATAAGCTCTCCATACATCCCTATCCTGAGCTAATGATTTCCAATCATTCCCTGTATAATCTGCTTCCCTCAAATCATAGTAGAAACATGTCCCTGTGTTTGAGCCTTTGGCATGAGTTCCCTGAAGTAGTCCCCGCCCGGAGAACCGAATGGAGGACTATTTGACCTCCGGAAAATGTTATCTTAGATGAACCCATGTCCGCATTTCTTGACGGTTGTATTTTTACGGTGAAAGATCGTCACTCTTTCGCCCAAGGTACTTTTTTCGTCTGGCTTATCACCTTCGACCAGTCCGGCATGGGTAACCCTATCAGCAGCAATGCTATCGCCGGCATAGCTCTCAGGATCATTTAAGCACGCAAGCCACTCCACCACGACAAGGTAAAGATACCATGGAGCATAAGTTAAAGTAATAAAATGACAGTCTTTAGAAAGATCTATAAATTACAGCTTTCGGGTAAAACCCTCCCCCATTCTAATAGTCGGATTTCGCTCATTTTTTGGACAAAATTTTCATGTTATATATCTATTGTATATAAAGTATATGGTCGAGGGTTCGAATCCCGGTTTGTTTCAGGATTTTTAAACTGATTCAAACCGTCTGGCGGCACTATGGCCCTGGGGTCGACTCAGCCTCTAACGGAAATGAGTACCAAACGCTTATTCTGGGGTAAAGGCGGCCGTCACGCAGGGCTCACAATCAGGCTGATATCAAGTGCTGATTGTTCAGAAAAAGTGAGAGCCTTAACCTTCTACTACCCTAAGGACCTCCTGAGGCCTGTAGTGGGATCACTTTACTTTTATATTAATTGTATATACCGAGTTTTGTCGCGAAAAATTGAAAATTGCTACCGTTTCAGCGATTTTCAAATATTTGATAATTTTCACTTTTTGCAGGTTAACGAACTCGACCATATTTTATTTTAGATTTATTGCTATATGCCCTCCGAAAAATATGTAAAAAGTGCGCCCGTTAGATCGTTAACAACCCTGGCGCAACAGGCTTAGAAGCCCCTTGGCCTACGAACTGGCTGCTGATCTCACATCTACCGTAGATACATGCGTTAATCACTGAGGAGGACGATCATCCAGCCAGTATAGCCTCCTGCGTCCTTAGACATCATATACAGGATGTTTCAGAATAAGTATTACAGACTTCTAGCAGCTGTAAAATATGTTTGAAGATCGAAACACAATGGACTGATATAGTGTGTCTTGTGTTTCAGAATAAGTATTGCAGACTTATAGGGGTTGAACTACAAGTGTGGTTCCACATGGCGGGGCCTGTTGTTCGTTGCAGAAAGTGTACCTGCGACGCATGTTTTCATATACACTATCCACAAGACCTGGTGTGAGCTCAATAATTTCTGCTACCGCCAGAATTCGTGCAAGATCTTCCTCCTACTCGACAGGTGTATAGTACAACTTTATATACTAGGTCCTCTTTACAACTCCTAGAGTCCAGCCGCTGGGTCTCCGGCCCTGACGTTTAGATTGAACGAGAGATAAAGGGAGAAACTCGCCCTCTACTGCCAATAGGGAAATAGTTGAATTGGGAATGGACGTCTGTCACAACCAATCACTGTTCTTGACGCCGCTAGTGAGGTTTGAAATTGCTGTGAAGTTCTCGGCTGTATTTCTGCTAACCGCCATGATTTGATATTCCGCGTGGTTCATAAACCGGCCCTTTCCACTGAATATCCATTAGGGTGGGCCGAAAAAAAAACTGTTTTTTTTTATTTCGAAGTTGTAATAGTGCGGACAAGTTGCGAATTATATAGACAAAAGAAAAGAAAAGAAAAACAAAATCGGTGGATATCTTCCGTTTGCGCAAAGGCTCTAAAGTTTGACAAAATATTTAAAAAAAACTTCATTTTTTGAGATTATTTCTTTAATATTTTAATTAGATGTTATCGTAATGTAATAGTTTGTCACGTCTTCAAATAGAGCATAAAAACATTGTGTTTTAATTTGGTTTAGATCAGTTGATATCTTTCGGTCGCGCATAAGCTCCAAAATTTGCCAGAATAATGACAAAGTAAAATTTTTACGCATTTTTAGTATTATTTTGACTATTTAACTCATGCCCCAAATGGGAGTCAATGACCAATCACGTTTCAATGATTTCTGTTTTACAACCAATCAGAGTCGTGTTTCACGAAATATTTATCAGTGTTATAATTACCATATTAAAGAAAGCTCCTCCTTTTTAATATTCTGAACAGGTCTGACCATTATTTTGCAGTGACTGAGCCTGCGAGAAATATGGCTACCAGATTGTATATGTAGTGCATGAATTTCAAAACTGCCGTATGCGGGAGTTAATATAAAAACATTTGTAGCAATTGATTATACCACCAAAAAAAGAAACCACTGTTTGCACTTTCTTAAATGTATTTTTTCCCAGGTAACAATCCAGAAAAATATAATTGTCATATTTACATCATACGACATCAGAAACTTCGTTCTCTATGATCAGAAATGAATTAATTTACAGTTTGATGTGTTTCATTTTTTCTCCACTAGAGAGCATTCTTACAATTTTGCGTTCCTTTGGCAATAAATAGTATGATCTGGTTGCAGTGATAAACAAAAGAAGCAGTAGAAGCGTACCTATCATTTCTCATTAGTTTTCAAACATCGCCGTTTACATTAAATATAAAAATATTTTAAAATAACTGTAGTTAAATAATGATTTGTGAGTAAACAGCTTTATTTTATTCGTTAAATAGTCCTAACAAAAGCCACGAGTGATTTCCAAATTCACGACTCACGAAGTTATGATAAATAACTTCCAGAGTATTGATTGTCATCCCACAGATAGACATAAACGTGCTTAGCAAAGATCAGCAGTACCTACTTA
The DNA here is from genome assembly GCA_030220185.1 of Diploptera punctata. Classification (NCBI taxonomy): domain Eukaryota; kingdom Metazoa; phylum Arthropoda; class Insecta; order Blattodea; family Blaberidae; genus Diploptera; species Diploptera punctata. The sequence goes on from JASPKZ010006852.1 coordinate 3,277,632, forward strand.
CTTACTTACTTACTCACTGGCACTATCGAACCCGTAGGTTCATGGCCTAGCACACATAAGCTCTCCATACAGCCCTATTCTGAGCTAATGCTTTCCAGTCATTCCCAGTATAATCTACTTCCCTCAAATCATAGTTAATGTTATTCTCTCACCTCATTCTTGGTCTACCAACTGGGCGTTTTCCCTCTGGCTTTCCTACAAGAAGCTTCGATGAAAGTCTTTCATTCCCCATACGTGCAACATGTCCTGACCATCACAGTCTACGAGACTTAACGATTCTTATTATATCTGGCTTCCTGTAAAGACCATGTAGCTCATTGTTATATCTAGCTTCCATAATCTCCTCACGCCACATATTCAACGTTCTCTAGGTCTGCCTCTTCCACTTCTTCCATTAGCTTTCCAATCAAGGATCTACTTTGGTATTCTATCATCTTCCATTCTTATGAGGTGACCATACCATTTCAAACTTTTTCTTCTATTTTTTCTAATATATATGTTTCAACTTACGTAATTTCCTTATTGTGCTGTTTCTGACATCATCTCTTTTTGAAATTTTTGTTGATGGCCTCCAAAAATCCATTTCTACTGTTAACAGCTTGTTGGCTTGTTTTCTACTTACTGTCCCTGTTTCGGACTCATATAATAAAATGTTTTGTAACAGAACTTGAAATATAATAATAATAATAATAATAATAATAATAATAATAATAATAATAATAATAATAATAATAATAATAACAATAATAATAATAATAATAATAATAATAATAATAATAATAATAATAGTATATTCACGAATTTAGGCCATTTGTTGACCTGTTTCGGCCTCAAGAGAAACACCATCCAAAAGCCTTTGAGTGAACGCCCTGGTCTTCTTCCTGCAGGTTGATAGCTTAACATTTGTTTGAGTATCCTGTGATCTTCCATTCGATGAACATGTTGCATCCATCTTGCCTCATAATCAGAAAATTTGTTTTCTAAAGGTTCCATGTGTAATTTTTCTAAGATGTTCTCATTTTTATAGTGACATGTATATAACCTCTCCTACCCACCTTCTCGTGGTACAACCCGTTTTCACAAACGAGGCTCTGAGGACCGAGTCACTGCGGTATAACCGTTCCATCGGGTACTGAGTAAATGCGGTATCCTAATGTCTGTCCAGACTAAAAAGTAGCAGTCCTACCACTGGAATACTTAGAGTCGGGCCAGTAACCCGTCCTAAGGAACTTCAACTTTACTTGCAAGTCTCAGCACTAAGAAATCAATAATAATAATAATAATAATAATAATAATAATAATAATAATAATAATAATAATAATAATAATAATAATAATAATAATAATAATGATAATAATAATGATAATGATAATAATTATAATAATAATGATAATAATAATAATAATAATAATAATAATAATAATAATAATAATAATAATAATAATAATAGCAGCTACATTCCTCTGGAATTCGCTAAAACTCGCTGGAATATATTTAGTTTTATAAGAGACCGTGAAACATTAAAATGAGAACTGTATGAAATAAATGTTCATAAAGGTGGAACATAGGATTTAGTAAATGTCTTAAGGAATTTTACCTGTGTAACAATGACCTATCCAATACTCTGTATGCAGGCAAGGTACTGGATTCAATCCAAACCGCAAGATGCACGTATTTATTAGCGGTTTTCTCCCAGACACACCGCTACATTCTCTAACGTTTGCACTCACTTTATTTTTTTCTTTCTTCCTTAAGTGGTTTCCATTTTGCAGACTGCTGTCTCATATTAATACTAGCATTTGCATAAACATACGCCGTATTTTTGCTAAATCTAACGAATCTAAATGTGTTTTTATCCTTTACATTTTCATTTAACTAACTCAAAATAATAATAATAATAATAATAATAATAAAATAATAATAATAATAATAATAATAATAATAATAATAATAATAATAATAATAATAATGGATAACATTGAAGGTATAGGCAAAGAGAACATTAAACATAGAATTGAATTGAGTAGCAAAATAATATCATCGTTAAATTCCATATGGTGGGATAAGCATATTTGGAAAGACACAAAAAAATATATTGGTAAAACATTTGTGGAATCTGTTACAGTGTATGGAAGTGAGATATGGACAATCAATAAGTACTACAAGAATAGGCTAATAGCTCTAGAAATGGATTATTTACGAAGAAGTGCCAGAAAGTCTAAATTAGAACATGTCACAAATAAGGAAATTAGAAACATAATGGAAGCAGAAGAAAGCATAATTGAAAGAATTGAGGAGAAGGAATTAAAGTGGTTAGGACATGTTTTAAGAATGGAATATGAGCGATGGCCGAAGCAACTATATGAATGGCATCCGAACAGAAAGAAGAAAAGAGGAAGACCAAGGTTAACATGGAAGGAAACATGAAGACAGTAATGCAAGCTAGAGGGCTAAACATCGAAGATGCCCAAGACCGTAGGCTTTGGAGGTTTGGCACGGGAAGACGGCAGCAGCTGTAAAAACCCGAAGATAGATAGAAATAATAATAATAATAATAATAATAATAATAATAATAATAATAATAATAATAATTATTATTATTTGTTTCTTTCAAAATGTATCTATAAGGCCATTATAGAGAGTATTATGTTATATGTAGAGACCGGATATTATGGAAAATGCCTATAGTTATTTATTATAGATGGTGTAAAAGTGACTTCATATAAGTTCATACCGACGACCCTAGAATTGTTTTCCATGAAGTTAATTTTGCCTATAAATGCCTATTTCAGCTTATAATGCCTATAAATGCCTATTTGTCATTTGTTTCTAGAAATTAACTTAGTGTTTCAATGAAATCAATTGAAGTATACAAACTTCATGACACATATCATTTCATAGACATTTTCAACTGTTCTTTTTATAAATTCTCTTAGAATATTTTAGGATAAGGGCTGCAGTAAGTCAATAACCTAGCTGGTCGATTTTTCCCCCTCAATGCACTCCCATTAGGCAAATATTGTATTTTTCCACCTCATGCATTTCTGTTAAGTGAAATCGCCCTAAGATATGCCCGTTGTATTATGATCCGGCTCTAAGGCTTGGAGAAAGTTCTACAGTTCTTTTCAATACAAACATCGCTGAGTGACAAAGAGGGTATATGGCTCAAGCTTTTTTTATCTGTCTCAAGCCTGGTGCTGAATTTTTTAAGTGACTGGCTATATTATTGTTGATGTTGGTAACACTGAATTCAGTCTGTAGTCCTCATTCACAGATAGATGCTTCAAAGACAAAGTGGTGCAACAAGTGTATGTGGCTTTTTTTTTTTTTTTTTGCCTTTAGAAGTTTTTTTTAACGATGCCTCAAGATTGGACAACAGTCAACTTCCGCCCTGATCAATTTCGTGAACTAATTTGGTGCGGACATATTCTCAATTGACGGTTCAATATTGTTCTGCAAAGTGCCACATTTCGCAGCACGTACACTTTGCAAAAAGGCAAAGCAAATTCCAAAAGCATCTCTGATATCTTTGCATGCTATTAATAGCAAATGTTTATGTTCTTAACGTAAGACTGTAAAAATTGATGTTGTAGTCCATTTTTGTAGGAGCCTATTTTGAATTTTTAGTGCCTATATTAATGGTTTTTAGTGCCTTTTTGCCTGCCTATTTTGAATTTTTAAAGTGCCTAACATCCGGACTCTAGTTATATTGATCAGTGACATGGACAATTAACAGGTGCCAAGCTAACAAGTTATTAGCAACAGAAGTGGATTACTGGACGAGATATTGAGGAAGTCCAAATAAGAAAAAGTTAGAAAATTTATGAAAATTGAAATAAATATATTTTACAAAATTTAAGAAAAATATTAAAATGGACGAACATCTCAAGAAATGACATCTGATAGAATCCCTAAGAAGATCTTGGAATAGATTATACAGTATTATTTGATATAAGTCTTATCAATTTATTTTTTTTAAATGTAAGATTATTTAATAAATATATTAATTCTGATTAAATCCGACAGTATATGATGAAACATGGACGGAATTCGAAGATTTAGTAATTGAAATCATGAAATATTAAGAGTATAAATACAGGGTCTCCCATTCAAACCTCCCACATTTTAATTAATCATAACTCTCAAAGTTTGCGGAATTATGAAATGAGGCCGGCATTAAACGAAACAGAAACTCAAAGAATTTTCATTGCCACACACTAGAACACCTCTATCCTGCTCTAATTTCTTCAATATTTTCTTCTGAAACACGTGTACGAGCACCTTTTGATTCTTTTTTAACGCTTCCAGTCGCCAGAAACTTCTCAAGCCCATCCGTTAATGGTCTTCCCATCAGGTGCATTTCCTCCATATTTTCTCCGGTAATGTCTTTGCACTGTAATTAATAAATTCGTCTCTGCGTACCAGAAAACAGTTTGTGCTCGTTGATGAGGAGTCGCCATTTTGTTTTATGTTATTATTGTCCAACATGCGACAGATGCATTAACTGCAACAATGAAAACAAAAATTCTTTGAGTTTCTCTTTCTTTTAATACCAACATCATTTTATAATTCCGCATATTTTGAGAGTTATGATTAATTAAAATGTGGGAGGTTTTAATGGGACACGGTGTATATTTGTGTGAAATAATAGTTAAAACGAAGCATTGATGAGATCTTGAGCCAAAATCATAAAAAAATAGAGTTTATTAAAGCGATAGGATAAATAACAGTGAACTAATCATATATAATAGTTATTTAGACGACTTGTTAGAAAACGTTTAGGCTTAGTAACGATATGCTCAAGTTGGAATACGACCGAAGGGAGCAGCGCGTTATACTAAACCTATGTTTTAACGTGTTGTCTACAATATTTTATCTACGTTGAGAGTATTTTAGGATATGTTGTATAATTAGTATTTAATGAAATTTAGTTACTGCAGAAACGATATGTTTAGAGAAAGAGTAATTTGGGCTCTAGAGACAAAAAAAAAAAAAGGCACGATAAATGAGCAAACATTGTTGTTATATTTTGCAAATTGCAACTATCAATATACTCCCAGAAAAGTCAAATATAGTTGAATTACGTAGTTATAAGAAATCATCATTAAAAAAATGTATTTTACGTACTGTTGAACCTGCATTTTATATTTTGATAGAGTGTTTTGTTAGAATATAAAGTAGCCAGATTTTGTTGCCTAGTACTACGTACTAAAGCGCCACTGATTGTTATAATATATATATATATAATAGCTGGCCCGGCGAACTTCGTATCGCCTTTAAATATTTTTACGTTAATTTTTCCGATGTTTTAATAGTTATTCTACTATTCGGAGCGGAAACAAATCCAACAAATCAAAGATCATAAAAATCGGTCCAGCCGTTCTTGAGTTATAAATAGTGTAACTAATCCGACTTCGTTTTATATATATATATATAAATCCCGGCCACGCGTTGATGTGGCTAAGGTATACTTTAAATTATGTTGTAGTAAACTAAGTGAAATTATTATTTACGAATAAAGACAGAAACGTTATAGCCGGTATAAAAATCCACGAGATTGAGATTTGTACCTGAGGTCAACATTTGAAAACGATTGATGAACATTTTCATAGAGTTGATAAGAAGCACAAATCAGCATAAAATGTTGAAGTTTAGATTTTATTAATTTTATATTCAAGTTTGTAACAAATGAGTAAATTACAAAGTTGTTAGTTGATAACATGTAACATTTAATTTTATAAATGAGGTAACAACAATATTTATTATTTTGAATTATAAACATTTTAAATTTTAATTTAATTTAGAACTAATCGGTGCACAATATTCTTGGTTAACCTGTCTCTAGGTAACACAAATAGATTCGATGGTTTTCCCACACGTGAGCATGAAACATATCATTGCCCATGGGGAAAAATATGGATTTTCCAAATCTAAACCACAAATGGACATTGTTTGCCCTTGAGACTTATTTATAGACATGGCGAAAGCTAAACGAATAGGAAACTGTAGCCTTCTGAAAGGTATCGTAGATTCTGTCGGTATCATTGGAATATGTGGCAACAGGACCACTGCTCCTTTAAACTTTCCAGTCAAAATGGTTGCTTCGAGAATATTCCCGATGATCTTTTTGATGACCAAACGTGTACCGTTCCATAATCGAGGTGAATTCAAATTACGCAGAAGAATAATAGGTGAACCAATCTTCAACCGAAGATTATGTGGTGGCATTCCGGGTATATCTTGAGAATTTAAAAATTCAATTGGAAAATTTACACTTTCATTTTCATCAAAAACAGTATCGATTGATTTAAAATACATCAGATCGCCTCGCAACAACTGTTGTATCTGGAAGTTAATTTCAACATTTTTGGCTGCCAAAATAGCCCGATCACTGAGCCAGTTATGATCCGTGTAAAATTTTTGTATATCCGGGAAAATACTCTCAATCAATTCATTTTTTGCGTGAACAACAGTACACAAATTGTCTGGCAGTTTAATGCATTGCGTAATTGTTTGTCGTTCTATTCTACCGTTCCCAGTATCTAGCAATTGTTAAGAAAATATATGTGCTAATGGATCATTTTGCAATTGTACGCGCATGTTTATGGTCAATCGAAGTGTTTCAACACTTCGCCATAAGAATGATTGTTTTAAACATGCGTTAATCTCATCGGCGAAAGTAGAGCGAGGTACGATCGGCAAGGTCTGTCGGAAATCACCAGATAGTAGTAAGACAGCACCTCCGAAAAGTTTATCTTTGCCGTTCAAATCTTGCACAGTTCTGTGCAATGCTTCGAGTGAATATTTGTGAGCCATTGTGCACTCATCCCAAATTATGACTGAACTTTTTTGCAACACTGCAGCTATTCCGCTAATTTTTACACGCTTTATATTAGCTTGACCTGTATCTATCTATCTATGTAACTGAATCTTTCAATGCGTTTTTCATCCACTTAAAATAATTGGATCGACTTGAAATGTTGTATACTTGTAAAGGACCCGTGACAATAAAATAATTTCATATTTATTTTCTAAAATCCTGGCCACAATCATCAGAAAATCAAAAAAAGTGTTTTTGTATCAATGAAACGGAATCTTTCAACGCGATTTTCACCCACTTAGAAACATTGGATCGTCTTGAAACTTTGTATACTTGTAAAGAACCCGTGACAATACAATAATTTCATATTTATTTTCTAAAATCCTGGCCAGAATCATCAGAAAATAAAAAAAGTGTCTTTCTATTTATGTAATGGAATGTTTGAACACGATTTTCACCCACTTAGAGACATTGGATCGACTTGAAACTTTGCGTACTTGTAAAGGACCCGTGACCCTACAATAATCTCATATTTTATTTCTAAATTCCTGGGCAGAATCATCAGAAAATCAAAAAAAATATAACTTGTATAATAGGTTGCGAACTTATCGAATTTTTATTCAATCGTTGTAAGAGCTCAGTTGGTAGAGCGGTGAACTAGTGGTATATAATTTCAGTAATCCATATGTCGGTGGTTCAAATCCGGCTGGGGAGGATTTTTTTTTTAGAAGAGTAATACTTTTAGCTCATATTACAATAGTATGGAATTTAAAGATATTTACATTCTTATCTTATTCTGTAAAATATTGAAACTAAAAAATAAAAAATAAGTAATAGTTTTAAAAAACTAAAACAGCACGCTTTATTAGAAAACCGAACTCAAAAATTAAAAATAATTTTAATTTCCAACACGCTTGGGATAAATTTAAAGTGGTCAACAAAAAAATCACCTCCAACACATATAGAATAAATCTAGAATTATCAACAAAAAGAAAATAATTTTACCATCAAAAGCGTGGGGTGCTTTTATGATGTTTACATGTTCTTCTTAGATACTTTACTTTTACCAATATCTGTTTATTATCAAATATATTAATTGATATAGAGCATCCCACGCTTTTGATGGTAAAATTATTTTCTTTTTGTTGATAATTCTAGTTTTATTCTATATGTGTTGGAGATGATTTTTTTGTTGACCACTTTAAATTTATCCCAAGCGTGTTGGAAATTAAAATTATTTTTAATTTTTGAGTTCGGTTTTCTAATAAAGCGTGCTGTTTTAGTTTTTTAAAACTATTACTTATTTATGTTACATATTGCGTTTGGTTTGTTATGAATGTCTAATGGCAGCTTTAATGCTGAATGTGCCGTTCGCCCACCATCTAGCAAAGCAGCCGCAATGCCTGACGATGCAACTGCCAATGCGATTTTGTGTTGTGACCGTATCTTCGCAAGAATAAACGGTATTAAAAATGTCTTACCGGTTCCACCTGGTGCGTCCAAGAAAAAAAACCCGCTTTGTTCAGCAGCAACAGTAAGCATAATTCGATTATAAATAGTTTTTTGTTCAGCTGTCAGTAATGGCTCACTTTTCGCGATAATTGTAGCTAAATTACCATGGTTATATTGTTTTCCTCGTTGTAAATCGGTGTTAACTACGTCGGTGGCCGATTTATGTCACATAGGCCTATACCAATTTGCGGAAATTCACTTGATACCTTATCATTCATGGTCTCTAGAACTGATTCGCCATATTGTTCAATGCCCCTTCTCGGTCCAGTTAAATTTAAATTAAGTTGCTGTCTTTCAGCCAGATTACTTAAAACTAATACTTACACACGAAATTAATATTATTATCAATATAATGAAAATAAAATAAACACTGAACACACTTAAATTATGAAATAATCAATATTTGTAATTCAATTGAAATTCGCGGTTGCAACAAAAAGCACAGCCACCTGGATCTCTCTTTGTTAAATAATAAACCAATTATCTTACCAAATTACCTTTGCATTAAAAAATTAATGCGACTATAAATTTAGTTTTAAACTGCCCTATGTCTCAAGTTGGATGAAACTGCACACAGTGTGCAATTTTTTATTAAAATCGGTTCAGTAGTTTAGGATTTCATCGCGGACAAACAACATGACACGAAATTTTTATATATTAAGATATGTATATATATATATATATATATATAAACGAATATTTGTCTATCTTTTATTGACTCCTAAACCGTTCAACCGATCCTCGTGAAAATGTGTATATAGGCCTACATGTTTTCAGATGCGACAAGTATTATGTTCTATTATGTTCTAAAATCATTAGATGTAGGAGTTCACCTGAAACGAAAATTCAAAAATTTCTCAGCGATCGCAATTTTCGTTGTTTCATAACAAATCTCGGAATATTCTATTAAAATAAACCGAGGTATGCACAGTATTATCAAAAATAATCAGCGAAATCCGACCGTAAGAAGTGGGGGTTTACCTGAAATTTGAAATTAAAAATTTACCCTAGGAACCGCCATGTTTGGTTCATCGCAGTGTATACCATGTAATTAATTAACCCTTAATATTTAATTTATTTAGGCGTAGCAGTGCACGGTTATTAACTAGTAGTAGATAAAAATATGTTTTTGCGCGAGAGTGCGTTTTCTCGTAGTTCAGCAATGCCGACCATGATTGAAAGTTCAACTTCCTATATTTCTGGGTTGCCAACCTAAATAACTATACTGTAAGTAAAGTAAAGTGATCCCACTTCAGGCGTCAGGAGGCCCTTGGGGTAGTAGGAGGTTAAGACTTCCACTTTTTCTAGACAATCGGCAACTGATGTCAGCCGGGTTGTCAGCCCTGCGTGACGGCCGCCTTTACCTCCAGAACAAGAGTCTGGTACTCGTTTTCGTTAGAGGCTGAGTCGACCCCAGGGTCATAGTGCCGCCAGAAGGTTTGGATCAGTTTAAAAATCCTGACCCCACCGAGAGTTGAACCCTCGACCTTACGGCTTGAAGCGCAGTGCCTTAACCACTACGCTACGGCGTGCCCCTAACTATACTGTAATATTACATATTACAAACCATGTATGGGAAGTAAAACCACTGCACTCTATGTATACTACATACAATGCATATACAAAAATATAATATCTATACATTATACGAAACAAAACATTGCATTTTAAATGAACTGAACTTTATTTGAAACAATATAAAAAAATAAATACGTTCTTGCCGCCATTTTAACACTGATTGGTGTCACGGCCTGCTGAAGTTTCAACTAATAAACATTGCCCACACTGTTAACATCAGTGAGTTGATTATCCATCCATCCATAGTAATTCTGCCCGAAGGCAGGTCTTTCACTGCAATCATAGCATTTTCATGCTATGCTTGCAGCTTTACTAGGGAATTGTACGTGTGGTAGCTTCGCGTTGCTTTCCACACCGGTGAATGATGATGATGATGATGGTGATAATGATAAGGATGATGATGATGATGGCCATATGATTTCGGGGACAGTTTGGGCCTTAAAGTTTTCCTGACATTTGTCTTACAAGTGAGGAAAAACCGCGATAAAAACCTCACCCAGAAAAACTTGGCCCGACCGGGGATCGAACCCGGGCCCGCTGCGTGACAAGGCAGTACGCTACCTCGAGACCACAGCGGTGGACGTATTGATTATAACGAACACAAATATTTCCAACAAAGATATCATTTATTAATTAAATAAAAATAAAGCGTAGTTTTATTTGATTTTCATATTTATTATATAATTCAGTGACAGCTGTTTCGGTACACTGTACCTTCTTCAGACATGTTAACAAGTTTACTTTATTTATTATTTTGAAAACATCATCGCGCAAAAAATTATATGTAACGCAAGTGAAGTGTTTTACAGAATCACGGAAATTAATAACCTCGCTATCGCTCGGTTCTTAAATATTTTTCTCGCTTCTGTAAAAACCACTTCCCAACCTCGCATCGTAATGTACCATTTAAAAATCGGTGTGTCGGTTTATATAAAAAAAAAATACTGCTGCGATTAAATGATAAAAGTCATGCGACACTGAAAAGTAAGGAATATTAATCACACGATGAAATGTAATGCAGATATTTGTAGACACGTGGAGATGTTGCTTTCACGTGAAACAAGTTGGCCCCCCTGCAGTTTAATGTTTACCATTATGAGATCAGTAAACTGGCAAGCCTGATGGGAATTTACCCTCTAGGCATTCATAATGTACACTCAGGTAACTAAGAATTACTCCCACAGTTCCGCAGTCTGTAAAATGGTAATGGATTACGTCAATATTAACTATCAATTACGTCAGCGTATTAACTATCAGCTACGTACACTTTTAAATTCATGGGCCAGTCTTTTTTTTTTCCTACACAGATAAGGGGCCACAATTATATTTAGAATCAGGATTATTTATGTATTATTATTATTATTATTATTATTACTATTATATTATTATTATCATTATTATTATATTATTATATTATTATTATTATTATCATTATTATCATTATTATCATTATTATCATTATTATCATTATTATCATTATCATTATCAATTATTATCATTATCATTATCACTATCATTATCATTATCATTATCATTATCATTATCATTATCATTATCATTATCATTATCATTATCATTATCATTATCATTATCATTATCATTATCATTATCATTATACATTATCATTAATCATTATCATTATCATTATCATTATCATTATCATTATCATTATCATTATCATTATCATTATCATTATCATTATCATTATTATTATTATTATTATTATTATTTTATTATTATTATTATTATTATTATTATTATTATTTATTATTATTATTATTATTATACGAAATTAATTGTCAGATTGGAAACATATAAATTGCGGAGTCAGACAATGATGCCCTCTATAACTACTTCTATTTAATGTATACATTAATGCTATCATCAGACACTGGAGATAGACAGTTCATGATAATATTCCTCTCTCAAGACACACAATTTTAGACACACTCTTATATGCAGATGATCAGGCTCTTTTCGGCAATAATGAAGATGAATTACAATATTCCACTCATCATCTTAATATAATAGCCCAACGATTTAACATGGAAATATCAACAACAAAATCTAAAGTTATGGCCTTTCAAGGGAAATTCCCAGTAAGAAGTAAAATTTGTATTCAGAATTCAATATTAGAGCAAGTTAATTCATTTAATTACTTAGGATATAATCTAACTTATGAGGAATGTGATATATCCTTTAAAATACAAAACTATAATAAAGCTTTAAGAATTATCAACCAAGTTTTTAAACCATCAAAAGTGCAGAGACACACAAGAATGAAAATCTATAAAATTCTCGCTAGACCCATAATCTGTTATGGCAGTGAAGCTTGGACCATCAGAACTCAGGATGATCGTCATATTACAGCCACGGAGATAAAATTTCTGCGACGAACTGTAGGTTATAGCCTTCTAGACCACCAAAGAAATTCAACATTAGCCAGAGGGTTAAACATCGTACCTATATCTGAATCCTCCAAGAATATAGAAACAATTGGCTAGCCCATATTCAGCGCATGGATCGTCACAGAATACCAAAACAAATTCTTCACTACATTCCTCGAGGCAGAAGATCTGTGGGTCGACCTTTTCGGATATGGCGGGAGACCGTAACGGGCCACTGGGCAAAATACTTGAAAGGACGATGATGATGATTATTATTTTTTTATTGCGGATGAGCCCATTTAGGACTATGCAAAGTACTTAGAAGCGTTACCTTTGAGCCCAAATTTCTTTCATTATTTTGCTATGAGCTTGTTTTCTATCATCTGTCCAAGTTGTTCGAGTTTTTTCTTCGGTTTGTCCTCTTGGTCAACTTGCCACTTATTCACCTTAATTCTAAATATATCTCTGTTTGGGATATCTTCTTTAGTAATTCCTGCCAATTTTAAGTCCTTTTTGACTTCATCAATCCACTTCATAGTATAGGCTTTACTTCTGTTTTCGTAGAATTCCATTATCTGTTTTGTAAGCCTATTTGAGTTCATTCGTTTAATATAGCCATAACATTTTAACCTTCGTTATCTAATATCACTTTGAATGTCTGTATATATTTTTATTTCCTTTCTACTTCTGAGTCTAAATGCTTCACCTATGACTTGTGGACCTACAACTTTTCTTATAATTTTGCATTCTTTTTTCATTATATTTTCGATATCTTTTTTTCTGTTCAAAATTAATGTTTCTTCTCCATAGAGGCGTTTTGGTTTAATTACAATGCTATAGTGTCGTAATTTTATATGTAAAGATATGCATTTTTTATTATAAGTGTTGTGAGTAAGCCTAAATGCTGTTTCCATTTTTTGGCATCTACATTTATTGGCTTTAGTTTCAATTAAATGTTCCTGAATTATTTCACCAAGATATTTTAATTGTGAAACTCGTTTAATTTTTCCATAGTTGGTTTCGAGGTATTTTGGTGGTATTATTATTATTATTATTATTATTATTATTATTATTATTATTAGGTAAAGGTAACATGATGCCACTACAGGCCTTAGGAGGTCCATGGGGTAGTAGGAGGTTAAGGCTCCCACTTTTCTAGACAATCGGCATTTTATCTCAGCCGGGTTGTCAGCCCTGCGTGACGGCCGCCTTTATCCCCAGAATAAGCGTCCGGTACTAATTTTCATTAGAGGCTGAGTCGAATCCAGGGCCATAGTGCCGCTAGAAGGTTTTGGCCAGTTTAAAATTCCTGACACCACTGGGATTCGAACCCTCTTGTAGCTTTGTGCCTTAACCACAACGCTATTATTATTATTATTATTATTATTATTATTATTATTATTATTATTATTATTATTATTATTATTATCCACCGCTGTGGTCTCGAGGTAGCGTGCTGCCTTGTCACGCAGCGGGCCAGGGTTCTCTCCCCGGTCGGGGCAGTTTTTCTGGGTGAGGTTTTTATCGGGGTTTTTCCTCACCTGTAAGACAAGTGTCAGGACATCTTTAAGGCGCAAACGGTCCCCGAAATCATATAGCCATCATCATCCTTATCATTATCAACATCATCATCATCATCCTTCACCGGTGTGGAAAGCAACGGGAAGCTACCACATCTACAATTCCCTAGTAAAGCTGCAAAGAATAGCATGAAAATGCTATGATTGCAGTGAAAGACCTGCCCTCGGGCAGAATTACTATGGATGGATCGATTATTATTATTATTATTATTATTATTATAGTTAATAAACTATTACAATAGTCGTGCGCCGGAGCCGAGAGGTTTAAGGCATGGTACCTTGATTCAGGGCTACGGGATTAGCACTGTTTCGAGTTGGCATGGAGAAACAAATTTTATCGTGAAATTTCGATCAGCATAGGACAATGTCTATTTATTTTACCTGATGGTAATAAGACCATAAGTTCTTCTCTTCCACATCCACCCAGAATCGTGTAAATTTGTGCAGGTACAATATGTAACGGGTCCGGTTTGAGAAAACCAGCTATAATGGCTGACCACACGTCACTCCTACACTGGTTGGTAGGTCAAGGGTCATGCTAAGCACGCATGTACAGAGACGGTAAATCTTAACCCACTCTGCATCCAAGCGATGAGGCGGAGTGGCGAGTAAGTGAACTACGAGTTCTTACGCTACTAGTCACAGTAGCTACCTCATGTGCAATAAAAACATGCAACGAATTCGTCGCAATCCGTCTCATCGCTATAGGGGGTTTCATGCCTAGAAAATAGTATTGCTCTTTTAGGAACGCTGTTGCTACTTGACGCCGCAGACTGAATTACAGAGATGGAGATATAATTATTAATAATTAATATTAATAATGTTTTATTTATTCTATCATAAGTAATGCCACGAGATATTCCCAATTTATCTAGAGGATTAGGAAATTAACAGTGGCATTTGTTAAGACTATTTAACGAATAAAATTAAGCTGTTCACTGAAAAGTAATTATATAAATATAGTTACCAGCATTTTAAAATATTTATATATTTAATGTAATCGGCGATGTTGAAAACAAATCAGAATTGTGAGGTTATGTATATTCACTGCAACTTGGTCATATTATTTATTGCCAAAAAGGATCGCAATATTGTAAGAATGCACCCTAGTGGAGAAATAATGAAACATATCAAATTGTATATTATAATCAACATTATAGGTTATTAAATCATTTTTTTAGTAAACAACTCAGTAAATCAAGGAATATGTTCATTATTTGTTATATTCAATTATATGTTGGAGAAAAATAATGCTCTGAGCTGTTCAGATTATTAAAAAGGAGGAGCTTTCTTTATCACAAAAGCAGGAGCTCATAAGAGAAATCGATAAAGAGCGAGGTGAAACACGGCTGTCATTGGTTGTAAAACAGAATTCATTGAAACGTGATTGGTCATTGACTACCATTTGGGGTATGAGTTAAATAGTCTCCATTTTCGTTGAAAGAGGATGGTTCAATGGCATCACCGCTAGCCGCTGTTTCGGTAATTGAGTTCATCCCCCATTACTTTATTAAATATGCGGGTGATACGTTTCATAATGACATTTTTTCCATAAATCGCGTACCCTACCTTCATGGCAAAGTTGTAGCTGAAATTATTTAACTAAATTATTTATTTCAAATGAATTAGGTAACTAATAAATCAATCTAATATAAAATGACACGTTTGCTAGGAAGAATTGCTCCGTAACAGTAATGCCATTTTCTAAACGCGAAAACCCCTATAGGACGAACAGTAAAATCAGTTTATTACGTTACAACAATAAGGTCGACATAATATGACGTAATCTATACACTTCCCTGACATTGCACATATTACAAGAAACAAGCTCATTGGATTCCGAGATAAAATGCTGTGTTGTAATATGAGGAAAATACTAAAACATGCATTAATAGAGGAATTGTCTAAAAAATATATATATATAACGTCTGTAAAGTAGGGCACTAAAATATGTATTTATGGGGAAAATATCAAAAGTATTACTTCACATACTTTTTTTTTAGAAAATGTGTTTTCCAACGTACATTTATCAGGATATCAAGAGATTATATATATTACTTACTTACTTACTTACTTACTCACTGGCACTATCGAACCCGTAGGTTCATGGCCGCGCGGACATAAGCTCTCCATACATCCCTATCCTGAACTAATGCTTTCCAATCATTTCCTGTGTAATCTACTTCCCTCAAATTATAGTTAATGTTATTCTCCCACCTCATTCTTGGTCTACCAACTGGGCGTTTTCCCTCTGGCTTTCCTACAAGAAGCTTCCATGCAAGTCTTTCATTCCCCATACGTGCAACATGTCCTGCCCATCGCAGTCTACGAGACTTAACTGTTCTTATTATATCTGGCTTCCTATAAAGACCATATAGTTCATTGTTATGTAGTCTTCTCCATTCACCTGTCTGTTCATCTCTCTTTGGTCCAGAAATTTTCCTAAGTATTTCATTCTCAAATACCTGTAATCTCCTTTCCTCCCTTAAAGTAAGAGTCCATGTTTCGCACCCATATAATATAACTGGTAGAATAATAGTTTTATATATTTTCAGTTTAACGTTTTTGAAAGGAGTTGGGACATCAAGAGTCTCTGCAATGCATAATAGCATGCATTTTCAGAATTGAGCCTATGTTTAATTTCTTTGTGCATCTCATTCCAATTTGTGATTATTGTTCCTAGGTATTTGAATTCAGCCACTTCCTCAAAATTTCCCCATTTGTCATTAGCTGTTCATTTCCATTATATAATGTATTTCTACGGGTGACCATATATTTAGTTTTACTGATATTTACTTCCAGTCCTAATTTTTTAGTGTTACTCAATAGCGTGTGCGTGTTGTCCTTTTGTATCTCCTCGCTATCAGCCAATAGTACTACATCATCAGCATAAACTAACAGCTTATTAATACCATTGAGTTGTAAGCCCTCCTCATTCTCTAAAGATTTAATGGCATGCTCTAGTACAAAATTAAACAGTAATTATATATTAAGGGGGAAAATACATAACTTACATAATCGGGTCCTAATGATCACATAATAGATCTACAATAAACTTTTTTAAACTCCACAGTGTAACTTGTCTAGAACGTCCTTCGCCTACCAGCCGGCTGCTGCCTAACATTTACATGTGTTAATCACAGAGGTAGACGATCATCTTGTCAGTATAGAGGTGACATGTGATCAGCATGTTGGGTCTCCCAGCCGTTATAGCTGGATTTCTCAATCTGAAGCCGCTACTTATTGTAGCTACCCAAATTCCCCACGATGCTGGGTAGAGCACCGGTGCCATACTGGCTGAAATTCAATGAGAACATTTCTTCTCCCATGGAGACTCGAACCAGCGCAAGTCCCGTAGCTATGCGCCAAGGTGCGGACTAGAGCTACAATATAGTTAGGTACTCTATAAAATATGCATTGAATTATTATAGATTTAAAGAAAAGACAAAGTTATTTTTTATGTTCAATTCCCATGTTGTCATTTCGACTTGTATGGTGTTCTCTCCTGGCATTGGCGTATTTGTAACCCATTTCTGAGGTTGGGGCGCACCCTAACCTGCCCAACTAATCTGGTATTCACTAACTTACCCATTTGCTCACACTAATTTGCCCACTAATTTAGGTGGACTCCTGAAATTGAATCTCCTTAGATGCAATGACACAGAGGAATATGCTGATGGAGCTAAATGATAAGTACGAGGATTTTGGGATGGAGATAAATAAAATAAGATGAAGGCCATGATTATAGGAAGGAAACCAAGGAAGATAAACATGAGGATTAAAGATGAGGCCATTGAGCAAGTGGAGAGCTTCAAATACTTGGGTTGTACTATAAGTAGTAACATGAACAGCGGTCGAGAAGTAAAGCAGAGGATAGCAATGGCAAAAGAAGCTTTCAACAAGAAGAGAAGCATTTTCTGCGGACCTTTGGCAAAATAATTACGATCGGTAGGAGAAGAGCAATTTCTACATAAAAAATTAAAAAGATTTATTTATTTATTTATTTATTTATTTAGCCTGGTGGATAACTGCACTTAAAAAGAATCAAAGCGAAAATGGAAGAGGCTAGTGAAGTGCTTTGTGTGGAGTGTAGTATCGTATGGTGCAGAGACTTGGACATTACGACGGAATGAGGTAAAACGACTGGAATCTTTTGAGATGTGGATATGGAGAAGAATGGAACGTATAAAATGGTCAGACAAAGTAACAAACAAAGACGTGCTAGACATAGTGGGCGAAAGAAGAGCAATACTGGAACTCATAAAGAAGAGGAAAATAAATTAGATTGGCCACTGGCTAAGAAGAAACTGCCTGCTGAAGGATGCCCTAGAAGGAATGGTTAACGGGAAGAAAGTTAGAGGCAGAAAATGTCATCAGATGATAGACAATATTAAAATTAATGGTTTGTATGCAGATACAAAAATGAAAGCTGAGTTAAAGAAAGAGTGGATAATGCTGAGTTTGCAGTGAAAGACATGCTCTTGAGCAGAACACTATGAATGAATATGTCAGTAAACATATTGGTAATTGGCTCTGGCAAGAACACGTGTTATGAGTATCAGATTGGCCAACATAACACTAGCAGTCTCTGATCAAATATTTCCATGTGGAATTCTTGTATAGAAAATCCAACATTTTCAACCCTGCTGGGCATTGAATCCACAGACCCGCTAGTCAGGAAGCAGGCATGCTACCAGCAGTGTCAGCACAGCGGACAATTTACCATGCAATAATATATGAATAATGTAGACAAACAAAAAATTCAGTTTAACAATAGTGAGCTGCTTGTTTGTAGTATCGAACTAGAGACTAGCACACGTATTTGCTTTATGATACATGGACTGCACTTAACCTAATGTTACAAGATACACAGAGTAATTGTGGTTGTGATTTTCATTTCATTATAACTTTATCCACGGTTCGTTATAAGATAACATCAACTGGCTCCCCCTAAGGTCAAATGCATCTAATAATGTTGTTACACGTCTTGAAATGTATCTCATTATACCTCGGTGAACACATTCAAAAACAAAACTCCTTATATACAGAGTGAAAATTATTTAAACCGACAAACTCTGGGAGGTTGTAGGGGACACCAAAACAAAAAATTTTCCCTCATGTCATTTTTTCCTATGAGGATTATTTAAACCGGTAGAGGAAGATTTCTCTAGCGGCAAATTAATTATACCATCAAACATTTTTGCATTTTTTATTACGAAGTGACGACACATTAACACAACGCAATTACTTAAATTACAGTAGAAGTTCAAAAATGCCTCCATTGACATGTAAACAACGGTTACACCGGCGGATCATGTTCTGTCTAACACGGGCAAAAACTCCAGGAGTATCGTTAATTGCTCCTGCTGCTGCTACTATCCGGGTAACCAGATCCCTTTCTGATGCAACATGAGTTGTGTAAACAAGGTTGCGCATCTCTCCCCATACAAAAAAAAAATCCAAAGGGGTCATATCTGGGGATCGAACATGCAATGGTACAGGACCACCTCTGCCAATCAACTTTTCTGAAAATCGTTGGTTCAAGAATCGACGCACACGACGATTGAAATGTGCCGGCGCCCCGTCATGTTGGAACCACATGCGTTGTCTTGTATGGAGCGGGACGTCTTCCAGCAATTGTGGCAATGCTCTGGCGAGAAAATTGTGATAGTGCCTGCCATTTAATGGCCTAGGTAGGAAATATGTCCCAATTAAACAGTCCCCAACAACACCGGCCTACACATATCAGTGTACTCTCTCCAGGTGTATCGCTCCATTAGTAAACAGATACAATTCACTACTACACTGGTGGACAAAACAATTCCTACCATCAACAGCAGTTGCAGTCATGACAACCGAAGAGCGTATTACGCCCTCTATCGGTTTAAATAATCCTCATAGGAAAAAATGGCATTAGGGAAAAACATTTGTTTTAGTGTCCCCTACAACCTCCCAGAGTTCGTCGGTTTAAATAATTTTCATCCTGTAGGCCTATATAGTTTTATATAATCCATAGCATTATTTACATGTAATGTAAAGAGTTTAATGCAATTTGCGTATTTTATTATATAGTCTTTAATATGTTATGCAATTTTCAAAAATGAAATAATTAACTCAAAAATGCATCGAAATAATTATTTTTATTTCATGTACATACACTCGCATTTTAATACGAAAAATTATATCAAGTATATGTCCACCTCCAGTGTCTCAGCAGGTACTTATTCGGTGTATAAAGTTCGTGATGACCCTGTCACAGACATATCTATTGATGTCGTTGAAGACTCGTTGAATTTCTTCCTTAAGTTGGACAACTGTTTGTGATTTGTTCCATTACGTATTAACATATTAACCGCTGTGGTCTCGCAGTAGCGTGCTACCTTGTCGCGCAGCGGGCCCGGGTTCGATCCCCGGTCGGGGTAGTTTTCTGGGTGAGGTTTTTATCGCGGTTTTTCCTCACCTATAAGACAAATGTCAGGAAAACCTTAAGGCCCAAACGGTCCCCGAAATCATATGGCCATCATCATCCTTATCATTATCATCATCATCCTTCACCGATGTGGAAAGCAACGGGAAGCTATCACACCTATAATTCCCTAGTAAAGCTGCAAGCATAGCATGAAAATGCTATGTTTGCAGTGAAAGACCTGCCCTCGGGCAGAATTACTATGGTTGGACATATGTTATAGTACATTTAAACATTTTGTTTTTTAATAATAATATTTATAATACTTACTTACTTACTTACTCACTGGCACTATCGAACCCGTAGGTTCATGGCCGCGCGGACATAAGCTCTCCATACATCCCTATCCTGAGCTAATGCTTTCCAATCATTCCCTGTATAATCTACTTCTCTCAAATCATAGTTAATGTTGTTCTCCCACCTCATTCTTGGTCTACCAACTGGGCGTTTTCCCTCTGGCTTTCCTACAAGAAGCTTCCATGCACGTCTTTCATTCCCCATACGTGCAACATGTCCTGCCCATCGCAGTCTACGAGACTTAACTGTTCTTATTATATCTGGCTTCCTATAAAGACCATGCAGTTCATTGTTATGTAGTCTTCTCCATTCACCTGTCTGTTCATCTCTCTTTGGTCCAAAAATTTTCCTAAGAACTTTATTCTCAAATACTCGTAATCTCCTTTCCTCCCTTAAAGTAAGAGTCCATGTTTCGCACCCATATAATATAACTGGTAGAATAATAGTTTTATATATTTTCAGCTTAACGTTTTTTGAAAGGAGTTGGGACATCAAAAGTCTCTGCAATGCATAATAGCATGCATTTCCAGAATTGAGCCTATGTTTAATTTCTTTGTGCGTCTCATTCCTATTTGTGATTATTGTTCCTAGGTATTTGAATTCAGCCACTTCCTCAAAATTTCCCTCATTTGTCATTAATAATAATAATAATAATAATAATAATAATAATAATAATAATAATAATAATAATAATAATATAGACCACGTATTTTGATTAAACAGAAGCAGGTAAGCCTAATGTAAGTTAGTAATTATATATATATATATATATATATATATATATATATATAATTCTTGTGGATATTTTTAAATAATTTAGCTATTAATGTATTATTTATTATTCCTAAGATTTGTGTAAATTTGGTGATTTTCTTGTTGACATCTTTTTCATTTTGATAAGATATTTCACAACCTAAATAGTATATATATATATCCATGGTATCTTTACCTTGTCGTGGTGGAGTGGCTTGCGTGCTTAAATGATCCTGAGAGCTATGCCGGCGGTAGCATTGCTATCGATAGGGTTACCCATGCCGGACTGGTCGAAGGTGATAAGCCAGACGAAAAAAAGTACCTTGGTCGAAAGAGTGACGATCTTTCACCGTAAAAATAGAACCATCAAGAAATGCGGGCATGGGTTCAACTGGAGTAAAATTTTCCGGAGGTCAAATAGTCCCCCATTCGGTTCTCCGGGCGGGGACTACTTCAGGGAACCCATGCCAAAGGCTCAAACACAGGGACGTGTTCCTAGGAACATGGAATGTTAGGACTTTATACAATAGTGGGGCACTAGATATATTAACGCGGGAACTAGATAAATCACCCTTGGATATAGTCGCTTTACAGGAAGTTAGGTGGCCAGGAGAAGGTAGTCAGGAATCAGGAAGCTTTGCATTATACTATGGGGGTGCAGAAAGACCTGCATTTGGAACGGGTTTTTTAGTCAGAAGGGGATCCTATCCGCTATCCGAGATATTAAATTTGTTAGTGATAGGGTATCATACATAATTCTAAAGGGTAAACAACATGATTTTATAATTGTAAATGTACATGCCCAACAGAAAATAAAGGTGGGAGAATAACATTAACTATGATTTGAGGGAAGTAGATTATACAGGGAATGATTGGAAAACATTAGCTCAGGATAGGGATGTATGGAGAGCTTATGTCCGTGCGGCCATGAACCTACGGGTTCGTTATTGCCAGTGAGTAAGTAAGTACGTATATATATATATATATATATATATATATATATAAATACTTTGGTATTACCATCGCTTTTATACTGAAGTGAGGTTTGGACATTAAGAAAAAGAGACAGGAGCAGAATCAAAGAACGGAAATTAAATTTCTGAGAAGGACAGCAGGATACACTCTTTTAGATCGAAAGAAAGAATGAAGGAATTTTAGAACAATTAGAAATAGAATCGGTAGAAGAAAAACTCAATATATATAAATTGAACGCTTGAGCATTTAAAAAAAATCGACAATTCAAGAATCCCAAAAATGATAATGCAATATAAGCCGAAAGGACATGGTCGACCAGGAAGACCTGTTAAAAGACTGCTAGATGGGGCCGAAACAGGTCTACAAAGGTCTAATTTGTGATGCATGATGATGATGATCTTCTAGGTGGGGAAAAACCCAGAAAAAATCTCACCCTTGAAATCTGTTCGGACATGTAGAGTTATTTACTTCCCACAGTACAAAAAACATGTAAACAAACTGAAGGACCTAATATTAATAGCAGAAACTGCGGATACTCCGACCTGATTACAAGTTATATACCAATTTAAGATATTTAAAGGGGTGTGGGGGTTTCCTAATCCATTCTTATTTGTTCAATTCTCAAAACAAGTTCTCCAAATATAATTCCATTTACGTTTAACTGACCGTGAAATCTTTTCGGAAAAAGTATTCTTTCATTTAAGATAATTCAGTTTTACTTGTGAGTGACAAGCCACCAAACCATTCTACGAATCAGTTAGGATGAAACTCTGAAAAAGTAATGAGTTCCCATGTCCTATGATATGAAAGAATAAAGATTTACAACCCGTTACAGCAGGGAAAATCCAATGATGAAATCATTAATAATTTTCACTGAATGAAAATATTTCTTTCAAGATAACACAAGTATCGACCTCGATGATATAGGAGTTAAGTTCTTTATCTCTGGTTCGGAGGGCCACGGGTTAAGATCCGGTCGTGGTTCGTGGATTTTATTAGAGTAGAAAAATAGAAAGTATAGTTTTTGCCAAAACTTAAGAACCCTATTTCCAGGAAGTACCTTGGACTCACCCCCTCTCTTTTCACTCATAAATTCCAGTGAACAAAAGGCAACCCTTCTTATCCTGCTCTTAAATCCTGTGAAGAAAAAGCGACAATTGCTCTGCAATAATATGCTGAAATTCTGACACAAAGGGTTCAAAAGTATCGCTAATAGCCGACTTAAGGTAGTGGTGTGAGGCAAGTTTTGGGTCAGAAAGCTGAACAATAAATGAAAGGATGCAGAAAAGAGTTTTAATATAATCTAAAATACGAGTAGTGTCTTCAATCTTCATTTCTTCCCTTATAACTGAGTTTCTAATTTTTTCTCTTCTCTACTTGAAAACCTCCTGGAATCAGGGAATATATTTACACAAGAAGGAGAAACATATACAACCAGTAGATTAGATGGAGTCCCGCGCCGTAGCCGAGCGGTTAAGGTAGGAAGCCTTGGCGCAGAGAGCTACGGGCAATTGGGTAGCTACAATAAGTAGCGGCTCCAGGTTGAGGAACCAGCTATAACGGCTGGGGGACTCGACATGCTAACCACATGTCACCCCTACACTGGCTGTTGATCATCTACCTCTGTGATTGACACATGTGGATGTGAAGGTCCAGCAGCCGGCTGGTAAAAGGGCAACCGCTGAAAAAGTGGCAAGACCCTCAATCGGATCGGATCGGAGATTAGATGGACCGACAAAATTGGCTATTAGGAATCGGACGATGCCAAAGACATTGATCAACCGATGATCTACCTATGCACAAATGAGTCTTGGTGGCAGAAATGGATGGAATACGGAGAAGTATGAGAATATCCATGTTACAACATATTAGAAATACATATATTAGACAAGAAATTGAATCACAAGAGACTGTTATCGATAGGATAACAAAGAGAGCCTTACAGTGGTATGGACATCTATTGTACAACGTATGTCATGTGAACAGTGGCGTAAACGGGTGTTAGATTGGACAGTTCCAAGCAGAAGGAAGAGGGGGAGAAGCAGAACCGATGATCTATCTATGCACAAAAGAGTCTTGGTGGCAGAAATGGATGGATTACGGAGAAGTATGAGAATATCCATGCTACAACATATTAGAAATACATATATTAGACAAGAATGGAATCACAAGAGACTGTTGTCGATAGGATAACAAAGAGAACCTTCAGTGGTATGGACATCTACTGTACAACGGATGTCATGTGAACAGTGGCGTAAACGGGTGTTAGATTGAATAGTTCCAAGCAGAAGGAAGAGGGGGAGAAGCAGAAGAACATGGTATGAGAGAATATACAATACAATGATGAAGAGGAGTATGGAAGGACAATGGGAAGATACGAATCTCTGGAAATCAGGAAGTAAGGGCGAACTACTGTAGAGTAGAAAACCTGTATTAAGTATTAAGAAAGTAGAAAAATCTAATGGACAACTACATTGGGAAGGATTGTAAACTGTGGATCCCGAGTCTGAAGATTTTCGTACTCGTGAAATAACCCCAAGCATCTGAGCAAAATTTAATCAGCTTTTCCTATCTAAGTATTACCCTTGAGCTAGCGTTCTACCTCCTTATTCTTTCTGCACCTCATTCCTGTTCGTAATTATTGTTTCTAGGTATTTGAATTAAGCTGCATTTGAATTATTTTATAGAAAAACTCCCTTATACTAAACATATGTTCTATTGTGGAACTGTTTCTTATAAATCCTCATTGATGGATCACCCATTATATAGTCCAATATAAGGAGTAAACCTGGTTACTAATTTATTTGTTACAATTTTGTACTATAATGAAATTATTCAAGACCATGGCAGTGCCTATTATTACTTATGGATACGAAAAATGGACAGTGACAACACAACAATCTGCCAGAATACAAGCTGCTGAAATGAGATTCCTCAGACCAATAGCAGGATATCAAAGAACAGACAAAATACATAACATAGAAATAAGGCAACAACTAAAAGTAGAGGAATTAAACACAACAATAGAGAAATACAGAACAAACTGGAAAGAACACTTGGCAAGAATGACTGAGAATAGAATACCAAAAGCAGCATACAGCTATTCACCACGAGGAAGGAGAAGTTTGGAAAGGCCAAATAAAAGATGGAAAAGGCAGCAATTTGGAGCCGGAACAGGCTAGTAAATAAGTCTAAACCGTGAAGAAGAAGAAGACAATTTTGTACGAATAGATAGGTTTCAAAGGAGGCTCCATGGCTCAAGCGGTTAGACACTCGCCTCTCACTGCTGGAGTCCCGAGATCAAGTCTCGGTTCCTCCATATGGATTTCGTGTGGACGAAACGGATATCGGGCAGATTTCTCTCTGGGGTTTCTCCGTTGTCCCCTGCCACAATTTCATTCCGCCATTTCTCCATACTCATCTCATCCATTTCGTTCATCTGCCCCTCCCCCCGTGATGGTGCGTCAGGCGTGGTCGGCCAGCACCCTTTGTCATTCACGTACCTCTACTTGGGACTTCATCTCATCTCATTCCTCGACCCGATCCTCACTAAATTATTAAAGTTCATGAAGTAGTTCCAATTGGATCTAGTTCTACTTGATAAAGTTTAATAATTTAGTTAAGGATGACTGACTTACCAGGTACCAATTTTATATTTAACTAACTAATACCCAGCATGCGCTGCTACGCCTAAATAAATGAAAATTAATGTCCTTTAATGTTTAGTTGAATAAGTGAATGGAAAAATGATTATAAATGTATAGGCTTATTTGTTAGATTCCCTGTGCTGATTATCCGGCGTTGCCCGGGAATCTACTTATCCCGATCTTCTTGGCATAAATGAGCTGAAAGACAAAAATTAATGTACTTCTTATGATTAGATGAATAAGTAAAATGAAAAATAAATATAAATGTAGGCCTATATCGTAATTATTTTAAGATTTCCCGTGCTGATTACCCGGTGTTGCCCGGGAATCTACTTATCTCGATCTTCTTGGCATACATGAGCTAAAAGACAAAATTCGTTATTGTGAGTTATCCGTAAAAGAATACCCGCCATGTGCTGCTATGCTTGCACAGGAATCTACGTATTTGTCTCGATCTTCTTGGCATCAATCAAAATCAAAAATGGTTATTGTGAGTTATCCGTAAGAGATAAACATATGCTGTTGAGGACTTTTTTGTAGAGCATTTTGAGATATTCAATTCTGTGTAGATTAAGTTTGTGTATTTGTTATCGTTTAAGCAGCGTAAGCCATTTAAGCATCCAAATAGCTTCTTTTTTCACGTGTTCCACTACAAAGGGAGATTTTTAAGGGTGTAGGAGTTGAGTAAAACAACCCTCTTATAGCCTATGTTCATCCCGGGAATCTCCTGAAACATTTTGCAAAAAGCCCATCATAATCGGATCAACGGTATGGCCGCGCATAAAGCACGAACAAACAAACATTCATTTTTATATATTAGATATCTTATTACATAACCTCAACGGTGCTTTAATATGAATTTTAATAGTACTGATTTATCATTATGTGAGCCAACTCTTTTTGTGTAAACATACTGTACTGTATCCAATCTTTGGTTTGTAAGTGATTCTGTTTTATAAATGGAGGATCAATTACTTAGAGCAGAAGAATGATTCATTCGATAAAGAGGGAGATTACGTTAGTGAAGCAGGTAAATTTTATTTCTGACATGATGACTAACAAAAGAGAAACAAGCTATGGCTTTCATAAGC
Organism: Diploptera punctata; assembly: GCA_030220185.1. Lineage (NCBI taxonomy): Eukaryota > Metazoa > Arthropoda > Insecta > Blattodea > Blaberidae > Diploptera > Diploptera punctata. Next base: position 3,304,739 of record JASPKZ010006852.1, read on the forward strand.
TTGGCTCTCACTTGATTGTCCGTTTTACGATCTGCTGATCATGTCGAGATAATAATAACAGGCAAGGTATCCAGATATCATCTCCTGACACCATTCATAACCTGTTCTATTATTCACTACCCCTTAGCAAAAAAATAGAAAATAAAATCAAAATTCGTTTCTGTAACCTTGCCGACTGATAAATATTAAAATGACATCATTAGTTGAGATTACAAAAAGTATCGAGCTTAAAGTGAAAAGTGGCTTAAAGTACTTGTATCTAATCTAATATATAAAAATGTTTGTTTGTTTATTCGTACTTTATGCGCGGCCATACAGTTGATCCGAATGTGATGGGGCTTTTTGCAAAATGTTCAGAAGATTCCCGGGATGAACATAGGCTATAAGAGAGTTATGATACTCAACTCCTACACCCTTAAAAATCGTCCTTTGTAGTGGAAAAAGTGAAAAAAAAAATAGCTTCGCACTCTTAAAAGGCTTACGATGCCTAAATCATAACAACTACACAGAATTGAATATCTCAAAAAGCTCTACAAAAAAGTCCGCGACAGCATATGTTTATCTCTTACGGATAACTGACAATAACTATTTTTGTTTTTCATTGATGCCAAGAAGATCAAGACAAGTACGTAGATTCCTGTGCAAGCATAGCAGCACATGGCGGGTATTCTTTTACGGATAACTCACAATAACGAATTTTGTCTTTTAGCTCATTTATGTCAAGATTCCCGGGCAACACTGGGTAATAAGCACATGAAATCTTAAAATAATTGCGATATACATTTATAATTATTTTTCATTTTACTTATTCAACTAATCATAAGAAGTACATTATTGTTTGTCTTTCAGCTCATTTATGCCAAGAAGATCGGGATGAGTAGATTCCCGGACAACGCCGGGTAAACAGCACGGGGTTTTTAAAAATAATTACGATCTATTTTTTTTCTTTCACTTATTTAACCGAACATAAAACACATAATATTTCAGCTAATTTATTTCAAGTAGATCGTGATAAGTAGATTCCCGGGTAACGCCGGGCAATCATCACGGGGTATCTAAAAAATATAAATTTACAATTATTTTTCGTTTCACTTATTCAACTAAACATAAAAGCACATTTTCATTTATTCAGGCGTAGCAGTGCACGCCAGTTATTAACTAGTCCATTATAAATTACAATAAATAGAATCTTCTTGGCGACTATTTAACTCATACCCCAAAATGGGAGTCAATGACCAATCATGTTTCAATGAATTTTGTTTTACAACCAATCACAGTCATGTTTCACCTCGCTCTTCATCGACTTCCCTTTATCAGCTTTAATTTTTCTGAATAGCTTAGAGCATTATTTTTCTCCAACAAATACATTGAATATAGCAAATAATGAACAGGTTCCTTGATTTTACTGAGTTGTTACTAAAAAAATAATTAATAACCTACTATGTTGATTATAATATACAGTTTGATGTGTTTCATTATTTCTCCACTAGGGTGTGGTGTATTCTTACAATATTGCGATCCTCTTTGGCAATAAATAATTTGATCAAGTTGTAGTGCTGAACAAATGAAACATAACCAAATATTTCACATTTGTTTTCAAACATCGCCGTTCACATTAAATATATAAATATATTTAAATAACTATATTTAAATAATTATTTGTGAGTAAACGGCTTAAATTTATTCGTTAAATAGTCCTAACGAATGCCACTCTCGATTTCGAAATCCTCGTGGCATTACTTATGATAACATTATATTATACATAGTCAATAAAACCAAAATCACCAAATTAAAATTTTAAAAGTCAACGCGTTTCAGTAGCGAAGCTATCATTATGAAGACTGATTATTAACTAAAGAATAACGAACTATTATTCTACCAGTTATATTATAGTATGCGAAACATGGACTCTTACTTTAAGGGAGGAAAGGAGATTACGAGTATCTGATAATAAAGTTCTTAGGAAAATTTTTGGACCAAAGAGAGGTGAACAGACAGATGAATGGAGAAGACTACATAACAATGAACTATGTGGTCTTTATAGGAAGCCAGATATAATAAGAACAGTTAAGTCTCGTAGATTGCGATAGGCAGGACATGTGGCACGAATGGGGAATGAAAGTCATTTATGGAAGCTTGTAGGAAAACCAGAGGGAAAACGCCCAGTTGGTAGACCAAGAATGAGGTGGGAGAATAACATTAACTTTGATTTGAGGGAAATAGATTATACAGAGAATGAATAGAAAACATTAGCTCAGAATAGGGATGTATGAAGAACTTATGTGCTCGCGGCCATTAAACTACAGGTTCGATAGTGCTAGTGAGTTAGTTAGAGTTTAATACTAATACTATTCTATTCTACAGTGTTCTGCCCTAGGACAGGTCTTTCACTGCAATCATAGAATTTTCATGTTATGCTTTGCAGATTTATTGGTATGGTAGCTTTTACATTGCTTTCCACACCGTGGGTTGATGATGATGATGATAATGATAATGGTCAGATGATATTCGGAAACATTTTGGGCCTCAAAGCTTTATGACAGGCGAGGAAAATCCCAAAAAAAAATACCTCACCCACGAAGTTTGTCCCGATCGGAAATCGAACCCGGACCCGCTGTGTGAGTAACAAGGTAGCACGCTACCTCGAGACCACACCGGACTAATACTAATACAATTACTTATAATAATAATAATAATAATAATAATAATAATAATAATAATAATAATAATAATAATAATAATAATAATAATAATAATAATAATAATACTTACTCACTGGCACTATCGAATCCGTAGGTTCATGGCCGCGCGGACATAAGCTCTCCATACATCCCTATCCTGAGCTAATGCTTCCCAATCATCCCCCGTATAATCTACCTTTGGCATGGATTCCCTGAAGTAGTCCCCGCCCGGAGAACCGGATGGGAGACTATTTGAACTCCGGAAAATTTTGTCCCAGTGGAACCCATGTCCGCATTTCTTGACAGTTGTATTTTTACGCTGAAAGATCATCACTCTTTCGACCAAGGCACTTTTCTCGTCTGGCTTATCACCTTCGACCAGTCCGGCATATTTATAATAATAATAATAATAATAATAATAATAATAATAATAATAATAATAATAATAATAATAATAATAATAATAATAATAATAATAATAATAATAATGATAATGATAATAATGATAATAATAATGATAATAATGATAATAATAATGATAATAATAATGATGATAATAATGATGATAATAATAATAATAATGATGACAACGATGATGATGATAATGATGATAATAATGACGACGACGATGACGATGACGATGATGATGACGATAACGATAATGATAACGATAATGATAATGATAATGATAATAATAATAATAATAATGATAATAATAATTATTATTAATATATTACATTTTAGACTAACTTTTTTTAATTAAAGCAAATTGAAGTTTCAGAAATGAAAAATCTCAGCTTTGTAACTGGAAATACAATATTAAGGCCTATTTTCCAAAATAAGTAACCTACTGATGCGAGAAGGGAATTGAACATAGAACAAATCACAACATTAATATAAAGATATAGAATAAATTGGAGAGACCATGTCCTATGAATGTCACAGGGTGACAAGAACTATTTTATATTATAATCCGAGGTGGACAAAAAATATGCATTGACCTGCAAAGAGTTTGCGTCAGCAATTTTTAGTCAGAATAGACCAACATGTATAATCTAGAAGACGATAATGATTATTATTAGGGCTAATATTTTTATGATTTAAAAATCACGGAAATATGCAAAAATATATGCAGTTATAACCTAAAATTTATAAAAAATATGCACTGTAATATAAAAGTATGACCTAAAAATATTCTAGTTATGTAATAATTTCAGTTGTAAAATCAATTAGTAAATCAGTTTATGATAATTAACTATTTAAGAATAAAATGCAAATGAGAAACAAGCTAAGGCATGGAATTTGATATTGTAGTGCTTTTTAATTTTATTAAAATTATCAGTAGCTACCTGCTTATCACGAGACAATACATAAATATTTGCTGAGGTAGGCCTATGTACGCAAAGGGAAAAGTCCATACTGTGAAATGAAACGAAATAGGAGAGGAAGATAGATTTTACAATCAACAAAATTCTGAGATATTTAAGAATTCAAACACGGAAAAAGTAAATTGTACGATAAAATTTCTTCAATTCTTAAAAGAGTGAATATATGACCAATTAATTGCTATAATTCGCTTTCTCATATAAAAATAAATAATAGTTGAAAAAAACTAAAACAACACGCTTTATTAGAAAACCGAACTAAAAAATAAAAACAATTTTAATTTCCAACATTATTGGGATAAAATTAAAGTGGTGAACAAAAAAATCATCTCTAACACATCTAGAATCAAACTAGTTATCTACAAAAAAAATAATTTTACGATCAAAAGCGTGGAGTGTTTTTTTTTTTATAGTTTTTACATTTTCTTCTTAAAGGCTTTACTTTTACCAATATCTGTTTATTATCAAATATATTAATTGATATAGAGCACTCCACGCTTTTGATGGTAAAATTATTTTTTGTAGATAACTCTAGTTTTATTCTAGATGTGTTGGAGATGATTTTTTGTTGTCCACTTCAATTTTACCCCAAGCGTGTTGGAAATTCAAATTATTTTTCATTTTTTAGTTCGGTTTTCTAATAAAGCGTGTTGTTTTAGTTTTTTAAACTATTATTTATTTTTTATTTTTAATATTTTACAGAATAAGATAAAAATGTAAATATCTTTAAATTCGATACTAATGTAGTATGAACTAAAAGTAATACTCTACTAAAAAAACTCTGCGCCGGATTTGAACCAGCGACCTATGGATTACTATAATTACATACCACTGCAGTCCACCGCTCTACCAACTGAGCTCTTACAACGATTGATTAAGAAGTTGACAAGTCCGGAACCTATTATACCGGTTTTTATTATTTCGATTTTCTGCTGATTCTGGCCAGGATTTTAGAAACATTTATGAAATTATTGTATTGTCATTGGTCCTTTACAAGTATACAAAGTTTCAAGTCGATCCAATGATTTTAAGTGCGTGAAAATCGTGTTGAAAGATTCCCTTACATAATTACACAGACACTTTTTTTTCTTATGATTCTGGGCAGGATTTTAGAAAATAATGAAATTATTGTATTGCGATTGGTCCTTTACAAGTATACAAAGTTTCAAGTCGATCCAATGATTTTAAGTGTGTGAAAATCGTGTTGAAAGATTCCCTTACATAATTACACAGACACTTTTTTTTTCTTATGATTCTGGGCAGGATTTTAGAAAATAATGAAATTATTGTATTGCGATTGGTCCTTTACAAGTATACAAAGTTTCAAGTCGATCCAATGATTTTAAGTGTGTGAAAATCGTGTTGAAAGATTCCCTTACATACTTACAGCATACACTGATTTGTCTTTTTCTTATGATTCTGGGCCGGATTTTAGAAAATCATTGAAATCTATTCGTATTGCGTAGATTGGTCCTTTAACCAGTAGATCAAAGTTTTCACGTCGAATCCAATGATTTTAAGTTGGTGAAAATTGCGTTGAAAGATGTTCCGTTACATAGATAGATACCAAGTCAAGCTAATATAAACTCGCGTACAAATGGCCAAATAGGCATATATATGACTTAACGAAGTATTTTAATTTCATTAGTGTTTCTGTATAAAACAACTTTCTTTTACATCTCTCCCTTTATTTAAGAAACATATCACTCCTTACCAAAAAATATATGCTATACAATATAAAAAAAATCTTGCCCGAATGATTGCACTCACTGACTCACTGCCACTATCGAAAACCCGTAGGTTCATGGCCGCTTGGACATAAGCTCTCCATACGTCCATATCCTGAGATAATGAGTTTTTCCAATCATTCCCTGTACCCTGTATATCTACTTCCCCCTCAAATCATAGTTAATGTTATTCTCCCACCTCATTCTTGTCTACTCCCAACTGGGCGTTTTCTCTCTGGCTTTCCTACAAGAAGTCTTCCATGGCAGTTCTTTCATTCCCCATTACGTGCCAACATGTCCTGCCCATCAGCTCGAGCGCAGTCTATACGAGACTTAACTGTCTTTATTATATCTGGCTATCCTATCAAAGACCATGGTTAGTTCATGTGTTATAGTCAGTCTTCTCCATTCAATCTGTTATTATCGCTGCTCTTTTTGCGTCCAAAAATTTTCTCCCTAAATACTTTATTCTCAAATAACTTGTAATCTCATTTCCTCCCTTAAAGTAAGAGTCCATGTTTCGCATCCATATAATATAACTGGAAGAATAATAACTTTATATATTTTCAGTTTAACGTTTTTTGAAAGGAGTTGGGACATCAAGAGTCTCTGCAATGCATAATAATTATACATCTGCATAAACAGTCGAATAGTTTGAAATAGATTTAAATACAAAATAAATAAATTATAAATAATATACTGAGACCTTAAAAAGAAACAACTTTAAGCTTATCTGCCGGTTAAGACTAGGTAAATCAGTACGGCCTGAGATGTAACGTTATTACGGGTACACCAGAACTATTTTTTTTTAATTTCCTCTTTTCGTTTACACTATTTTCCCCTCTCGTTAACTTTTTATTTTATTCTCACATATAAACACAAGGACAGGACACACACCCAGACCCAAAGTGGAGATTTAAAATCCCCTACCTCGCCGCGAATCGAACCCGGGTCGCCGGAGTGGAAGGTAGGGACTCTACCGACTACGCCACGGCGACGGACAAACTATAGTTTCTGATGTTTCGAAAGAGCGGAGGACGAACTGACAGAAAAATTAGGCCTGTATTTATTTAGTAAAATTATTTCAATATTGATTCATGTGATTTTGCAGTTATGCAGCACTCTACATTATGAGTATCATGACGATGAAATGGCCTATTTAAAACTCACTAAATCCTTATTTTTTAAAGAATAAACTGTCATTTGAAGATGATGGACAGCATAAAGTGCGGAGATTATGATTTTAGGGCAGGATGGCGCCACCCGTCCCGCGCTGCTACCTTGTGAAGAGGGAACACAACAGTTTTTGAACCGGTTAGATCGTTGACCTCACTTATGTACCATATGTTACATATAAAACTATTTTACACTACGATACGGGCCCGGGCCATTCACAGCTAGATTCTGTTATTACGTTCCCAACAGGAATATAACAACCTGATGACTTAATCCACGTGGACAACTTTATTTTTGCGAAAACTCAACTGATGACTTACCACGTGGAGGGAAAGTGGGATACTGCCATCATGGTATAGCACACCACTGTCTTTCAATTGTACACTGTTTTCCATTAATTAAAACCGACAAATTTATCTCGTTGCTGAGAAACTACATATACTTTATTTGAGATAAGAAACCCGGGTCATCATCATCACAATCTGACCAAAGAACTCCAATATTTCAAACGTTGTCTTGGCTCCGATTAGAAGACGGGCGGAAGAAACAGCCTCCGCTTCTTATACAATATTTTGTCCACCTCATCACTCTTTATATTTCTACTCGCTTCCATTCGCTATCCTCCCACCATAACTTAAACACACAATCTAGAGAAAATTGAACTCTAGCTGTTCCTCTACATCGAACATCTCACTATTCCTCATCCTCCCTTGTTTCAGCCACCCGACTCTGGAATTCCCTCCCCTCGTATATCAAGGACTGTTCGACTCAAAAACAGTTCAAGAAAAAATTCGCTACAATATATGACTTTGTTCCACGTAAACTTTTATTATTCCTTTATATTTTAAACTTCTTTTACCAAGCCAACTATGTAATCAAATTATAGGTTATTATTTTTTTTTATTGCGGATGAGCCCAAGTAGGACTAGGCAAAGTACTTAGAGGCGTTTCCTTTGAGCCCAAATTTCTTTCATTCTTTTGCTATGAGCTTGTTTTCTATCATCTGTCCAAGTTGTTCCAGTTTTTTTCTTCGGTTTGTCCTCATGGTCAACTTGCCACTTATTCACCTTAATTCTAAATATATCTCTGTTTTGGGATATCTTCTTTAGTAATTCCTGCCAATTTTAAGTCCTTTTTGACTTCATCAATCCAGTTCATAGTATCCACTGGAGCTTTACTTCCGTTTTCGTAGAATTTCTATTTAACCTTCGTTTTCTAATATCACTATGAATGTCTGTATATATTTTTATTTCCTTTTTACTTCTGAGTCTAAATGCTTCACCTATGACTTCTGGACCTGAAACTTTTCTTATGATTTTTCATTCTTTTTTCGCTATATTTTCGATATATTATTATTATTATTATTATTATTATTATTATTATTATTATTATTATTTCTTTGCATTATCAACTTTATATTGTGTAGCCTGCCTAGATCTATTATGTATCATTAATCATGTAGATAATTTATAACTGTTATTATAAATTTAACCCTCCATCCATTCATCCATAGTATTTCTGCCCGAGGGCAGGTCTTTCACTGCAATCATAGCATTTTCTTGCTATGCTTTGCAGCTTTACTAGAGAATTGAAGGTATGGTAGTTTCCCGTTGCTTTCCACACCGGTGAATGATGATGATAATGATAGGGATGATGATGATGATGATGGCCATATGATTTCAGGGACCGTTTGGGCCTTAAAGTTTTCCTGACATTTGTCTTAAAGGTGAGGAAAAACCCCAATAAAATCCTCATCCAGAAAAACTGTTCCGACCGGGATCGAACCCGGGCCCTCTGCGTGACAAGGCAGCACGCTACCTCGAGACCACAGCGGTGGACTAATTTAACCCTGGTGCTTGGTGAAGTGAAAGAGAAGACCTTATGGTCTTAAATCTATCAGGTAAAATAAATAAATAAAAATTCTCATTTTGCTCTTTCATTTCTTCTCCTTCTTCTATACCCCTAACTTCATTATTTTCTCCTTCATCATCATCATCATTATCATCTTATCACTTTAGCGGTTTAATTGCGTTAATTTTTCTTAAATACTCGTATTTATGTAGTTATAATAAATAGGGTTCCGAAGTTGAGGATCTATAAAAGTCTATAAAAAACCTTTAAAATACTTAAAGTATCCTAAAAAACACCTAAAAACTGGAAGAGGACGTAAAAAGTGTTGCAGTTGCTAACGAGTGGATAAAGAAAACCTCACTGTTTTCACCCTCTGCTCAAGGTAATTTTCACAAAGTGGTATCTTCTTTGAAAATTTGAAGTCGAAATACAGTAGTTTAGGCGGTCAGTAGGCGGGTGGTTAAAAATAATGCGATATTTTGTGAGGATTCAGTAGTTTCTCGCGGAACAAAAGTGTATGGAATGTGAAAGTCTTTAAAAAGTAGAACTAGATAGTGTTTTTAAAAGAAGCTGGAATTAAGACTCTCTGTAGATTCTTGAATTATACAATTTGTGTAAATGCATTCGAAAGTTGCAAAAATAAAACCGTTAAAATTTAAAAGAAGGCAAAAAAAACCAATATACCAAAAAAGTCAAAAAGTCAAAAGAAAAAAAGGACAAATAAAACCCACCATTTTCTGCCCTACAATGACCAAAAATGTGTGTGTATGTGTGTATATATATATTGAGAATACTACATGTATAAGAGAATTGTATGTTTGTCTTGGAATTCTTGGGTAGCTCAGTTAGTTAGAGCGCTAAAGGTACAGACTTTAGAGACTCGAGTTCAAATCCCGACTCAAGCATTCTTTTTTTCTTTTCATATCATATTTGCCTTCATTGCCAAATGTCAAAAATAGATTTATAATATCTATATATAAAAGCGTTACTGCTATAAAGTAAATATTCTCTTTAAAAATTTGCTTAACTGTTATGTTAGCCGCGAGATGGCAGTTGGAATAAATTTCCGCTACCTCTTGTGTGAATTGAGAATACTACATGTATAAGAAAATTGAATGCTTATATTGGAATTCTTGGGTAGCTCAGTTGGTTAGAGCGCTAAAGGTACAGACTTTAGAGACTCGAGTTCAAATCCCGACTCAAGCATTCTTTTTTTTTCTTTTCATATCATATATATATATATATATATATATATATATATATATATATATATATCATCATCATCATAGTACATTCACGAATTTAGGCCATTTGTTGACCTGTTTCGGCCTCAAGAGAAACACCATCCAGAAGTCTTTTGAGTGGACGTCCTGGTCTTCTTCTTCCTGCAGGTTGATATCTTAACATTAGTTTGGGTATTCTGTGATCTTCCATTCGATGAACATGTTGTATCCATCTTGACTTATAATCAGAAATTTTGTTTTCTAAAGGTTCCATGTGTAATTCTTCTAAGATGTCTTCATTTTTTTTTTGTGATCTAGTAGTGTGTATCCTGCAGTCCTCCGAAGATATCTCATTTCAGCAGATCTAAGTCTCTGTATATCCTTCTGTTTCAACGTCCATACTTCGCTACCATACAAAAGAGTTGGAAGAGCCAGTGTTTTATACACTTTCAGTCTTGAATGCTGTGACGTGTGTATAACCTCTCCTACCCAATTCTCATCCTCACCTTCTCGTGGTACAACCTGTTTTCACAAACGAGGCTCTGAGGACCGAGTCACGGCGGTATAACCGTTCCATCAGGTACTGAGTAAATGCGGTATCCTAATGTCTGTCCAGAGACTAAAAGGTAGCAGCCCTACCACTGGACTACTTAGCGTCGGGCCAGTAACCTGTCCTAAGGAACTTCAAAACTACTTTCAAGTCTCAACAATATCGTTAAAAGAAAACGGCACAATGATATTGTAAGATATGCAACCTGGAATGTCCGAAGCATCCATGAAAAAGAAGAGGAACTAGACAGTATATTTAAAAATAGAAACATTGATATTGCAGTAACTACAGAGACTAAGAAGAAACTTAAAGGAACGAAAGAAACACAAAATTATGTACAAATATATAGCGGTGTCGACAGGAAAACCCATGGACAAGCTGGAGTAATGATTTGGATTAATAAAACCATAAGAAATAAAATTCAACACTACACTTACTGGAATGAAAGAATATTAGAGCTTCGACTGAAAATAAATAGAGGTAATTTGACAGTTCTTGGTGTATATGCACCAGAGGAAGGCCGTGAAGAAGACAATGAAGAATTTTATAAAATATTACAAGAAATTTATAGCAAAATTAATAGAAATGATTACATTCTCATAATAGGAGATTTAAATGCCAGAGTGGGCAATGCTCAAGTCAACAATAATATTGGAACATTTGGCGAACCAACCAGCAATAGGAATGGGACAAGATTAACAAATTTTGCTATCTACAATGAACTGAAAATAACGAATACCTTTTACAATCATAGAAACATACATAAATATACCTGGCATCGTCAGGACTCAAAATCAATCATTGATTATTTCATTGCAAAAGAAGAAATAGAACTCTAAAAATTTGGGATGATCAAATAAAACAATTGATTGAAAAAAAAAATGCAGCTTATAAAAAATATATGAACACAAAGAAAGTATATATATATATATATATATATATATATATATTGGGCCACGTTTTCAGACATAGGCCCTAAAAAAAAAGGATTTTTTCCTCAACTTCCGAGCCCTAATAATAAACGATCTTTTTCTTATTCTTCCTCTTCTTCCTCTGCCCCTTCTTATTATTCATTTTCTCTCTTCCTTCTCTTCTCCATCATCTTCTCCTTATCTCTGCTCTTCTTCATCATCGTTATCACCTCTTCTTATTATTCCTCTTCATCAACATCTTGTCCACCGCTGTGGTCTCGAGGTAGCGTGCCTCCTTGTCACACAGCGGGCCTGGGTTCGATCCCCGGTTGGGACAGTTTTTCTGGGTGAGGTCTTTATCGGGGTTTTTCCTCACCTGTAAGACAAATGTAAGGAAAATGTTAAGGCCCAAACGGTCACCGAAATCATATGGCCATCGCAATCATCATCATTCATATTAAACTTATCATCATCATCCTTCATCGGTGTGGAAAGCAACGGGAAGCTACCACACCGATAATTCCCTAGTAAAGCTGCAAAGCATAGCATGAATATGCTATGATTGCAGTGAAAGACCTGCTTTCAGGCAGAATTACTATGGATCATCATCTTCTTCTTATTATTATTATTATTATTATCATTTTTATTATTATTACTATTATTCCTCTTACTTCTTCCTTGTTCTCTTCTCACTTTTCTTCTTCTCTTCTCCATCATATTTTCTTCTCCTTACCTCTCTCTTCTTAATCATCATCATCTCCATATTAATCTTATTTCTCCTCTTCTCTCTTTCTTCTTCTTCATCATCTATTCTTCACCTTACATCTTCTTTATCATCGTCATTACCGTCTTATTCCTCTTTATTTTATTATATCTCTACTTCTTGCTATTATTATTTTTCTTCTTCTTTTTCCTCTTCTTTCTTCCTTCTTCACTTCCATTTCGTTTCCTTTTCTCCATCATCTTCTTTTCTCTTCATAATCATCATCATCATCGCCACCATCATATTCCTCTTCATTTTCTTCTGCCTCTTCTTCTTGCTCTTTCATTTCTTCTTATTCTCCTTCTCTTTTCTTATTCTCTTCTCCTTGTATTTGCCTTTCCCATATTCTATTATCTTTTATTCTTTCTCATAATATTTTTCTTCATTATCTTCTTCTAAAGCAATGCCTTGTCAATAAACTATTTTTCTCCTCTCTCAACTGCCCACTTCATTCTTGATAGTCGTTGTCATCCTATTATTTCTGTTATATCCTACCAAACAGTCTATCTTGGTCTAACTCTTAATTTTTACCTTAAATTTTGCCAACAGTAGTGGTTTTAAGAAAAATATTTTGTCGAAGTATATGTCTAAAAAATTGTATTTTGAGATTAATCCCATACATTCTTCTAGTAATTATTTTGTTTTCTGTCAACACAATTTTTCGCTCCATAAGCACATTTACATTGCATCCAATCTTTTTCTGTCAGTTTTTGTCTGGACACAATTTTAACAGTCATAGCCCTAAAACACATCGAAACGTAAAATGTGTTGTTTCCTCTTCTATATACATCATCATCATCCGGTATCATGGCAGCTGCCGCCGTCTTCCGGAAACCAAACGCCATTCCTCTCTGTCCATCCATTGATCTTCCTCCAATCCTATGATATTCATAGCTGCTTGTACCCCTTCTATTCAAGTTTTCTTCGGATTCCTCTGTTCCTCCTTTCCATTGGGATCCATTCCAAAACAATTTTAGGCAATCTTTGATCTGGCATTCTTTTGAGATGACCATACCACTGTAATCTTTTCTTTTCTATAATGTCTATGATGTCCGGCTCCTCTTGTACACCCATAATTTCCCTTATTTCTTTATTTCGTATTGTACCCATTCTAGATTTTCCAGCTGATCTTCTTAAAACATCCATTTCTGTACTTAAAATTCTTTTCATTTCCCTGGTAGGAATTTGGCAGACTTCAGCGCCATATGTTAAAATGCTCTGAATTATGGTTTGATATATTTTTGTAATTTTCTATTTTTTGTACATATCTATAATACTTACAAAGTATACTCTGTAATTAGACGATGTTATGCATCAACTGGCTAAGCGCCATTAAAATATTTTGATGTCATCTGTTGCAGTGGCTCATGAAGTAATTGTACGCAAGATTTTAGCGCCAAATCTTTAAATATAGCCTCATTATTAAAGCAAATGTAAACGGCATCAGTCCAAACAGAGATTCTGTGTTTTGCAACAAACGGGTATGAAACCAGACTTTCATAAATGTTAATCTAAATTTTGCATCATGAAGTTAAGCGTCAAATGTTCTCGCTCTTATATTGTTGATGCATAACTGTCAAACAAGGAAAATAATTTATAATATCCAGTACTGTTGGTTTTGGCGCTACAAAAAATAGCAAATATTGACTTATACTTTAAACGTATTTTTCTCTAAACTAACATAATGACGCATATCCGTTCAATTTTGTTTGTAAAAATATTTAATTAAACAATTTCTTCGTTAATGCGATCCTTTTCTTCATTGGCCAGATACAATTAATTATGATTATACTGTCTAGAAAACAAATTTAAATTCTTAGGAAAATTTTTGGATCAAAAAGAGATGAGCAGACAGGTGAATGGAGAAAACTACATAACAGTGAACTACATGATCTTTATAAGAAGTCAGATATAATAAGAACAGTTAAGTCTCGTAGACTGCGATGGGCAGGACATGTGGCACTTACGGGGGGATGAAAGAGGTGCATGGAAGCTTCTTGTAGGGGGAAAAAATCTCCTGCCGCGACAGGCATACAAGGCCCTTAGCCTACCAGCCGGCTGCTGGCCTCACATCCACATGTGTCAATCACAGAGGTAGATGATAATCAGCCAGTGTAAGGGTGACATGTGGTCAGCATGTCAAGTCCCCCAGCCGTTATAGCTGATTTTCTCAACCTGGAGCCGCTACTTATTGTAGATACCCAAATGCATCACGATGCTGGGTGGGCACCGGTCCCTACTGGCCGAAATACCATGAGAAAATTTCTTCCCCCATGGAGACTCGAACCAGCGCAAATCCCGTAGTTCTGCGCCAAGGCTTCCTGCCTTAACCACTCGGCTACGGCGAAGGACATCTTGTAGGAAAACCAGAGGGAAAACGCCCAGTTGGTAGACCAAAAATGAGGTGGAAGAATAACATTAACCATGATTTGAGCGAAGTAGATTATACAGGGGATGATTGGAAAACATTAGCTCAATATAGGGAAGTATGGAGAGCCTATGTCCACGCGGCCATGAATCTATGGGATCGTTAGAGCCTGTGAGTGAGTTAGTTTAGTTAGTTAGAAAGCAAATTTGTTTTGCCTGTTAATTTTTTCAATATCAACTGGCTACTCACTGGTAGACCTACTATCGAACCCGAAGGTTCATGGCCTCACGGACATAAATGTTCTCCACACATCTCTATCCTGAGCTAATCTTTTCCAATCATTAGGCCTACCTGCATACACACCTCTCTCAAACCATGATTAATTTTATTATCCCATTTCATTCTTGACCTACTTATGCGCACATTCTTTCTGATGTTTTAGAAGTTTTCAAGCCCGCATTCCTAAACCCAATAGAGGCAAATTTCCTACCCTTTGCAGTTTATGAGACTTAACTGTTTTGATTTCATCTGCTTTCCCATAAAGATCAAGCGATTAACTGTTATATATATATATATATATATATATATACTACTCCATTCACTTGCCAGTTATCATTAATCTTCTTCTTCTTCACGGTTTAGGCTTATTTACTAGCTTGTTCCGGCTCCAAATTGCTGCTAAGTCCATCTTTTCTTTGGTCTTCCCAAACTTCTTCTTCCTCGTGGTGAATAGCTGTATGCTGCTTTTGGTATTCTATTCTCAGTCATCCTTGTGAAGTGTTCTTTCCAGTTTGTTCTGTATTTCGCTACTGTTGTGTTTAGTTCCTCTACTTTTAGTTGATGTCTTATTTCTGTGTTATGTTTTTTGTCTGTTCTTTCATATCCTGCTATTGGTCTGGGGAATCTCATTTCAGCAGCTTGTATTACGGCAGATTGTTGTGTTCTCACTGTCCATGTTTCGGATGCATAAGTAATAATAGGAACTGCCATTGTTTTGTATAATTTCATTATATAGTCTTTCCTGGCTTTATTTTTCAAAGTTATTTTTAGTGTTCCTGTTATATAATTAAACTTATATCATTAATCCAAGAACTCTATAACAAAAGGCTGTACAAGATTGGATCGGATGAAGAATGAAGGTATAAGAACAGAGTTAAATATACATCCATTAGAGGAGCAGGACATCATAGACATTATTGAAAAGAGAAGATTACAGTGGTATGGTCATGTCAAAAGAATGTCAGAATAAAGATTGCCTAAAATTGTTATGGAATGGATCCCAATAGAAATGAGGAAGAGAGGAGGACCAAAGAAACTTGGATGGGGTACAAGCAGCTATGAATATCAGAGGATTGGAGGAAGATCAATTGATGGACAGAGAGGAGTAGAGTTTGGTTTCCGGAAGACGGCTGCAGCTGCCATGATACCGGATGATGACGATGAATGACAGAACTAAAGAATATAGAGATAAATGGTTTAGACATGTAGAAAGAATGAATGTAACAAGGTTACCACAGCATTTAACTACAAGCCAAGAGGTTCAAGGAATGTAGGAAGGCCAGTGAAAAGATGGACAGAACAACTGTGAGGCGGAACAGGCAATTTGCCTGGCCCGTGAAGTGAAGACGAACGTTATTCTTTACGCTGTCTAGTTCTCTCGTTTAATATTCTAAATACTTCGACTCCCAATTATCTATTTAGCCTCTCGTTTCCAGTATCTTCCAAACATAATTTAAACACACGATCACAATATAATTGCTTAATATACCGGAACATAGGACATTCCCTCACTCCACATCATATAGCCTACTATCTTCACTTCTCGTAACTGGTATCCCCTACCACATCGTGCGATCAGGGAGTGCATCATTAAAAAATTCTAAATTTGTATTTGCTCAAACCTTAGCTTGGTCATTAGTCCGAGTAATGTACCTGTATTAATAATTGGTATTTCTTGTTTAATTTATCATATTATTATTGTTATTATTATTATTATTATGTTTATAGTGTAAAATGTTGAATATACACGAAACTTACATTGAAACTGTTATAGTATATTGCGATACAAGTGAGGTAAGCATTTGTTACTGATCGAGAAAAAGTTTTTCAATTTTCGAGATCTGTTACGTGCTTACCTCATGTCTATTTCATACTATTTTTTGGTTGATGTGACTAATTTTTATTAAATATAGTAATAAATGAATTAAAATATTGGTTGGATATAAATGACTTCTATGAAAAATAAATATTTAGTGATCGTCGATATGTAGCATTTCATTTGTTTTATTATAAGCAAGGATTGTTGGCTGTGGAGACATTCTTATATGTAGTACCGTGATTAGAATCTGTTTGATAATTCTATTATGGAAGGAGCCATGGTAGATGATAGAGAAATTGAAGAAGCCTGGAGAGTGGGATGTTCTACATTAATTCCGGAAAAGTCTAAAGAAAGGTACGAGTTAGTGAACAAAACATTCAAGAAATGTTTTATTTTACTTACCGAACGTGTGCTTTTTGAGTACATATCAGCATTGCGATTTCTTTTGTTTACATAGCAACCAGGTTAGATGTGGGAACGTTGACTTACTTCCAGTAACAACAATACTGGTAATTAGTCACATCGACCAAAAATGTATTTTTAATCCATTATAGGCATATTTAGGATAGTGCGTATATCTAATATATAAAAATGAATGTTTGTTTGTTCGTATTTTATGCGCTGCCATACCGTTCATTCGATTGTGTCAGGGCTTTTTGCAAAATGTTCAGGAGATTCCCGGGATGAACATAGGCCATAAAAAAGTTGTGATACTCAACTCCTACACCTTAAAAATCATCCTTTTTAGCGAAGAACGTTAAAAAAATAGCTTTTTGGACGCTTAAATTGCTTACGTTGCCTAAACCAAAACAAATATACAAATTAATGTACACAGAATTGAACATCTACAAAAACTCTACAAAAAAAGTCCGCGTAAACATATGTTTATCTTTTACGGAAAACTTACAATAACCATTTTTGTCTTTCATTGATACGAAGATGATTGGGATAAGTAGATTCCTTGGCAAGCGTAGCAGCGGATAACTCACAATAACGATTTTTTTCTCTCAGTTCATTTATGCCAAGAAGATCGGGATAAGTAGATTTCCGGACAACGTCGGATAATCAGCAGGGGGTATCTAAAAATAATTATTGATATAAATTTTTCTCTTTTAGTAAAGTAAAGTGATCGCACAACAGGCCCGGAGGCCCTTGGGGTAGTAGGAGGTTAAGGATCCCACTTTTTCTAGGCAATCGGCACTTTATGTCAGCCCTGTGTGACGGCCGCCTTTACCCCAGAACAAGCGTCTGGTACTCATTTTTGTTAGAGGCTGAGTCGACCCCAGGGCCATAGTGCCGCCAGAGGGTTTGGGTCAGTTTAAAAATCCTGACCCCAACGGGACTTGAACCCTCGACCCTCCAGCTTGTAGCTCAGTGCCTTAACCACTACGCTATTTATGCCAAGAACATAAGAGCAACTCCGAGTAATCAGCAAGGGGTATATAAAATAAATATGATATATTTCTTTTTCATTTTACTTATTCAACTATACATAAAAACACTTTACTTTTCGCTTTTCAGCTAACTTGTGCCAAGAAGATCGGGGTAAGTAGATTCCCGGGCAACGCTGGATAATCAGCATGGGGTATCTAAAAATAATTATGATGTAAATATTTCCCAACACTTAATCAAATAAACATAAAAACACATACATTTTCGTCTTTCAGCTCATTTATGCCAGGAAGATTGGAACAAGTAGATTCCCGGGCAACATCCTGTAATCAGCTTGAGAGATCTTAAAATAATTACGAAATAAATTATACGTTTTACTTGTTCAACTAAACATAAAAAAACGCTTTAATTTTCATCTTTCAGCTCATTTATGCCAAGATGATCGGGATAAAGATTCCCGGGCAATACCGGGTAAACAGCACGAAGTATCGAAAAAATAACTACAATATAAATTTTGCCATATACCTATTCAACTAAACATAAAAACATATTAATTTACATCTTTCAGCTCATTTATGCCAAGAAGATCGGGATAAGTAGATTCCCGGTAACGCCAGGTAATCTGCTCGGGGCACAGAGTACCAGAGAAGAAAGTAGGCAAGTTGCGCGTACATGCCACAGGCGGCGCTAGTGTAATACAACTAACGACACCTAAATTTTTTCGGTTCTTTTTTTGGTACTAATATGAAATTCAGCACCGCCTGGTGGTAAAATTATGAATTATAATTATATAACGTCATCTGGTGAATAATCATGGAAATTAACTTTTATAGGAATAAATAACGTATTAATTAATCTTAAATTGTGGAATTATGTATACCCAGTCTCTCAGACCTACAGATTTTCTTTAATTTTAACAGAAAGGAAGAATGGAAATAAATAAAACATGTTAATTTATTTTCGTTTATTAAAATTTTAAAACGTGCATTATGAGCTCTTTTAATAAATATGTACAATTGACCTACCCCCTTATTCTCACATACATATTTTATACAATATTTATTAAATAACCTTAGCCATGTCGTACATCTGTCCATTATAAAGTCACATTTTTAAAATATTTATTAGGAATGGCTGTACACTAACATCACTCTTCCTAACCTAACAAATCTTAGAATTTTATCACTTCTAGTAGGTTTATCTTTGAAAATAGATTCACATTAAAAATGTAAACAAGCTTGAATTTACTTACAAATTAGAGTAAAATAAAATCTAAGTAATGATTTTAACTTTCGATAATTTACAGTACCGTCTACATAGAACGAAAGGATAGCAGTTAAAAATTTAAATTTACAAAATGGCTAACTTCCCACAATCCCGAGTGAACACCGTTAAACACGCCGTGAACGACGCCGTGTGCCTTGCATTTGTTTTATTTAGTTACATATTCTGTTACTACGAAACAGCGCTACCATTGTAGTTTGCTCATTGTAGTCCATCGTAAACGACCGAATTTTTTTAGATGTCACTGTACTCAGTTTCCCCTCTATTCGAAGTTTCTCTATGTGCTCGGGGTAACTAAAAATAATTACATTATACATTTTTCATAAGTAATGCCACGAGTGATTTCCAAATTATCTAGAGAATTTGGAAATCAAGATTGACATTTGTTAGGACTATTTAACGAATACAATTAAGCTGTTTACTCAAAAATCACTATTTAACTATAGTTATTTTAAAATATTTATACATTTAATGTAAACGGCGATGTTTGAAAACAAATCAGAAATGTGAGGTTATGTTCATTCACTGCTGCTTCATCATATTATTTATTGCCAAATAAGATCGCAATATTGTAAGAGTGCACCCAAGTGGAGAAATAATGAAACACATGAAACTATATATCATAATCAACATTACGGGTTATTCATTCATTTTTTTAGTAAACAACTCAGTAAAATCAAGGAATCTCTTCATTATTTGCTATATTCAATGTATTTGTTGGAGAAAAATAATGCTTTGGCCTGTTCAGAACATTAAAAAGGAGGAGTTTTCTTTATCACAAAAGCAGGAGCTGATAAAGAGAAATCGATAAAGAGTGAGGTGAAACATGACTGTCATTGGTTGTAAAACAACATTCATTGAAACGTGATTGGTAATTGACTAGCATTTGTGGCATGAGTTAAATAGTCCTTTCAATTATTCAACTAAACACAAAAACACATTAATTTTCGTCTTTCAGCTCATTTATGGCAAGAAGATAGGGATAAGTAAATTCCTGGGCATCGCCAGTTATTTAACACGGGGTATCTAAAAATAATTACGATAAAAATTTATAATTATTTTTTTCCTTTCACTTATTCAAATAAACATAAGAACACATTAATTTTAATTTTTTTCGGCGCAGCAGCGCACGCCAGGTGTTAGCTAGGGTTTTATACAATCTGTTTTTTTTTTGTTTCGCGTGTCGGATATTTTGAATTTGTATACTTCATTTATTGAAATAGTATATTACGATGCGAGGTTGGAAAGTGGTTTTTACAGAATCGAGGGAAAATGTTTAAAAAACGGGCGATAGCGAGGTTTTTAATTTCCGAGATTCTGTAAAACAATTCACAAACGTATGTTGTACATTATTTTTTGCGCGATCGTGTTTTCAAAATAATAAGTAATAGTAAAATAATAACACCTTTGTTGGAAATATTTGCGTTCATTATAAACAATTGACTAACGTTAACAGTGTGGGCAATGTTTATTAGTTGAAACAACAGGAGGCCTTGAGAACAATTATTGATAACATATCGCAAGTACGTATTTATTGTTTTATATTGTTTCAAATAAAGTTCAGTTAATTTAAAATACAGTGATTTGTTTAGTATAATGTATATTAACGCTTCCTTTTGGATATTTTCTGTATATACATTGTACGTAGTAAACATAGAGGTAGTGATTTTACTTCCCGCACGTGGGTGTAAATGTAATATTACAGTATAGTTATTTAGGTTGGCAACCCCGAAATGTAGGAAGTTCATGTTTCAAATATTGGTCGCCATTGCTGGTAATTTCGATAAAACGCACTATCGCGCAAAAAAAAAAAAAAAAACATTTCTTAGTATTTTGTATTCTTTCGTTTATGTCTTCCTGGATATTATTATGTTTATATTGTCCATTTAAACAGGAGTCCATAATTTTTTTCAGTTATTGAAGTAATGCCAATTTTACTATTTCTGACTTGCTGATGGTAAGTGTCAATTCTAACAAAACCATCACAGTCTTATTCAATTACGTATTTAGCTGCAGGAACTAATTACCGTAACCTTAAATTGGCGAAACAATAATTCATTCTGCCAGTTATTTATATATTCCGGACCGCAAAGAAAACAAAATCATATGAAACTCTATGTATTATTGTACATTACTATGTAATTTGATGCAAATGTAAGTAATTTCTACTCATTTGTTGTTCTATTGTTCTATATTATATAATCGAATATGTGTACTTTTGTCCTTTATAGAACCGTTCAACCGATCCTCGTGAAAATTTGTAGGTACAGGATTTCAGATGCGGCAAGTGTTCAGTCGTTATCTATTATGTTCTAAAATCATTAGGTGTAGGAGTTCACCTGAAACGAAATTTTAAAAATCGCTCTAACAATAGCAATTTTCAATGTTTCACAACAAAACTCGGAATATCGTATTGAAGTAAACCGAGGTATGTATTTTCCAAAAAAATCAGCGAAATCCGACCGTTAGAAGTGGGGGTTTACCTTTAATTTGAAATAAAAAATTTACTCTATCAACCGCCATGTTTGGTTTGTATCAATGTATACCATATAATTAATTAACCCCCAATATTTAATTTATTAAGGCGTAGCAACGCAGGCCGGGTATTAGCTAGCATATATATATATTGTAAACATGCATTTGTATAATAAAAAAGTTTGGTCTATATTCTTCTTACATAATAATAATAATAATAATAATAATAATATAATAATAATAATAATATAATAATAATAATAATAATAATAATAATAATAATAATAATAATAATAATAATAATAATAATAATAATTATTATTATTATATTATTATTATTATTATTATTATTATTATTATTATTATTATTTATTTATTTACTTTAATGTTTACACATCTTTCTGTGTCTAAAGTTTTATCGTTCTTTTCCACTCGCGTCTAACCATCCAATCCATCTCCTCCAGTCCTCTTGCTCTCATTCCAGTTCTTATTTCCTCTCCTCCTTCTTCCAGGTGGACACCATTCCAATGTTTTCCTGAGGAATCTTTCTTCTTGCATTCGTCGTACGTGCCCATACCAATTTAATTGCGTATACCGTATATAATCTACTATTGAATAACCATTTTTTCTCTTATGACAATAATAATAATAATAATAGTTTTATTTTACCTGGCAGAGTTAAGGCCTTAAGGCTTTGTCTACCACTGGACCAGGTTTTAAAAAAATACAAAAAAAATAGTTTTACATCTAAATTAAAATATACATAAACGATTACATGTTATAAATACAATTAATATTTATAATGTATTTTGATTTACTCTAAATTTATCGAATTAAATATGTAATATGTACAAGATATATAAAAGAACGGGAAAAAGATTATTAATGTTATAGTATAAATTTAAATAAATAGAAAAAATAATTATTAGACAACAGGTAACTGTATAAGCGTGACTTAAAAGTGCCAAGTGTGCGGCAACCCCTGATATCCTGAGGAAGGAAATTCCAAGAGCGGGTAGAGGCTACTGTGAAGGAAGTAGAATAAGAGGAAGTGCTATAGGCCTATAGTTGTTTCTTTAAGACACGTGTTTGCATATTTGCTACATCTTCAGTTGGTAGTTGAAACGTATGTCTTATAGAATAACTAGGCCTATATGAGGTAAGAAGAATACAGACAAAACTTACTTGTTAAGTAAAACCTCATAATATTACTTCCTGTTATATTATCAAATGAATTTGTATGATTATGCTGTTTGAGTGGAAGATTCAGTGGAAAAAATATGTAGAAAGGATGGAAGAAAGTAGATACCAAATAAAATCTAACATTATTTTCCGAGAGGAAGAAGAGATGTCAGACGTCCTCGGAAGAGATGGTCGTAGATCTTAGTGAAGACGGAAAAGGCAACTAATGCCTAATCCAGGGAAGTGCAGAAGAAGAAGGAGTGAAAGAGAAGGCCTGCTCTGCTAGAATAAATAAAACATTTTTTTTTTATTGCGGATGAGCCCATGTAGGACTATGCAAACTACTTAGAGGCGTTTCCTTTGAGCCCAAATTTCTTTCATTCTTTTTCTATGAGCTTCTTTTCTATCATCTGTCCAAGTTGTTCCAGTTTTTTTCTTCGGTTTGTCCTCTTGGTCAACTTGCCACTTATTCACCTTAATTCTAAATATATCTCTGTTTGGGATATCTTCTTTAGTAATTCCTACCAATTTTAAGTCCTTTTTGACTTCATCAATCCACTCCATAGTTTCCACTGGAGCTTTACTACTGTTTTCGTAGAATTCCATTATCTGTTTTGTAAGCCTATTTGAGTTCATTGGTTTAATATGGCCATAAAATTTTAACCTTCGTTTTCAAATATCACTATGGATGTCTGTATATATTTTTATTTCCTTTTTTTACTTCTGAGTCTAAACGCTTCACCTATGACTTGTGGACCTAAAACTTTTCTTATAATTTTGCATTCTTTTTTCACTATCTTTTCGATATATTTTTTTCCTGTTCAAAATTAATGTTGCTGCTCCATAGAGGCATTCTAGTTTAATTACTGTGTTATAGTGTCGTAATTTTGTATGTAAACATATGCATTTTTTATTATAAGTGTTGTGAGTAAGCCGAAATGCTGTTTCCATTTTTTGGCATCTACTTTTATTGGCTTTAGTTTCAATTCCATTTTCCTGAATTATTTCACCAAGATATTTAAATTGTCAAACTCGTTTAATTTTTCTATATTTGGTTTCCAGGTATTTTGGTGCTTGTTTATTGCATGAAATATATTCCGTCTTTTTCAAAAGAAATCTGCAGACCAACTTTCTGTGCAATGTTATTATTATTATTGTTATTATTATTATTATTATTATTATTATTATTATTATTATTATTATTAAATACTGTAATACTTTCTCCTTTAAAGTAGGAGGCCATGTTATGGATTCGTATAATTTAACTGGAAGGTTAGTTTATTTTTATGACAAGAATTCCTGCAATACACAATAGCATGTGTTTCAAAAGTAGAGTCTATGTGTAATTTATTTCTCTGCATTTCATTCGTGTTTGTAATTGTTGTTCCTATGTATTTTAATTCAGAAACTTCTCCAAAATCTCCTTAATTTATTATTATATAATTCCATTATACGGGTGTCCCATTCAAACCTCCCAAATTTTAATTGATCATAACTAACAAAGTATGCAGAATTAAGAAGTGAGGTTGGTATTAAACGAAACAGAAACTCAAAGAATGTTCTTTGCCACACATTAAAACACCTCTATATGTGCACCAGTTCTTCAATCTTTTCTTCTGAAACACGTGTAAGAGCACCTCCTGATTCTTTTTTAACGCTTCCAGTCGCTAGAAACTTCTCAGGCCACGCCTTAATGGTCTTCCCATCAGGTGCATTTTCTCCATATTCTCTCCGGTAATTTCTTTGCGCTATAATTATTGACTTCGTCTCTGCATACCAAAAGACAGTTTGTGCTCGCCATTTGGTTTTATGTTATTATTGTCCAACATGCGACAGATGTATTAACTGCAACAATAAAAACAAAAATTCTTTGAGTTTCTCTTTCTTTTATTACCAGCCTCATTAGATAATTCCGTATACTTTGAGAGTTGTAATTAATTAAAATGTGGCAGGTTTGAATGCGACACGGTGTACCTCTACGTATAGCTATTGGTGTTTCCTTTATATTAACTAACTCCATGGCGCGACAGGTCAGAAAACCCTTAGTTTTTTCCGTCACCCTCAAGAAATTCGCCTTCTATGATTGTAGCGGTCGTGAACATCCTCATCTGTAAGTCCCAGTTCACTCATATCTCTTATTAGAATAGAATAGATTTAGAATATATTTATTTAGCCTGGTGGAGTTAAGGCCATGTGGCCTTCTCTTCCACTCACCAGAACAAACATATGTTACATATGAATACAAAAAAAATACAATAATAGTCATATTAAACAGGACAAACATGTTACATATGAATACAAAAAAAAATTACAATAATAGACATTGAACAATTAATTATCTGTCATATTGAATAATAATGAAAATAATGTCTAATAATACAATGAAACTAAATACAATTAAAATTAAATTAATGATACAATGAATAAAAAAAAAAGGAATAACAGCCCGAATCTACTACACGTAAAAAGAAAAGAAAAAAATACAAAGATAGTAATAAACTACAATGAATTAATCTACGCTTTTTATACAAGGCATTAGGTAAATATATTAACAAATCCTAAGTCTATTTTTATTAAATAATGGAAAAACGCATTATTAATTCTTAAAAAGTAATATTAGTGAGTTGTTTCTGTTAGTAATTTTATTTTCAATTTGTTTCTGAAAGATGGTAAAGTTTGGCAGTCTCTGACATAGGATGGAAGTGAATTCCATGTTCTAGCAAGAGAAACTGTAAAACTTATCACACAATCCAACCTTCTTTAGGTCTTCCCTTTCTCTTTTTCCCATTATTTACCACTCCAGCATCTTCTTAGGGATTCTATGAGATGTCATTATCTTCAGATTACCATACCATCTTAATAGTCTGTTTTCAATTGTTTGCAATAAATTTCTTTCAACTTTCATCATCATCATCAACAACAAGGATTAAGTCCAATGACTTGTTCCGATCTCATGATAGGTCGGATTGGTCCTTCCATCTCTTCAATTGTCTTCCCAACAATCTTCTCCCTTGTGGTTTATAATTATACATTTTTCTTGGTATGCGCTGTACATTCATTCGTAATACGTGCTGAAGGTAAGCATTTTGATAGCATTTTATTCTTTCACAGAGATTAAATATGCATTAAGTTCTGTTACATCTTCGTTTTTCTTTTTATTGGTCCTTTGGTATCCTGCTATTGCTCTCAACATCTTCATTTCTGCCTTTGTTAATGACCAGGTTTCACATCCATAGATAAGAGTTGGAACTGCCAATACTTTGTAAAATTTTAAAATAGTTTAATTTTCTAGTTTTATTCAATAAAGTACGTTTAATTGTGCCACATAAATAATTGAATCGTTGTATTTTAGTTTGTTTATCTAAATTTCTCTCATTACCTAAATCACATTCCAAATAATTAAAATTCTGAACTTGGTCTATAATTACATTGTTTATCACTATTTTTGTTCTTATTGCAACTTTCATAATTTTCCAATGTCCACCGCTGTGGTCTCGGGGTAGCGTGCTGCCTTGTCACGCAGCGGGCCCGGGTTCGATCCCCGGTCGGGACAGTTTTTCTGGGTGAGGTTTTTATCGGGGTTTTTCCTCACCTGTAAGACAAATGTCAGGAAAACTTTAAGGCCCAAACGGTCCCCGAAATCATATGGCCATCGCAATCATCATTTTCATATTCATCTTAGGTTAAGCTTATGATTAGGGACTCTCCTGGCGCACCATTATCATCATCATCCATCATATCATCGGGGCAACGGAACCCCGCCTTCGAGGCGCCCCAACCTCAGAAGTGGGTTACAAGTACGCCATGCCAGGAGAGAAACCAGGAATGTCGAAAGACAAACCTGGGGCATTTGAAAAAATCCAATTCAAACGTTCCTAATTTTTTCCTAATCTAGACTTCCGCGGTGATCTTCTCCAGTAACTCATCTCGGTAGCTAATAACTTGTTAGCTTGGCATCTTTTAATTGCCCATGCCTCTAATCCACATAACATAATATTCTCTATAATGACCTAATAAATACATTTCTTAGCATATTTTAAAGTAATTTAAATACAATTGTCTACCATTGTAGTTTCCGTATAGCGTCGCTCTCTCGTACGCTGCAGTCTCAGGTTCGATACCCGTTCGGGACAGAAATCCTAAGTGATGATATTATTCTGGGGTTTTCCTTACCTATAAGACACATTTCAAGAAACTTTAAGACCCAAATGGTCCCCTGTTCATCATATACTTTATTATCACATTTGCCATGTTTAGTACGACTGTGTGAGTGAATGGTTAGTTTCATCTTAAATGATTAGATTAGATTTTAGATTAGATTTATTTAGCCTGGTGGAGTTAAGGCCATTTGGCCTTCTCTTCCACTCACCAGGACAAACATATATTACATAAGAATATAACAATCTTAATTAACTCTAATATTAAACACTAAGTAAAAATTTGATCAAAAGATAATATCTAATATACATATTACGATCTATAATACAACCAGTTAATATTAGTTAAAATTAAGACTAAAACTAATAATAAAATGTATACAAGCAAGACATATTAAATTGTCCCTGTCTAGTGTATATAAAAAACAGGAAAATAATGAGATATAGAAAACTAATTTTACGATTATACAATATTTAAAACAAAACAAATAAAAGTATTTGTTATTCTTAATATTATTTACATAAATAATTAAATATATTAATATTGCTAAAAGAATACTATTAGTGAGGTGTATAAGTTAGTTTGTTATTAAATAATTCTTTAGTTTGTTTTTGAAGGATGTTATAGTTTGACAGTCTCTGACATAGTGTGGAAGGGAATTCCATGTTTTGGTAAGTGACACCGTAAAAGATAATGAATAATATACAGTGTGATGAGGCGGGATATAAAGGACAATGTGCTGATGGGATCGAGTGTCAAGATTATGTGTGTCGGATAGTCTGATGAAGCGGCGTGATAAATAATTAGGCGATGATGTGTGAAGGACTTTATAGAGAAGGGATAGGGAATGGACAGTTCTACGATCTCTTAGACGAAACCGCGATAATTGTTCCAGGGACGGTGTAACATGGTCAAATTTGCAAATACCACAAATAAAACGTGCGCAAGAATTATGAACACGTTGAAGTCTTTGAGTGGAAATAATATTTAAGTCTGTAAAAAGAGTGTCACAATAATCAAAATGGGGCATTGCAAGTGTTTCTACTAACATTTCCTAAGGGCGAATGGCAAACAATTTCGTAGACGATTTAATGAATGTATTATTGAGAAGACTGTTTTGCATGTATGGTTTATTTGTGTATTCCAATTTAAGTTTTTGTCAATAAATACTCCTAGAATTTTTACTGTCTCACTATAAGGGATTTGAACTCCGTTTAGTGACACATGCGAAACTGTGTTTAGGTTAATTGTAGATAATAGTCTCTGATGACCCATAATGATTGATTGTGACTTTGTAGGATTTATTTGCAGTCCATATTTAACTGTCCAAGTCATTAGTGAGTCAAGATCCTCATTAATGATGGTGATGTCTCGGAGGTGGGCCGGGATTGAGCTGGTCATTCATTCGGAGAGGTCATAAACATATGTGTGTGATTTGAAGTTCTTCTTCTTCACTTCACGGGCTAGGCAAAAATTGCCTGTTCCGCCTCACAGTTGTTCTGTCCATCTTTTCACTGGCCTTCCTACATTCCCTGAATCTCTTGGCTTGTAGTTGAATGCTGCTCTTGGTAATCTTGTTACATTCATTCTTTCCACATGTGTAAACCATTTCTCTCTATATTCTCTGATTTTTCTCATTCAATGGATATAATTAACTCTGTTCTTATATCTTCATTCTTTATCCGATCCAATCTTGTGCAGCTTTTGTACTTTTAAGGAAGTTCATTTCTACGCTTTGTATTCTACTTAGCAATTTTTTGGTCATTACCCAAGTTTCACTCCTATAAACTAATGCAGGAACTGTCAATGTTTTATAAAACTTCAATCTAGTGTGATTTGAAGTTCATCATCATCATCATCATCATCATCATCATCATCATAGTACATTCACGAATTTAGGTCAATTGTTGACCTGTTTCGGCCTCAAGAGAAACACCATCCAAAAATCTTTTGAGTGGACGTCCTGGTCTTCTTCCTGCAGGTTGATATCTTAACATTTGTTTGGGTATTCTGTGATCTTCCATTCGATGAACATGTTGCATCCATCTTGACTTATAATCAGAAATTTTGTTTTCTAAAGGTTCGATGTGTAATTCTTCTAAGATGTCTTCATTTTTTTTGTGATCTAGTAGTGTGTATCCTGCAGTCCTCCGAAGGTACGAGTATCTCATTTCAGCAGATCTAAGTCTCTGTAGGCTATATCCTTCTGTTTCAACGTCCATACTTCGCTACCATACAAAAGAGTTGGAAGAGCCAGTGTTTTATACACTTTTAATCTTGAATGCTTTTGGACTAACTGTGGCTTGAAGATAGAATTTATTAACCCTAAAATTCTTAAAAATTTAGATATATTTGCATTTACATCCTTTTCTTCTTCATATGAGATATTGCATCCTAGATATGTAAAATTATTCACCTGCTCCAAAATTTTATTGTCCAGTACAATTTTACTTCTGACAGGATCTACACCTTAAAATGCCATAATTTTGTTTTTTCTGTAGATACCTTCAAACCATATTCTTCTGTAATTTTGTTATGATTTGAAGTTTAAAGTCATTATCTCGACAAGTTGGTTCACTGCGTGGCCCGGGTGTATGGGTCATGTAAATGTACCTATATGGCGAGAGGTTAAACTGCGATGCATAAGAGCAGGAAGAAAAAATAGGCATATAATAAAAAAAATAGGCAGTGTGGAGTTGTTGGTCTCCCAGATAGTGGATAGGGAATTCCTCCTAGATATAGGTGGTCGCGGGGCGAACCAAAACCAACCCGTTGCTAGGGTAAAAGTGAAGAGTGTTGTCACGTAGAGAGATGTTGATTCAACAAAATCTAAAGGGTGACAACCCTAAGTAATAGTAAAAATATCAATACAATTGTAAAATAGTTACCTTATAGGTCCGTCTCCTCAACTTAAAATGTTTTAACAGTATGTAGGCCTTTCGGGACTAGTCCCATCATGAGCAGAATAAAGCAGGTCAACAAATACAGTTAAAGTAAAGTAAAGCGATCCCATTACAGGCATAAGGAGGCTCTTGGGGTAGTAGGAGGTTAAGGCTCCGAATTTTTCTAGACAATCGGCACTTGATGTCAGCCAGGTTGTTAGCCCTGCGTGACGGTCACCTTTACCCCAGAACAAGTATCTGGTACTCATTTCCGTTAGAGGCTGAGTCGACTCCAGGGCCATAGTGCCGCCAGAAGGTTTGGCTCAGCTTAAAAATCCTGACCCCACCGGGACTCGAACCCTCGATCTTCCGGCTTGTAGCGCAGTGCCTTAACCACTACAAATACATACCTAATTTATTCCGCTGATGAGAAGACGGACCTGTAATGTGACTATATTACAATTATATTCATATTTTACTATTGTGACTTAATACCTCAACGGAATCTTATGAATTTTATTAGTATTAACCCTAAATAAGTCCACCGCTGTGGTCTCGAGGTAGCGTGCTGCCTTGTCACGCAGCGAGCCCGGGTTCGATCCCTGGTCGGGGCAGTTTTTGTGGGTGAGGTTTTATCGTTTTTTTTCTCACCTGTAAGACAAATGTCAGGAAAACTTTAAGGCCCAAACGGTCCCCGAAATCATATGGCCACCATCATCATCCTTATCATTATCATCATCATCATCATCCTTATCATTATCATCATCACCATCCTTCACCTGTGTGGAAAGCAACGGAAAGCTACCACACCTACAATTCCCTAGTAAAGCTGCAAGCATAGGGTGAAAATGCTATGATTGCAGTGAAAAACCTGCCTTCGGGCAGAATTACTATGGATGGTACCCTAAATAAACTTACCGGAAGTCATGAACCGTTAGATGACATATTTTGACATTACTTACCCATCTCTAGGTTGGTACCCTATAATGGAGAAATTCTATTCAACTCGAATTCTTGAAGAAATGCACCCGTACGGACTTAAAAGAAAACCACCCCAGCAAGTAAAGGGTGTGGAAACATGTCAGTGGGTAGATCTAGAAGAAGATAACTGGAAAGTACTTGAAGACGAAACAGACAATTCAATGCCTATACGTTGAAGTGAAGATGATCCATCCATCCATAGTAATTTTGCCCGAGGACAGGTCTTTCACTGCAATCATAGCATTTTCATGCTATGTCTTACAGGTGAGGAAAAACCCCGAAAGAAACCTTACCCAGGAGACTGTCCCGACCTGGAATCGAACCCGGGCCCTCTGCGTGACAAAACAGCACACTATCTAGAGACCACAGATGATAAAGGTTTAAGAATTGTAAAACAATATCTGATATCTCAGTCGTCCTCAGTAATTTGCAGTGTTGTTTTATAGGAGGCCTTTCGATAACTGAAGTATCATCTTCAGCTTTTATTTTGGTACTGACTGTTGTTTGTAATTATTTTGTACAGAGGATTTATATTGCTAGTTGCGTTCTCATTCAACAGGTGTTATTTGTGGTTTATAAACATCTGTTGAATGAGAACATACCCAGCAATATAAACCCTCTGTACAAAATAAATACCAACAACAGTCAGTACCAAAACCAAAGCAGAAGATGATAGTTAAGTTATCGAAAGGCCTCCTATAAAACAACATTGCAAATTATTGAGGACGACTGAGATATCAGGTGCTGTTTTACAATTCTTAAAACTTTAACACAGTGACCTCAACGGAGTTTCGTAATGTATTTTACAAATGCAAAAATATCTAAAATTTTCAGAATATTAGGGTTAATAAATTCTATCTTCAAGCCACAGTAAGTCTAAAAACATTCAAGACTAAAAGTGTATAAAACACTGGCTCTTCCAACTCTTTTGTATGGTAGCGAAGTATGGACGTTGAAACAGAAGGATATACAGAGACTTAGATCTGCTGAAATGAGATATCTTCGGAGGACTGCAGGATACTCACTATTAGATCACCAAAAAAAGAACACATCTTAGAATAATTACACATGGAACCTTTAGAAAACAAAATTTCTGATTATAAGTCAAGATGGGTGCAACATGTTCATCGAATGGAAGATCACAGGATACCCAAACAAATGTTAAGATATCAACCTGCAGGAAAAAGAAGACCAGGACGTCTACTCAAGAGACTTCTGGATGGTGTTTCTCTTGAGGCCGAAACAGGTCAACAAATGACCTAAATTCATGAATGTACTATGATGATGATGATGATTTTAAAAATCTTGACCACAGATGATGACCAATAAAAATTTAAACTCGTGAATCAAACAACTTATCTTAAAGATTTGATCACAGATACATGATCTGGAGCCTTAATTATTTATGGTAACTATCCTATCAGAGATAGGCTATAAGATCAGTTACATTTTAATAAAATATGACGGTGGCCTTAAATTGTATTGTTTAGGAGCTGCACTTTCATTCTGGTTAAATAGATACAAAAAGGCGATTTCTACTCAGCGTTTAACGCAGCATTTTGGTGAGATACGTAGACACGGAAAATATTGTAGTCAGTTCGATTCCAGTTGAACACGGGGTCATGTGCCCCTGGCGAGTCGACAACACAATAACCAGTTCCAAGCCACCAGATTTAGGACACTTTTTCTCCTCTCTGTCTTGTCGCTACGTGTCTCTATTTCTAAATATTTACAAGCCAAGCACCGTGGATAAAGTTTTTATGCAATAAAATTGCCAAAAAATTAAAAAGATTAACTTATTGCCAGATATATGCTCCAAATATATTTGCCATAATGCATTTACAAAAATCAGGTATTTTATAAATAGCCTTTTTTTTATCATAACTAATTTCACGAGTGATTTCCAAATTATCGATAAATTCACGACTCACGAAGTGAGGAGTGAATTTATTTAGAGAATTTGGAAATCAAGAGTGGCATTTGTTAGGACTATTTAACGAATAAAATTAAACTCTTTAGTAAAAAAATAATTATTTGAATATAGTTACCGGTGTTTTAAAATATTTATATAGTTAATGTAAACGGCGATGTTTGAAAACAAATTAGAAATGTGAGGTTATGTATATTCACTGCAACTCGATCATATTATTTATTGCCAAATAGGATCGCAATATTGTAAGAATGCACTCTAGTGGAGAAATAAGGAAACACATCAAACTATTATAATTAACATTATAGGTTAATCATTTATATTTTGAATGAACAACTCAATAAAATCATTGAATCTATTCATTATTTGCTATATTCAATGCATTTGTTGGAGAAAAATAATGGTCTAACCTGTTCAGAGTATTAAAAAAGGAGGAGCTTTCTTTATCACAAAAGCAGGAGCTGATAAAGAGAAATCGATAAAGAGCGAGGTGAAACACGACTGTCATTGGTGTAAAACAGAATTCATTGAAACGTGATTGGTCATTGACTACCATTTGCGACATGAGTTAAATAGTCTACGTAAACAAACATATAAGAACATTTTAGTGGGAGAATAACATTAACTATGGTTTGAGGGAAGTAGATTATACAGGGGATGATTGGAAAACATTAGCTCCGGATGGGGATGTATGGAGAGCTTGTGTTCGGGCGGGCATGAACCTATAGGTTCGATAGAGCCAGTGAGTTAATTATGTGGATGCTGAATGACGAAGCGGTTGTTTGTATTGTAATCCCCAATTTTTAAATTTGTTAACTTTTTTGATTTCTTCGTTAAATCTATTTTCAGGTTGTCTGCCTTCGAAATTCTTCCTCCTCTCCAACTTTTTGGATGTTATAAGGATAAAGACGCCACTGCCAAGCACGGAATCATACAAAAAAGAAACAGGCTAGCAATCATAGGACTCACAATTCATGAATACCACCATAAAATGTGTAAAAACGAGAAATACCTTCAAGTAAATGGGCAATGCGTGTGCAAAATAAGTGAACAAAAGTGCGAGCAATAGGAGCCAATGTAAGAAGAAGAAAACACAGTCACTGAACGAACTCATAAAAAGTAATGGACAATATTCTAAGAATTGATTCAAGTGCAACTTTGTTATTATTATTATTAGCCAGCTAATACCCGGCGGTGCGCTGCTACGCCTATTAAATTAAATATTGAAAGTTAATTGTTTATATGTCCCGCGCCGTAGCCGAGTGGTTAAGGTAAGAAGCCTTGGCGCAGAGCTACGGGACTTGCGCTGGTTCTAGTCCACATGGAAGAAGAAATTTTGGCCAGTATGGAACCGTTGCCCACCCAGCATCGTGAGGCATTAGGGTAGCTACAAGTAGCGGCTCCAGGTTGAGAAGACTAGCTATAACGGCTGAGGGAACTGACTTGCTGACCACATGTCACCCCTACACTGGCTCGATGATCATATACCTATGCGATTAACATATGTGGATGTGAGGCCAGCAACCGGCTGGTAGGCCAAGAGCCTTCTAGGCCTGTCGCGCTTGGAGTTAAAAAATTAAGTGTATGGTATATAGGCCTACTGCGATGAATCAAATATGGCGGTTGCTAGAGTAAATTTCTAACTTAAAATTTCAGGTAATATCAGTCGAACGTCTCTTTCTACCGCACCGAACTTTGAACACATCTTGCACCGTTCCATCGACCTCAAACTTGTCTCGAATTCTTGATATTGTTACCCTTGTTGGTGGTGGTGTCCCAAATTCAACCATTCAACGTCGTTGCTCTTCAATAACATTCTCCACTTTCCAATAACACTTCAGTATTCACTTACGTTCATCGAATGATAATCTCGCCGCCATTGTTGTTTATAAACACGCGAAGATCGATGAACGTGATGCTATGCTTTTCCGGTGCCTTGTGGATCACACACAACAAAAATTGTATTTCTGTCTCATTTCGTTGCTGAGAAATAACGTTTCAAAGAGTGTATACATCAAAATTTGGAACACTATATATGTGTATATATATATATATATATATATATATATGTCCACCGTTGTGGTCTCGAGTTAGCGTGCTGCCTTGTCACGCAGCGGGCCCGGGTTCGATCCCCGGTCGGGGCAGTTTTTCTGAGTGAGGTTTTTATCGGGGTTTTTCCTCATCTGTAAGACAAATGTCAGGAAAACTTTAAGGCCCAAACGGTCCCCGAAATCATATGGCCATCATCCTTATCATTATTATCCTTACCATTATCATTATCATCATCATCCTTCACCGGTGTGGAAAGCAACGGGAAGCTACCACACCTACACAATTCCCTAGTAAAGCTGCAGGCATAGCATGAATATGTTATGATTGCAGTGAAGGACCTGCCTTCGGGCAGAATTACTATGTATGTATATATATATATATATATATATATATATATATACATATACTCGTAGATAAATAAAAATTGTAATAATTTAAATGCGTTTGTATGTTAGTAATATTGTCTATTTAATATGGTTAAATTTTTTATTCCAGTTTATAATAGTGGCCTATATTGCAATGTGCGTTGTTCATTATTTTTGCACGATGGTGATTTCAAAATAATTAATAACATCTTTGATAAATTGAGTTGGTGTTTACTTCATGTAAATCCATAGCTATTAATTAAATAAAAATAAAACAGTTTTATTTGATTTTCATATTTATTGGGATATAATTCAGTTACATCTTAATAAATATGAAAATCAAATAAAACATGTAAGTTTTATTTTTATTTAATTAATAATATCAATTGTGCACCTCTGTGGTCTCGAGGTCACGCAGCGTGCCCGGGTTTGATCCCCGGTCGGGGCAGTTTTTCTGGGTGAGGTTTTTATCGGGGTTTTTCCTCACCTGAAAGACAAATGTCAGGAAAACTTTAAGGCCCAAACGGTCCCCGAAATTATATGGCCATCATCATCATCCTTATCATTATCGTCATCATCATCATCCTTCACCGGTGTGGAAAGCAACGGGAAGCTACCACGTCTGCAATTCCCTAGTAAAGCTGCAAGCATAGCATGAAAATGCTATGATTGCAGTGAAGAACCAGCCCTCGGGAAGAATTACTATGGATGGATGGAAGAATGACATCTTTGTTGGAAATATTTGCGTTCATTATAAACAACTGACTAACGTTAACAGTGTTGCCAATGTGTATACGGTAAATGCTGAAAATAATTTAGTTGAGACTACAGCAGGCCGAGACACCAATCAGGTATAAAGTGGCGGCAAGTACGAATTTATTGTTTTATATTGTTTCAAATAAAGTTCAGTTCATTTAAAATGCGGTGATTTGTTTCGTATAAAGTAAAGTATTCCCACTACAGGCCTCAGGAGGCCCTTGGGGTAGTGGGAAGTTAAGGCTCCCACTTTTTCTTGACAATCGGCACTTGATGTCAGCCGGGTTGTCAGCCCTGCGTGACGGCCGCCTTTACCCCCAGAACAAGCGTCTGGTACTCATTTCATAATTTATATTAACGCAACCTTTTGGGTATTTTTTGTATATACATTGTACGTGGTATACATAAAGGGCAGTGGTTCTACTTCCCGCACGACGTAGGTAATATGTAATATTACACTATAGTTATTTAGTCAGTTATAGGTTGGCAACCCCGAAATTTAGGAAATTGAACTTTTAATCATGGTCGCCATGGCAGGAAGAACGACACAACGCATTATCGTGCAAAATTGATTTTTTTTGTATATCTTGCTTCACTGGCTGTGAGGAATATAAGGACCTATGGCCTTAACTGTGGCAGTTTAAATAAGAGTAAAACATTTATTTACTGCATCCGGTGAACTATGTGAAATTTCCGTCCTAGAGACATTTGGAGAGGAAAAAAACACGGTGTCTAGCGTACTAGAGGTGATGTTTGTGAAATTGACCGTGACATATGGTGTAATGCGACTTGGGTATAACATGAGTAGGGTATGGATAGGTCAATAGTAGAGCATGTAATCCTGGCGGAAGTATCTCGTTAGATATTGCCTCAAAACTGTACATGTAGTTCCCTCTCTCATGACGTCACTCATTATGAGAGCTGAGTGACCTTTCCAGAACACAGGAGCAGCCGGGTGCTTGTCAATCATCTCCAGGGATATCCATTCTATTAGGTCTGCTTATGGCCTCATCTTAATGATGGAATATAAACACGTTTTCAAAATTTATCGGCTCATCACAATTTAGGAACAAGATCACAAGACTCTTCTTTACTTTTGATACCACAGCACAGAACATATATACTCTGAATCTTACACAATATCTATGGCTAGAGCATGGAACTCACTTCCCAGTCATGTCAGGGACTGTCAATCGCTATCATTATTAAAATCCAAATTAACTGATATCTTATGTTTGACACAATAAAAACATTAACTGCATAACAACTATATAGAGCATTCCATTAATAATCATCTAGGAAGCTACTTACTTTATTTTATATCATTTTAATTTTATTATTTATTATATTCTATGTTTTTGTTAGTATTAGCTAGTATTAGATCACATTATCATTATATTTTGTTTAGTCTGTATTTTAATATCTTAAAATTGTAATATGTACGTAATTTTTGTATAATTTTACTATTCGCTGGTTGAGTGGAAGAGAAGGCCATATGGCCTTAACTCTGCCAGCTAAAATAAAGCATTATTATTATTATTATTATTATTATTATTATTATTATTATTATTATTATTATATCATTATTAGCGATGAAATGAATTTAAACAATGGAGAAGAACTAAAATCTAGTATTGAATGTTCTTATTTAGGAACAAAATTAGATCATTCAGGCGATAACACAGTGAAAATTAAAAATAGAATCGTACAAACAAAGCAAGCAATAAATGTTTTAAACTCTGGTGGAGCAAAAATATTACAAAAAAATAGAAAATTAAAAATATATCAAACCATAGTTCAGAACGTTTTAACATATGGTGCTGAAGTTCGGCAAATTCCTACCAGGGAAATGAAAAGAATTTTAAGTACAGAAAGGGATGTTTTAAGAAGATCAGCTGGAAAATCTAGAATGGATAGAATACGAAATAAAGAAATGGGGAAGGGAAATTATGGGTGTACAAGAGGAGCCGGACATCATAGACATTATAGAAAAGAAAAAATTACAGTGGTATGGCCAAGTCAAAAGAATGCCAGTGCAAAGATTGCCTAAAATCATTATGGAATGGATCCCAATGAAAAAGAGGAAGAGAGGAAGACCAAAGAAAACCTGGATAGAAGTTGTACAAGCTGCTATGAATATCAGAGGATTGGAGGAAGATCAATGGATGGACAGAGAGGAATTGGCGTTTGGTTTCCGGAAGGCTGCGGCAGCTGTCATGGTAACGGATGATGATGATGAAAAGGATATTCGGTAACTATCCGGTATCCGGCATATTAGGTCTAAATTTAGTATGCGGCCGGATACTGGATTAAAAAAACTACGTTTTATATAATAGCTTATAAAATTTACACCAATAACGTTAAGAAAATATTCTTGAATCATATTTTTTCGTATTAAGTAACTACCTGCCACCAAGATGTTTATAGCGAATTCGACATAGGTATGTACCTACATCTACTTACCTAACCATAACATCCAATTGATAAATAGATCGATCAATTCCATGATGTAAATAAAAAAAGAAAAACATATAAGCTAGTTTTGTTTGGTACACATTACTCCTCCAAGTGTTTTGTGCAGGCTGAAAATATGTTAACTAACATGCTATCTTTCCTCTTTATCTTCCTTACTATGTTGCCACTTCCTGTCTTCTGTATTATGTTGTTTGATTGACATGTAGGGAGCTGACAAATACCATGCATTTTAATGATCCGTCGTTCTGCGCGGTCAGTGGCAGAATGACTAACTTGACAACCATCCCAGCAGAACTGATAAAATCAGGGGGAGAAAAATTGATGGACAAAATACGCTGGTTGCTTAGTATGATTTGGGAAAAAGAAGCTCTTCCAGATGAATGGAAGGAATCAATTATGTACCAATTTATAAGAAAGGAGATAAAACTGATTGCAACAACTATAGGGGCATCTCATTACTTTCAACTTCGTACAAAATTCTAACAAATATATTAGTAAGCAGACTTACTCCCTATATTGATGACATTCTAGGAGATCATCAATGTGCATTTAGAAGAAACAGGTCTACAACAGACCAGATTTTTAGTATAAGACAGATTTTAGAAAAGAAATGGGAATATAATGGTACTGTACATCAACTATATATAGACTTCAAAAAAGCATGATTCAATTAAGAGGAAGAAGTTATATAGTATCCTGCTGGAGTTAGGAATTCCTAAAAAGTTAGTTAGACTTATACGAATGTGTTCTAAATGGCTCAAAGAGTAGGGTGCGTGTAGGCAAACAGTTTTCAGACACTTTTGAAATCCAGAATGGGTTGAAGCAAGGAGATGCACTATCTCCTCTACTATTTAATTTTGTACTAGAGCATGCCATTAAATCTTTAGAGAATGAGGAAGGCTTACAACTCAATGGTATTAATAAGCTGTTAGTTTATGCTGATGATGTAGTACTACTGGCCGATAGCGAGGAGATACTAAAGGCCAACACGCACACACTATTGAGTAACACTAAGAAATTGGGACTGGAAGTAAATATCAATAAAACTAAATATATGGTCACACGTAGAAATTCATTATATAATGAAAATGGACAGCTAATGACAAATGAGGGAAATTTTGAGGAAGTGGCTGAATTCAAATACCTAGGAACAATAATCACAAATAGGAATGAGATGCACAAAGAAATTAAACATAGGCTCAATTCTGGAAATGCATGCTATTATGCATTGCAGAGACTTTTGATGTCCCAACTCCTTTCAAAAAACGTTAAGCTGAAAATATATAAAACTATTATTATACCAGTTATATTATATGGGTGCGAAACATGGACTCTTACTTTAAGGAAGGAAAGGAGATTATGAGAATTTGAGAATAAAGTTCTTAGGAAAATTTTTTGGACCAAAGAGAGATGAACAGACAGGTGAATGGAGAAGACTACATAACAATGAACTACATGGTCTTTATAGGAAGCCAAATATAATAAGAACAGTTAAGTCTCGTAGACTGCGATGGGCAGGACATGTTGCGCGTATGGGCAATGAAAGACGTGCATGGAAACTTCTTGTAGGAAAGCCAGAAGGAAAACGCCCAGTTGGTAGACCAAGAATGAGGTGGGAGAACAACATTAACTATGATTTGAGGGAAGGAGATTATACAGGGAATGATTGGAAAGCATTAGCTCAGGATAGGGATGTATGGAGAGCTTATGTCCGCACGGCCATGAACCTACGGGTTCGATAATGCCAGTGAGTAGTAGAGTAGTTACTTTTGGGGGTTACGTCTAGGAATGCCCTTCTCATTACATGTTGTCACTTGTGATTTATTGTGTGGCTGGTGACGGAGACACGACAAATACTGTGATTTTAAATGATCCGACCACTTGAGCGTTCCGTGCTTAAATGACTAATTTGACAACCATGTTAAGATTTTTCACACGTGTTTAGAGATTCTCCCCCCCCCCATATTTGAAGTTGAAACATTTCAGTACGTGATCGGATGTACATTCTTCTCTTACATCCCTTCCACATATTCAATAGATCGGCGACACTAGCGCTAAACTCTTCCCCTTGGTCCGTGCGAAGTTTACTTGGTGGTGTAATACATACCGTTTTTTTTTTTTCCTTCACCGCCACGAGAAATGATAAGATGTCGGCCTAGCGCTTCGAGGAGCTATCTAGTGGGTAACTAAGTTATTATTGGATGGGAAACGGTCGGAAAATTCTGAACAGTGGCCTTTTTATTCAGGCTTGTGGTTGTTTTACGAGCCTGAAAATATTCAGACTTAGTACCCTTCTTCTTCTTCACGGTTTAGGCTTATTTACTAGCCTGTTCCGGCTCCAAATTGCTGCTCTTTCCATCTTTTCCTTGGTCTTCCCAAACACTTAGTACCCACAGCTTAAAATCCCTCCTGGAGGATTTAGATTTAGATTTATTTATTTAGCCTGGTGGAGTTAAGGCCATGTGGCCTTCTCTTCCACTCACCAGGACAAACATATATTACATCAGAATGTAACAATCACAATGAACTCTAATATTAAATACTAAATAAAAATTTGATCAAAAAGATATCTATTATATTACGATCTATAATGCAACTAGTTAATGTTAGTTAAAATTAAGACTAAAACTAATA
Source organism: Diploptera punctata (assembly GCA_030220185.1). NCBI lineage: Eukaryota > Metazoa > Arthropoda > Insecta > Blattodea > Blaberidae > Diploptera > Diploptera punctata. The sequence goes on from JASPKZ010006852.1 coordinate 3,346,038, forward strand.
ATAAAATGTATACAATCAAGACATATTAAATTGTCCCTGTCTAATGTATATATAAGACAAAGAAAAGTAATGAGATATAGAAAACTAATTTTACGTTTGTACAACATTTAAAACAAAACAAAAGAAAATATTTGTTAATCTTAATATTATTTTCATAGATAATTAAATTTATTAATTGTTAAAAGAATACTATCAGTGAGGCGTATAAGTTAGTTTGTTATTAAATAATTCTTTAATTTGATTTTGAAGGATGTTATAGTTTGACAGTCTCTGACATAGGGCGGAAGGGAATTCCATGTTTTGGTAAGTGACACCGTAAAAGATAATGAATAATATACAGTGTGATGAGGAGGGATATAAAGGACAATGTGCTGATGGGATCGAGTGTCAAGATTATGTGTGTCGGATAGTCTGATAAAGCGGCATGATAAATAATTAGGCGATGATGTGTGAAGGATTTTATAGTGAAGGTATAGTCAATGGACAGTTCTACGATCTCTTAGACGAAGCCACGATAATTGTTCCAGGGACGGTGTAACATGGTCAAATTTGCGAATACCACAAATAAAACGTGCGCAAGAATTATGAACACGTTGAAGTCTTTGAGTGGAAATAATATTTAAGTCTGTAAAAAGAGTGTCATAATAATCAAAATGGGGCATTGCAAGTGTTTCTACAAACATTTTCCTTAGAGCGAATGGCTGACAATTTCTTACGCGATTTAATGAATGTATTATTGAGAAGACTGTTTTGCATGTATGGTTTATTTGTGTATTCCAATTTAAGTTGTTGTCAATGAATACTCCTAGAATGTTTACTGTCTCACTATAAGGGATTTGAACTCCATTTAGTGAGACATGCGAGACTGTGTTTAGGTTAATTGTAGATAATAGTCTCTGGTGACCCATAATGATTGATTGTGACTTTCTAGGATTTAATTGCAGTCCATATTTAACTGTCCAAGTCATTAGTGAGTCAAGATCCTCGTTAATTTTGGCAACAGCGTCATTTAGAGAATATTTGTCTGTGTGGATGTAGATTTGCATGTCGTCTGTTCCTTAGAATTTTCCATTCTAAATATCCATCGACACGGCCGGGTTTGAACCCGCGTCCCTCGGAAATAGAGGCAAGGAACTCTCCTACCGCAGCCGACTTCATTTCTCTTTACAGAATGTAATTATTAGAGCCTGTCAAGTATACATTCACTCCTGCTACCCGAGCTTCCCAGTTTCGTTGCTTCTACGGTGATACTAGGCGTACTCAGGGGAGTAAGAAGGGAATGTGAAACGCATGCGCGGATGTAAAATTCAAACGAAAGAGACCTGGAACGTGCGATTTGACTCCACTAGATTATTTCCTGTGGAATTACGTTAAGAGCCTAAAGCTCTTTTGGAATGAGGAAGAATTACATGCGCGGATTACAGGAGGGGCGCTGTTGGTCTAGCAGACGGTATGTACCAAAACATGAAATTAATTTACGGTGTTTGGGTTTAAGTCAACAATGGTCGCCACATCTAGGGTAGCATGCAAATACATTAGTCTCTACTCAAATTACTTCCAATCACTGGTGAGCTGACTCACCGTGAGCAAGTGCAAAGATCGAATTTGCTACACACTAACTGGTCATGCATGAAAGTCGTCGTTTTCGTAATATTGGCAAGAAATTACCCAGAATTCTCAGCTATAAAACCACTTCCGTTATTTTCGTCTGCTAGAGGCACGCATTTACGCTTGCGTCCCGCAAATAATACCGTATACAACGACGTCTGCGTCGCGCAATATTACGCCGATTCTCCTGTTCTTCAGTTGAATTATTTGGTAGACTATCAAATTCCTCTTCTCCGCGTATACCGAAAACATGATCGAAGTCTTCAAGGTCCGACATCTTGGATAAAGCAGCAAGGTTTCAAACTACAACGGTTACCATCGGTTCCCTTCGGGATTCTCACGATTTTTCTCTCTTAAGTTACCTCGTCAGGTAACTTACGAATTTCAACAATTATTATCGCATGAACAGATTTTTGAGTAAGCAAAATCGTATTAGAATACAACTTTCTCAGCAGAGAACGCTTTTTACGGTCTAATGCGTTCATAGATTCGACCCCTAGTCTTTTTTGTAAGTGGACGCAGAAGCTATGAAAACCAAGCAACTCGCAGTAAGCAGAAGAAGTGCAGAGTTTATCGTGTGTTGTGGTCTTGTGGTGGTATTTTGTTTGTAGCGGAATGATAAGTTTTCGGACATGAGTTCTTATGAAATGCAACTGAAACTATGTAATAATATAATGTTGAAATAAGTTAATATAGAGCACTACTTAGAGATAATCTTACATGCTTCCAAACTTTTATGTAACTTATAGCTGATAGTTCTAGTAAATTCTGAGTATTTATTAATAGTTTACATTGTAAGTATCTGAAGTATGTTGTACTATGTGCTAAGTTGAAGATTTAATGATTTAATTAATAGAAAATAGTTTTATTAATGTTTTTTGCGCTGGATGTTTGAACAAAAAATATTGTTATTGATTTAACGAAAAAAAGTTTTATGATAACCAGGGAAAGTGCCTTAGTTGGTTGGGAAATGAGGTATACTACACACAGAACCATTGCGTCTGTATTCTGTTCACTCTCGTATGCACCGCAGCTGCGCACTAGACTGCGTTGCCGTCACATCGCATGCATACTCCGGTTTCAGTTAACTTGTGCTCTCTATATAGCACTACAATGCCAACCAAGGTACTTTCCCCTGTAATAACGTTTACTTACATTAGGAAGACGGTCATAAATTCAGCAAATACATTACCATCACTGCACTTACCTAGAAACAAAATGAACCAAAGTTACTCAGCTCTCATGCTTACATAGACAAACAACAAACTAACTTTGTTATCAAAATACTTTTATTTAGTTATGTAGATAGGAAATAACACTATGAGGTTCTTTAATATTGTTTATTTTTTATTATTTCACTCACCTCATACTTCATAAATCATAGCAGACCCTGGGTTTCTTCACGTAATTTGTGACATTGTCAATGCTGCGTCACGTTCACAACTGACGTCCAACGGCCTATCAGGATAGAAGGCCGTTGGACGTCAGTTGTGAACGTGACGCAGCATTGACAATGTCACAAATTACGTGAAGAAACCCAGGGTCTGCTATGATTTATGAAGTATGAGGTGAGTGAAATAATAAAAAATAAACAATACTTTTATTTATTTTGATCTGCCTCATGGGCTAGCAGTAAGAGTTTCTAACTAGAGTTTATGGGGTCCTGGGTTCGATTCCCGGTTAGTAATATTAATAAGATTCCATTTCTCTATTAAATACACTTTTGGGTTTATTATACTAATTGACAACAGGGTTATTTCTTAAAGGAAATTATTCATGCTGCCTCCCAGTCTAGATTTAGGTTAATTTCATTCAGGTTTAAGGTCTTTAGGTCTCTCCTGGCGCGTCATTATCATTCTCCGCTTATCATATCATCGGGATAACGTGATTCAGATTTCCAGGCGCCCCAACTTAAGAAGTGGGTTACAATTCTTGCAATGCCAGGAGAGAATCTGGAGGCATTGATAAAAAATATTTATTTTCGACAAACGTGAATTTGTAATTAGGAGATCTATCGACATTTATCCAATTTTACGTGATTTTACGTTTCTATAATATTTTTATTCGTCTGAAATATCCAAATAAAAACGAAAGAGAGTAATTCTCTGATTAAGCAAATATTTGTGTTTACAAAAGCAGTATGATTATTAGGGTTGTAACTTTTTGGACTTTTGTGAAATAAAATATTTCCTGTGCAATAATGGGCGAACTCTTGCTTAAAATCATTGAAAATGCCTTTATTTCACTGAGCTTCAAGAAAAGGTCACCCCAAATTAATATTAAATATTGATAAAGTAAAGTAAAGTGATCCCACAACAGGCCTCAGGAGGCCCTTGGGGTAGTAGGAGGTTAAGGCTCCCACTTTTTCTAGACAATCGGTACTTGATGTTAGCCGGGTTGTCAGCCCTGCGTGACGGCCGCCTTTACCCCAGAACAAGCGTCTGGTACTCATTTCCGTTAGAGGCTGAGTCGACCCCAGGGCCATAGTGCCGCCAGAGGGTTTAGGTCAGTTTAAAAATCCTGACCCCAACGGGACTTGAACCCTCGACCCTCCGGCTTGTAGCTCAGTGCCTTAACCACTACGCTACGGCGTACCCCCATTAAATATTGATATATAAATATATTTGGGGTGACCTTTTCTTGAAGCTCAGTGAAATGAAGGCCTTTTTCAATGGTTTTAAGTAAAAGTTCATCCATTCATTGCACAGGAAATATTTTACACCCTTACATCACACAGGAAATATTTTATTTCACTAAAGTCCAAAAAATTATAACCCTAGAGGGTTATAACTTTATGGACTGTTTATTGAAATAAAATATTTCCTCCTCAATGAATGGGTGAACTCTTACTTAAGACAATTGAAAAAGGTCTTCATTTCACTGAGCTTGAAGAAAAGGTCACCCCCAAATTAATACTAAATATTGATATCTAATATATATTTGGGGGTGACCTTTCATGAAGCTCAGTGAATGAAGGCCTTTTTCAATGTTTTTAAGTAAAAGTTCATCCATCCATTGCACAGGAAATATTTTATTTCACAAAAGTCCAAAAAGTTATAACCCTAATGATTATATTTCGTTTTTGTCCCAGTGCTCCTCTGGTTTCGACATTCTCAGCCCATATCCTGCAGATGAAAGTCAAAGACAAAGAGTCCGCAAAAGTGTATCATAATTGCCTATTTCTATCTAACTACTCTGTCCTAGGGTAGCACTGAGCATGCTGTTAGTCCCAAACTCTCTAGCTAATGAGAGGCGAATTGAAGCCAAAACAGAAATTGAACAACAAAGAATAAACAAATTCATTTTGTTCGAATGTTTTTCCTTGAAACTCAGAAACATTACACAGACTTGTAAGAATAAAATAATATGTCTATTCTTTGTTGTTCAATTTCTGTTTCGTCTTCAATTCGCCTCTTCAGCTAGGGAGTTTGTGACTGACAGCATGGTCAGTGCTACCCTAGGACAAAGTACAATTGTACCACCTCACTCCGTTGTCGGTGTTTTTTGCAGTCTCGAGATAGCGTGCTGCCTTGACACGCAGCGGGCCCGGTTCGATTCCCGGTCGGGACAGGCTCCTGGGTGAGTTTTTTTTTCGGGTCTTTTGCTCACCTGTAAGACAAATGTCCTGAAGCTTAGAGCACAATGGTTCCCGAAAACATCCGGTCATCATCATCATCCTTATCATTATCATCATCATCCTTCACTGGTGTGGAAAACAACGGGAAGCTACCACACATATAATTCCCTAGTAAAGCTGAAAATCATAGCATGAAAATGCTATGATTGCAGTGAAAGGCCTGCCCTCGGGCAGAATTACTATGGATGGATGGATGGATGGATTACATTATATAATAAAACCACCACTGTGTTCTCGAGGTAGCGTGATGCCTGGTCACGCAGCGGGGTCGAGTTAGAGTCTCGGTCGGGACAAGTTTCCTGGGTGAGGTTTTTATCGGTGTTTTTCTTCACCTGTAAGACAAATGTCAGGAAACTTTACGGTCCAAATTGTCCTCGAACATTATCTGGTCATCATTATCATATTCACCTCATTAGATTCAATTTAGGATTAAGGGTCGGTTTCCCCAACATAGGTAACTGTATTACGCCAGTTTATGCTATGCATTATACACGGGAAACTGGCGTAATACAGTTACCTCTGTTGGTGAAACCGGCCCTAAGACCTCTCCCGTCGCATCATTACCATCTTCATCGCCTACTTTATCATAGGGACAGCGTAACCTCGCCTTCCAAGTGCCCTCCTAAGAAGTGGGTTACAATATGCCATTACCAGGAGAGAATATCAGGAATGTCGAAATGACAAACTGATGACCATTGAATACTATGTAATATATACTAGCTGTCCACCGTTGAGGTTTCGAGGTAGGGTGCTGCCTTCTCACGCAGGAAGCCCGGGTTCGATCCCCGGTCGGGGCAGGTTTTCTAGGTGAGGTTTTTATCGGGGTTTTTCCTCCCCTGTAACACAAATGTCAGGGAAATTTTAAGGCCTAAACGGTCCCCGAAATCTTATGACCATCATCATCATCATCCTTCATCGGTGTGGAAAGCAACGGGAAGCTACCACACCTACACAATTCCTAGTAAAGCTGCAAGCATAGCATGAAAATGCTATGATTGCAGTGAAGGACCTGCCTTCGGGCAGAATTACTATGGATGGATATATATACTAGTTGACCTGGTAGACGTTGTCCTCCCCGAAACGTTAAATTCTCGTATCATGGCCTGATGATTAATAGTATATTAACGATACGAGGTCGGGAAGTGTTTTTTTACGGAAGTGAGAAAATGTTATAAAACCGGGCGATAGCGAGGTTTTTAATTTCCGAGATTCTGTAAAACACTTCACAAACGTGCGTTGTATATTATTTTTTGCACGATGGTGTTTTCAAAATAATTAATAATAATAAAATATTAACATCTTTGTTGGAAATATTTGCGTTCATTATAGACAACTGACTAACGTTAACATTGTGGGCAATGTTTATTAGTTGAGACTACATTAGGCCGTGAAACCAATCAGTCATAAAATGGCGGCAAGTACATATTTATTGTTTTATATTGTTTCAAATAAAGTTCAGTTCATTTAAAATGCAGTGATTTGTTTAGTATAACGTATATTAACACTATCTTTTGGATATTTTCTGTATATACATTGTACGTGGTATACATAGAGATAGTGGTTTTACTTCCCGCACGTGCGTGTAAATGTAATATTACAGTATAGTTATTTAGGTTGGCAATCCCGAAATGTAGGAAATTGAACTTTCAATCATGGTCGCCATTGCTGTAAGTACGACAAAAGGCACTATCGCGCAAAAAGTATGTTACCTTTTTAACCACAAAATTCATTAATTAAGTTGTAATTAGGTATTATTAAATAAGTTCACAAGAAAACCTCTCACATCCATCTGCTGTGACTCAAGAATCGTGCATGAAGACGTCACATTGTTGTCATGTGGAATATGTCGATAATGTAGATGATCACACATCTGACATAGAGAAAATCCTATAGCCTGATCGCAGCGCCACCTACCGAGTCCAATTGTGAATCTAAACCAAACAGGGACCCACACAAACATAGGCCTATACACACAAAAATTCATCAAAATAGGTACAATCGTTTTGGCAGTTTTTAATTTCGGATTTCAAGTAAACTTCCACTTCTAATTGTCGGATAACGCTAATTTTTGGATAATACCTACCTCGGTTTATTTTAATAGGATATACTGAGTTTCGATCCCGCGCCGTAGCCGAGTGGTTAAGGCAGGAAGCCTTGGCACAGAGCTACGGGACTTGCGCTGGTTCGGGTCTCCATGGGGGAAGACATTTTCTCATTGTATTTCGACCAGTATGGGACCGGTGTTCACCCAGCATCATGAGGCATTTGCGTAGCTACAATAAGTAGCGACTCCAGGTTGAGAAAACCAGCTATAACGGCTGGGGAACTCGACATGTTGACCACATGTCACCCCAACACTGGCTGGATGATCATCTACCTCTGTGATTGACACATGTGGGTGTGAGGCCAGCAGCCGGCTGGTAGGCTAAGGACCTTCTAGGCCTGTCGCGCCAGGAGTTAAAAAAATACTGCGTTTCGATGTGAAACATTGGAAAACGTGACCGCTAGAGCGAATTTTCAATTTTCACTTCAGATGAACTCCTACACTTAATATTTTTAAAGGATCCAATTGTGAATCTAAACTATCGAGGGACCCAATCAGACACACACAAAGAATTTATCAAAATCGGTCCAGTCTTTTAGAAGGAGTTCAGTGACAAACACACGTACAAAAGAATTATATATATATATTATAGTCAACCGCTGTGGTCTCGAGGTAGCATGCTGCCTTGTAACACTGCAGGCCCAGGTTCAATCCCCGGTCGGGGCAGTTTTTCTGGGTGAGGTTTCTATCGGGGTTTTTCCTCACCTGTAAGACAAATGTCAGGAAAACTTTAAGGCCCAAACGGTCCCCGAAATCATATGGCCATCAGCATCATCCTTCTCATTATCATCATCATCATCATCATGATCCTTCACGGTGTGGAAAGCAAAGGGAAGCTAGCCACACCCACAATTCCCTAGTAAAGCTGCAATCATAGCATGAAAATGCTATGATTGCAGTGAAGGACCTGCTTTCGGGCAGAATTACTATGGATATATATATATATATATATATATATATATAACGATATACAATGGGACTATGGTATTGTAGTTATTATTAAAAAGGGACAATCTATGTCAATTTAAATTGACTGTCTTGTTAACCCAGATTATAAGAAAACTTGATGCTGAAAGAGTTGATTTCTAGTATATGTATGTTTATTGTATACTATTTTCTAACTTTCTAAATCACTGTTTTATGTCAGATAACGGTGCTGAGAATGTTAATTGTCAACGTGCATTATTGTTTTACTGTGAAAACCAATAAACTGCAGCACAACTGTTATTTATTTCCATAACTGTTAATAGCATATTCTGTACTAGATACAGAGTGTTTCAGAGTAAGCATAACATATTTCTACTGGTTAAAAAGGAGACTTTATAGATAAAGTTTTGATAAGGAACAGATGTCCTTAAACAGTTTAAAAACTTCCTTCCTACAAAATTAAAACAAATACTTGTACAGACTCTTATAATGCTACACTTCGACTACTGCGCCATATTACTGACTAATCTGACAACTGATCTATCTGACAGACTACAGCGTGCTCATAATGCGTGCATTCGATTTATATTCAATCTCCGTCGTTATGACCACGTGTCTCCTTCATGTCAGGCCTTATCATGGCTACGCCTAAATGACAGAACTTTACATTCACATACCTTACTATTCCAAACTCTGCACACATATTTACCAAGTTATTTAACAAAACGTTTTCAAAATTGATCGGCTCATCACAATTTAGGAACAAGATCACAAGACTCTTCTTTACTTTTGATACCACAGCACAGGGCATGTCTATACTCTGAATCTTACACAATATCTATGACTAGAGCATGGAACTCACTTCCCAGTCATGTCAGGGACTGTCAATCGCTATCATTATTTAAATCCAAATTAACGGATATCCTAAGTTCGACACAATGAAAACATTAACTATATAACAACTATATAGAGCATTCCATTAATAATCATCTAGGAAACTACTTACTTTATTTTATATCATTTTAATTTTATTATATTCTATGTTTTTGTTAGTATTAGCTAGTATTAGATCACATCATTATTGTGTTTTGTTTAGTCTGTATTTTAATAATATCTTAAAATTGTAAGATGTATGTAATTTTTGTATAATTCTACTATTCACTGGTTGAGTGGAAGAGAAGGCCTTATGGCCTTAACTCTGCCAGCTAAAATAAACCATTATTATTATTATTATTATTATTATTATTATTATTATTATTTTGATTGCGGATGAGCCCATGTAGGACTACGCAAAGTACTTAGAGGCGTTTCCTTTGAGCCCAAATTTCTTTCATTCTTTTGCTATGAGCTTGTTTTATATCATCTGTCCAACTTGTTCCAGTTTTTTTCTTCGGTTTGTCGTCTTGGTCAACTTGCCACTTATTCACCTTAATTCTAAATATATATATCTGTTTGGGATATATTCTTTAGTAATTCCTGCCAATTTTAAGTCCTTTTTGACTTCATCAATCCACTTCATAGTATCAACTGGAGCTTTACTTCTGTTTTCGTAAAATTCCATTATCTGTTTTGTAAACCTATTTGAGTTCATTCGTTTAATATGGCCATAACATTTTCTAATATCACTATGAATATCTGTATATATATATTTTTATTTACTTTTTACATCTGAGTCTAAATGCTTCACCTATGACTTGTGGACCTAAATCTTTATTATTATTATTATTATTATTATTATTATTATTATTATTATTATTATTATTATTATTATTATTATTATTATTATTATTATTATGTCCGGAAACGTACCATTTCGATGTAAAATAGGTTTGAAGATCGACACACAATGGGCTGATATCGTGTCTTGTGTTTCAGAATAAGTATTACAGACTTCTAGGGGTTGTACTACAACTGTGGTTCAACTTGACGACCCTGTTGTTGCTTGCACAAAGTGTATCTGCGACGCATGATTTTATACACACTTCCCACAGACCTGGTGTGTGCTCAATAATGTCTGCTGCCGCCATAATTTGTGCAAGATCTTCCTCCGACTAGACAGGTGTAGTACAACCCCTGGAAGTCTGCAATTCTTATTCTGAAACACAATGTGTTTCGATCTTCAAACTTATTTTACATCGAAATGGTACGATTTCGGACATGAGTTCCTTATTAAAACTTTATCTACTAAACCCCTCAACAACCCCTAGAAGTATGTAATACTTATTCTAAACACTCTTTATATAACCATGTCTAGGATTTACATATAGCTTCTTTTTCATCCAACTAGGTTTTAGGCCTATAGGCATGTTACGATCTCACTGATGAATGTTGTATCCAGCGTTTCCTTGGACGGCCCAGAGATCTCTTCCCTGTTGGACAATAACGAAGTATGACCTTGGGAACTCTATCTGAACTCATTCGTCGCAAATGATTCATCCAGTTGTTCTGGTATCTATGTATGTACTCAATGACCGGTTCTAAATGTAGTTCCTTCAAGATATCATCATATTTACATATAGCAAAAGAACAAAAGAAATATCAGTTTATATGGACCAACATATGAGGGCGGACTTTGGAGAATTAAAATGAACCACGAGTTAGAATATTTAGCAAAACTCAAAATTGTTATAAGGTTGTAACAGTGAATATGTTTAATTCTCTTTCAGATGATATTATTAATAATTATATTGCAGCCAAATAGCCAGGATTAAAGTAAGATACATTTTAAATTTACATGTTTGCATATTCACAAATTGTCTTTGTTCTTTTTGTGCATAGCTCAATGTGATATCGGTCACATGTTTTTTTCGCATAGCATACATTTACAGTCTATATTTGGTTGATGACATTTTTTGTTCTTGCATATCAGGTGGTGGAATCCGTGGATTGCCAGCCTAGTGATGACGTGTCTCATTTCAAAATTTTCTTTTGTCCACGCACGGTCCACCATGGCCCCGGTGCTGTAGAATTCTGGGTGTATTTCTTCTCTTTTTCTATTCAATGTTGCTAGCAGCTTCTGAGATTCGCTGGTGCTGGGTAAGAGTATGCTTGTTCTTCAGATGATATAAAGAATCTTCCTGTTTCAATATTTAAAAGATTAATTAAATCAGTATTGACTTTGAATCTTCTCTACAGTGTTCACGAATATTTTAGCATTGACCGGTCGAGACACCACAGAAATTAACATTACCTACCATTTGGCGTTGTTATACATTGTACTATGTTCTTTGACAATAAAAAACCTATCTATCTATCTATTTAATTCATTAGGGATAATAGGGGGGGCACGCCGTAGCGTAGTGGTTAAGGCACTGAGCTACAAGCCAGAGGGTCGAGGGTTCAAGTCCCGTTGGGGTCAGGATTTTTAAACTGACCCAAACCCTCTGGCGGCACTATGGCCCTGGGGTCGACTCAGCCTCTAACGTAAATGAGTACCAGACGATTGTTCTGGGGGTAAAGGCGGCCGTCACGCAGGGCTGACAACCCGGCTGACATAAAGTGCCGATTGTCTAGAAAAAGTGGGAGCCCTAACCTCCTACTACCCCAAGGGCCTCCAGGTCTGTTGTGGGATCACTTTACTACTTTACTTAGATATAATAGGTAGTCTGAAGATGCGTAGATTGGAATGGTTGTGTCATGTTTTGAGAATGGAAAACACAAGAATAGTCAAATACATTTTAGATGAAAACAGATGGAAGGAGAAAGAGGAAGACCAAGATTACGATGGATAGAAGATGTGCAGGAGGATTTAAGATTGATGGGAATTAGGAGGTGGAGAAGTAAGGCAATGAATAGATATGAATGGGCATTTGTCTTAAAGGAAGCCAAGGTAAAACTGAAAGGACAGTAATGCTAAGAAATATGAAGAATACCTTCAGCAGTTTAACCAACTAGCGAAACGTTAATTTCGCGTGCCAATTATATAAATGTGTAAAACCGTAGTGAAAATAAAATCAGGTAAAACTTTGAGTTATTACTGCATTTTGTGCAATTCAACTCAAATTTAAGTAACTTCTACTCCTTAGTTTTTTATTTTGATTAAAAACGTTAAATTAATTAAATAAATGTATCTCGTAGAATAAATTGCTAATTTAAGGGCTAAATATATTTTTAAATTTGTTACAAACAAGCTGCTCAGTGGCTAAAGTGGTTGAAATTGGGAGGAGTTATTGCACTCGCAATATCCATTGCCATCCTTTTCCTTTTTTTTTTAATGCCATCTTTCAAGGTATTCATTTCTATCCTGTTAATCAAATTATATTCTGAATATTGCTACAATTAGAACCTATATAGTATCCTGCTGGAGTTCGGAATTCTTAAAATGTTAGTTAGACTTATAGGAATGTGTCTAAATGGCACAAAGAGTAGGGTGCGTGTAGGCAAACAGTTTTCGGATAATTTTGAAATCCAGAATGGGTTGAAGCATGGAGATGCACTATCTCCTCTACTATTTAATTTTGTACTAGAGCATGCCATTCAATCTTTGGAGAATGAGGAAGGCTTACAACTCAATGGTATTAATAAGCTGTTAGTTTATGCTGATGATGTAGTACTATTGGCCGATAGCGAGGAGATACTAAAGGACAACACGCACACGCTATTGAGTAACACTAAGAAATTAGAACTGAAAGTAAATATCAATAAAACTAAATATATGGTCACACGTAGAAATACATTATATAATGGAAATGGACAGCTAATGACAAATGGGGGAAATTTTGAGGAAGTGGCTGAATTCAAATACCTAAGAACAATAATCACAAATAGGAATGAGATGTACAAAGAAATTAAACATAGGCTCAATTCTGGAAATGCGTGCTATTGTGCATTGCAGAGACACTTGATGTCCCAACTCCTTTCAAAAAAAGTTTATTCTACCAGTTATATTATATGGATCCGAAACATGGACTCTTACTTTAAGGGAGGAAAGGAGATTACAAGTATTTGAGAATAAAGTTCTTAGGAAAATTTTTGGACCAAAGAGAGATGAACACACAGATGAATGGAGACAGTGAACTTCATGGTCTTTATAGGAAGCCAGATATAATAAGAACAGTTAGGTCTCGTAAACTGCGATGGGCAGGACATGTGGCACGAATGAGGCATGAAGGGCGTGCATGGAAGATTCTTATAGGAAAACCAGAGAGAAAACGCCCAGTCGGTAGACCAAGGATGAGGTGGGAAAATAACATTAACTATGATTTGACGGAAGTAGATTATACAGGGAATGAATGGAAAACCTTAGATCAGGATATGGATGTAGGGAGAGCTTATCTCCGCCGCCATGAACCTAGGGTTTCGATATTGCCAGTGAGTGAGTTAGTTTATATTGCTACAATGATGAAGGGTAAAAAGAAATGGATCGTAAAGAATCGATTTAATGTGGCATTGTCTACTGAAAACCCTCCTTAAACAAATACTCGCCCCCTGTTCCTGGATCGAGCTGGGTTCTCCACGGAGTTGATGCTAGGTATGACAGATTTTTCTCGGGATTTCTCCTATTTTCCCTGCCAAAATAAATATTCCGTTGGTACAGTGCATTAGTTTATACAATTGAGGGAGCTATGCCACTTTGCCACTTTGAGAAGAAATGGAAATAAGTTGAGTTTTATAACGCACTAGCTAATACCCGGCGTGCGCTGCGTCGCCTAAATACATGAAAATTAATGCGCTTTTATGTTCAATTAAATAAGTAAAAGGAAAAATTTATATCGTAATTTTTTTTAGATACCCCGCGTTGTTTACCCGGCGTTGTCCGGGAATCTACTCATCCCGATCTTCTTCGCATAAGTGAGCTGAAAGACAAAAAAATTAATGTACTACTTATGATTAGTTGAATAAGTTGGCCTAAAATGAAAAATAATTATATATCGTAATTATTTTAAGATTCCTCGTGCTGATTACCAGGTGTTGCCCGGGAATCTATTTATCTCGATCTTCTTGGCATAAATGAGCTAAAAGGCAAAATTCGTTATTGTGAGTTATCCGTAAAAGAATACCCGCCCATGTGCTGCTATGCTTGCACAAAAATCTACATACTTGACTAGGCATCAATGAAAGACAAAAATGGTTATTGTGAGTTATCCGTAAGAGATAAACATATGCTGTCGCCGACTTTTTTGTAGAGCTTTTTGAGATATTCAATTCTGTGTACATTAATTTTGAGTATTTGTATTAGTTTAGGTAGCGTAAGCAATTTAAGCATCCATACAGCTACTTTTTTCACGTTTTCCACTACAAAGGTCGATTTTTAAAGGTGTAGGAGTTGAGCATCACAACTTTCTTATAGCCTATGTTCATCCCGGGAATCCCCTGAACATTTTGCAAAAAGCCCCATCACAATCGGATCAACGGTATGGCCGCGCATAAAGTACGAACAAACAAACATTTTTATATATTAGACTAGCGTACCCGGCAGACGTTGTCCTGCCCGAACATTCAGTTCTCATGTCATGGGCGGACAATAAAAATATGTTACTTTTTTACCATAAAATTCAGCAATTAGGACATAATTATATATTATTAAATAAGTTCGCAAGAAAACCTCTTACAGCCTTCTGTTGTGGCTCAAGAAGTGTGAATGATGACGTCACACAGTCATGAACTTTAGAATTGTACCCTCCTTTGCAGATAAGTTAAGAACCGTCATATAACAATTATATTAGAGTGAAAAAAAACAATAATAGGCTATATATATATATATATATATATATATATATATATTTTCCCCCAGCTAGATTTCATTTCTGACCCACTGTGCACCGGTCCCATACTGGCCGATATTCCATGAGAAAAATGTCTTCCCCTATAGAGACTCGAACCAGCGTAAGTCCCGTAGTTCTGCGCCAAGACTTCTTGCCTTAACCACTCGGCTACGGCGCGAGACTCTTGGTATTAATGAAAGACAAAATGGTTATTGTGAGTTATTCGTAAGAGATAAGGGACTATTGGTATCAATGAAAGACAAAAATGGGTTTTTGTGAGTTATCCATAAGAGATAAACATATGCTGTCGCAGACTTTTTTGTAGAGATTTTTTAGATATTCAATTCTGTGTACATTAATTTTGTGTATTTCTTATGGTTTAGGCAGCGTAAGCCATTTAAGCGTCCAAAGAGCTATTTTTTTCACGTTTTCCACTATGTAGGGCGATTTTTAAGGTTGTAGGAGTTGAGTATCACAACTCTCTTATAGCCTATGTTCATCCCGGGAATCTCCTGAACATTTTGCAAAAAACCACATCACAATCGGATCAACGGTATGGCCGCGCATAAAGTACGAACAAACAAATATACAAACAAACGAACATTAATTTATATATATATAAGATTATATTAAAGACATGATTAATTTTGTACAATGAAGGAGTAACTTCTTTCTTCTTAACGTACTGTTTGTTAGCGGGTTTTGTGATAAGTTGGCTACACTGTCTCAACAATTACTAATACACATTTTACATTACAAATATGCTGATTTTAGGTT
Organism: Diploptera punctata; assembly: GCA_030220185.1. NCBI lineage: Eukaryota > Metazoa > Arthropoda > Insecta > Blattodea > Blaberidae > Diploptera > Diploptera punctata. Next base: position 3,361,795 of record JASPKZ010006852.1, read on the forward strand.
ACTTTGAGCTCAACTTCTCAATTTATCTAAGACTTTTTCACTTTCATTTGGGAAAATCACTGCAACAATAGAACCAGAACCCGCAATTTGTTTTTTTATTCAATGCCCCAGGTTGTCATTTCGACATTTCTGGCGTTCTCTTTTGGCATTGACTTAATTGTAACCCACTTCTGAAGTTGGGGCGCCTAGAAGGCGGAGTTACATTATCCCGATGATATGATGGGTGATAAATGATAATGAAACGCCAGGAGAGTTCTTAACCTAAACTTAACCTAAATTCCAAACCATGGGCAACCACAGGAATAATTCCCTTTGAGGAAAAACCCCTATGGTTTGACCGGGAATCGAACCCGATACCTCATGAACAGTAGTCAAAAACGCTGACCACCAGCCCATGAGGCTGATGAGACCTCGCAAATTGCAACACACAGAATTACTTATGTCGCCATTTTCTCAAATTTAACGCTGTGACATAATAACCACAAGAAACAAATTACTGCATACAGGATATGAAACTTTTACAGTTTTTCTTTCATTATAGCAAAAATTCTCGCATCCAATTTCGTTTGTAAAGCTATACCAACTACTTAAAAGCCCCTTCCATCATTTTGGAACACGGTGTATTTCTCGCAGGTAATTTTTTACATAATGCAATAATATTCGGACACTTTTGAAATCCAGAATGGGTTGAAGCAAGGAGATGCACTATCTCCTCTACTATTTAATTTTGCACTAGAGCATGCCATTAAATCTTTAGAGAATGAGGAAGGCTTACAACTGAATGGTATTAATAAGCTGTTAGTTTATGCTGATGATGTAGTATTACTGGCCGATAGCGAGGAGATACTAAAGGACAACACGCACACACTATTGAGTAACACTAAGAAATTAGGACTGGAAGTAAATATCAATAAAACTAGATATATGGTCACACGTAGAAATTCATTATAAAATGGAAATGGACAGCTAATGACAAATGAGGGAAATTTTGAGGAAGTGGCTGAATTCAAATACCTAGGAACAATAATCACAAATAGGAATGAGATGCACAAAGAAATTAAACATAGGCTCAATTCTGGAAATGCGTGCTATTGTGCATTGCAGAGACTCTTGATGTCCCAACTCCTTTCAAAAAACGTTAAACTGAAAATATATAAAACTATTATTCTACCAGTTATATTATATGGGTGCGAAACATGGACTCTTACTTTAAGGGAGGAAAGGAGATTACAAGTATTTGAGAATAAAGTACATAGGAAGATTTTTGGACCAAAGAGAGATGAACAGACATGTGGATGGAGAAGACCACATAACAATGAACTACATGGCCTTTATAGGAGGCCAGATATAATAAGAACAGTTAAGTCTCGTAGACTGCGATGGGCAGGACATGTTGCACGTATGAGGAATGAAAGACTTGAATGGAAGCTTCTTGTAGGAAAGCCAGAGGGAAAACGTCCAGTTGGTAGACCAAGAATGAGGTGGGAGAATAACATTAACTATGATTTGAGGGAAGTAGATTATACAGGGAATGATTGGAAAGCATTAGCTCAGGATAGGGATGCATGGAGAGCTTATGTCCACGCGGGCATGAACCTACGGGTTCGATAGTGCCAGTGAGTAAGTAAGTATGCAATAATATTTTCCCCCCGTTTTTTATTTGAATTTATATTGGTGGCATAAATCCCGGTACTATATTTAAAATATGCAGGCTATTAAGTTATCTGCTGATTCCCTTACTCATAATATCTGACTTCGTCATTGGTGTGAAGGCCTGCAATTAAATTAGGAAACATTTGATTGTTGATGTTTGGGGCCAAAGTTAGACTGAAGATACTGTACCAAGATGTGAAATTGATACGTACGTTGGTTGGCATTAGTGTGGCGTCGCCGAAATCAATTAATTTATTTCAAAGTTTGCATATACTCGTCGCCAGAGAGCGATCTCAGCCACTTAGTCGCCCAATGTATTAATAAACAGACATGTCTTGTCTCAACAACATTTCTACATATTAAAAGTAACGCTAATCCATGTCGCTGTGACATGTTCTTTAAAGTTCTTATTTTCCGCTTCGAATTCCATTCCCGAAGGGATAGGAGAATATAAATCTTCAAATTTAGTCTGTGCGTGAAATTCTTGATTTGTGCTGTCTTTATCAGTGACTCTGATATACTCCTAATTACTGATCCAGAGAGACCGCCTCTGTATTCACACATACAAAGTTTTCTGCCCAAGAGTTTGTGGGTGTAATTAAAATTCACTCTGTAGAGAGAGAGAGAGAGAGAGAGACGAGAGAAGAGAGAGGAGGAGGTGAGAGGAGAGATGAGAAGAGAGAGATGAGAGAGAGAGAGAGTAGGAGGAGAGAGAGGAGAGAGAGATAGAGAGAGAGGGAGAGAGAGAGAGAGAGAGAGAGAGAGAGAGAGAGGAGAGAGAGAGAGAGAGAGAGAGAGAACGTGTAGGCTATTACGCTATTATGTTATATGATGCCTAGAGTTTTTTTATCTTTAAAGCACGAACATTTTTTTAACACATTTAGACCCAATTTCATACTTATCGTTAATAATAATAATAATAATAATAATAATAATAATAATAATAATAATAATAATAATAATAATGCTTTATTTATTCTGGCAGAGTTAAGACCATAACGCCTTCTCTTGCACTCAACCAGCACAAATACAAATAAATATTTGATAAATATAGATATACACTATACTAATTATAAACAGTTAAAGATACATTAAATGTAGCAATGTAAATTTTATGTACAAACAAACATTGTATAGGATAATAACAATAATACTTACGATAATAATAATAATAATAATAATAATAATAATAATAATAATAATAATAATAATAATAATAATAAAATAATAATAATAATAATAATAATATAATAAATTATACGAGAAACACCAATTAATATATATACCTTACACTGGGTAATAATGAAAGTCGAGGTTAGAGCAAATATAAATTTAGATTTCTTTTAACATATGCCAATGTCCGGCAGTCCCTTATTTCTTGTGGTAGAAAATTCCAGTTGCGAGAAGTGAAGATAGTATATGACATGGAGTGATGTGATGTCCTATGTTGCGGTATATTAAGCAAGAGACTATGTTGTGATCTTGTGTTTAAGTTATGATTTGAGGATAGATACTGGAAACGGGATTTACAATCAACAGATTACTCATGCAAAATTAGGCCATTGTTGACCCGTTTCTAATCCAACTAGAGGCAGAATCCAGAAGGCATCTGTGGTCGTCCTGTTTGTCCGCTATTTTAAAATCGTGTCGCAACAGAGATAAACTTATAAAGTTGTACTAATTTTATTTACATGCTCTATATCTTAATGGAATTGAAATAATACACATGAACTATTTGAAAGAATGAGTTCAAATCGGATCCCCAAAGCTGTTTATAATTATATACCAAGAGGACGAAGATCACTGGGCCGTCCTATGAAACGCTGGAGGGAAAATTTTCTATAGGATCGTAACAGGCCTTGGCCTAATACTTGGAAGGAAGAAGAAGAAGAAGAAGAACTATTTGTAAATGTAAAGTATAAAAGAGATTCATACTTGTTTAATTATTTAACGTAAGAAAAACACGCATCTAATTGAATATAACGTCAGAATGACGTCATACTAGTTAGAGCTGTGACAGTAAATAATTAGGCAGTGTCCGTAAAATTCCACTGTGGGTTTACAGATTAATCGCTGGTGATATAAATATTGGTTTTAAGTTTATATAGTGTGTCACTAGGAAGATAGAAAAAACTTTAGAAATTGAGGAAATTTCGTCAAGCAGAAACTGCGTGACTAAGCGAATTTCTCATCAAGTCGAATCGGAACAACAAAGCTTTTACTGTTATAAAGTAAAATATTCTCATTAAAAATGCTCTATAGTTATAGAAGCCGTCCGATGGCACTGCGAGCGATGTCCCGGTGCCTCTTGCGATAGAGGATTGTATGCAAGGAAAGAAAAATTTATGTTTGCACTGGGAGCCTAAATAGCGAAGTTGGTATCGCGCAAACGTATAAAGTTAAAAGTCTTGGGTTCAAATCCATGTTGAGCCGTTACATTTTTTCACACACACACACACACACACGTCATAGCGTAAAGGTTAAGGCACTGCGCTACAACCCGGATGGTCGAGGGTTCGAGTTCCGGTGGGGTCAGGATTTTTAAACTGGCGGCACTATGGAACTGGGGTCGACTCAGCGTCTAACGGAAATTAATACCAGAGGTGACACCGGGGGTAAAAGCGGCCGTAACGCAGGGCTGACATCGAGTGTCTATTGTCCAGAAAAAGCGGGAGCCCTAACCTCCTACTACCACCAGGGCCTCCTGAGGTCTGTACTGGAATCAATTTATTATTATATACGATATGAAAAGAAAAATTAATGCTTGAGTCGGGATTTGAACCCGAGTCTCTAAACTCTGTACGTTTAGCGCTCTAACCAACTGAGCTACCCCAAGTATTCCAACACAAACATACATTTTTCTTATATATGTAGTATTCTCAATTCACACAAGCGGTAGCGGGAAGTCGTTCCCCCTGACATCTAGAGGCCACCATAACAGGTAAGCAAAATTTTAAAGAGAATATTTACTTTATAGCAGTAACGCTTGTATATTTAGATATTTGAACTATATTTTGATATATATATATATATATATATATATATATATGGGGTACGCCGTAGCGTAGTGATTAAGACACTGCGCTACAAACCGGAAGGTCGAGGGTTCATGTCCCGGTGGGGTCAGGATTTTTAAACTGACCCAAACCTTCTGGCGGCACCATGGCCTTGAGGTTGACTTAGCCTCTAACGGAAATGAGTACCGGACGCTTGTTCTGGGGTAAAGGCGGCCGTCATGCAGGGCTGACAACAAGTGCCGATTGTCCAGAAAACGTGGGAGCCTTAACCCCCTACTACCTCAAGGGCCTCCTGAGGCCTGTAGTGGAACTACTTTACTTTATATATATATATATATATATATATATATATAAGTGTGTGTGTGTTAATTTTCTAGCGGTCGTATTTTTTTTCGGATTCAAACTCGGCTTATACCAATCAGTTGAAGAACGTAAGGTTGAGTTCATTACGCAGCACAATCGAATCTACTGTATGAGTGGGCTTTTAGCTGAAGTGAACAATTAAAAATCGATCTACCGGTTGTAATTCTCGATATTTCGTAACAAAACTCGGTATATGCCTTTGAAATAAAATGAGAAAAGGATTCTCTAAATATCAGCGAAATATCAAATATTAGAATACGGGTTTACCTGATAGCCGTAATTTGAGATTCGCTATAGCGGTTATCATGTTTGTTTTCTCTAAACGTAACTGGATGTAAACTATTTATTTTTAAACATGGATGTATTCCGTAGCAACAACGTCGGACCATAAATTCGATTAGGTGTTCGCTAATTTACGCAGTTTCTGCGTGACGGACTTTTCATCTCTATATGTACGAACGTGTTTCGTGACACTCTGCATACGTTTAGCTGTGACCTGAATGTATAATTTTTGTGACAGTAATAGAGGAAAAAGATCATGATCAGAAAGTAATGCGGCGTGGTTTCTCTCATTCAAAAGTTGCCAATTCGTGAGGATGGCGGGCGCCATAGGGTGTCAAGTTAGAAGTGAGATCAATACTGACATAAGTCTTGTCTTGTAAGCCCATGTTTCCCTTAACAGAGACTTAGGTGAGTCCGTCGCCGTGGCGTAGTCGATAGAGTCCCTACCTTCCACTCCGGCGACTCGGGTTCGATTCCTGGCGGGGTAGGGGATTTTAAATCTCCACCTTGGGTCTGGGTGTGTGTGTGTGTGTGTGTCTAGTCCTTGTGTCTACGTGAGAATTAAAGAAAGTTAACAAACAAAAAAAAAAAGAATAAGGTAAAACAAGAAAGAAAACCAGTAGAAACGAAAGAAAAAAAAGGCGCTCGCCCCTACAGGGAAGAATTTGAACAATACTAATTTAGTTACACTTTTTTTCGTACAGATGTCATTTGAGTGGTCCATGGTTAGCGTTCCGCCTCATACTGACATCTAGAAAACCAAGGTAGTACTAGACGGGAAAATTCGGTAAATTTTGCTTAGAGGCCTTTTTCATTGAGGCTTAAGGATATTTTACGAGCCTGAAAATATTCAGACTGAGGACCCACAGCATAAAGTCCCACCCGGAGGACTTGCTCCTTGGATTTTCCCATCCTAAAAAATCCATCGACCCCGGCCGGGTTTGAACCCGCAACCCTCGGGACCAGAGGCAAGGAGCATAACCACTAGTCCATTGCGGCCGACTCTGACATAAGTCAATTGAAAAAAAAGCATGAATATTATAAATCACGTAAGTCTCAGAGTCATACTAACTAACTAACTAACTCACAGGCACTATTGAACCTGTAGATTCACGGCCGCGAGGGCATAAGCTCTCCATACATCCCTATCCTGGGCTAATGTTTTCCAATCATTCCCTGTATAATCTACCTACCTCAAATCATAGTTCCTCATTCTTGGTCTACCAACTGGGCGTTTCCCCTCTGGTTTTCGTACAAGAAGCTTCCATACTTGTCTTCCATTCCCCATTCGTTCCACATATCCTGCCCATCGCAGTCTATGAGACTAAACTGTTCTTAATACATCTGGCTTCCTATAAAGACCATGCAGTTCAGTGTTATGCAGTCTTTTCCATTCACCTGTCTGTTCATCTCTCTTTGGTCCAAAAATTTTCCTAAAAACTTTATTCTCGAATACTCGTAATCTCCTTTCCTCCCTTAAAGTAAGAGTCCATGTTTCGCATCCATATAATATAAGTGGTAGAATAATAGTTTTATATATTTTCAGTTCAACGTTTTTGAAAGGAGTTGGGACATCAAAAGTCTCTGTAATGCATAATAGCACGCATTTCCAGAACTCAGCTCAGAATCATACATTTATGTTGTTATAGAAAAGCTGTTTTCTTGTTTTGTTTTATGTGTACAATGTAAATGCAGTACAATTTTGTACAGGAATATTAAGAATATATTGAAGAGAATTTGGAATGTTCAAGCAATCATAAACAAACAAAAGGAGATTTTAATAAAAACTAACATTGCTATACATTAAAATAAATAATAGTTTAAAAAACTAAAACATCACGCTTTATTAGAAAACTGAACTAAAGAATGAAAAAATAATTTTAATTTCCAACGCGCTTGGGATAAAATTAAAGTGGTCAACTAAAAAATCATCTCCAACACATTTAGAGTAAAACTAGAGTTATCTATAAAAAAAATTACCATCAAAAGCGTGGGGTGCTTTTTATGGTTTTTACATTTTCTTCTTAGAGACTTTACTTTTTTTTACCAATATCTGTTTATTATCAAATATATTAATTGATATACAGCACCGTACGCTTTTGATGGTAAACATATTTTTTTTGTAGATAACTCTAGTTTTATTCTAAATGTGTTGGATATTATTTTTTTGTTGACCACCTTAATTTTATCCCAAGCGTGAAATTAAAATTATTTTTCATTTTTTAGTTCGGTTTTCTAATAAAGCGTGTTGTTTTAGATTTTTAAACTATTATTTATTTGTTAAGTTTTAATATTTTACAGAATAAGATAAAAATGCAAATATCTTTAAATTCGATACTATTGTAGTATGAGCTAAAAGTAATACTCTACTACAAAATCCTCCCAGCCGGATTTGAACCAGCGACCTATGGATTACTGAAATCATATACCACTACAATCCACCGCTCTACCAACTGAGCTCTTACAACGATCGAGATTTTCTCATGATTCGGGCCAGGATTTTGGGGAAAAAAATTAAATTATTGTATTGCCATTGGTCCTTTATAAGTATACAAAGTTTCAAGTCGATCCAATGATTTTAAGTTGGTGAAAATCGTGTTGAAAGATTCCGTTACATAATTGCACAGACACTTTTTTGATTTTCTGATGATTCTGGCCAGGATTTTAGAAAAAAATTATGAAATTATTGTATTGGCATTGGTCCTTTACAAGTATACAAAGTTCCAAGTCGAACCAATGATTTTAGGTGGGTGAAAATCGTGTTGAAAGATTCTGTTACATAATTACACAGACACGTTTTTTGATTTTCTGATGATTCTGGCCAGGATTTTAGAAAAAAATTATGAAATTATTGTATTGTAATTGGTCCTTTACAAGTATACAAAGTTCCAAGTCGAACCAATGATTTTAGGTGGGTGAAAATCGTGTTGAAAGATTCTGTTACATAATTACACAGACACGTTTTTTGATTTTCTGATGATTCTGGCCAGGATTTTAGAAAAAAAATTATGAAATTATTGTATTGTAATTGGTCCTTTACAAGTATACAAAGTTCCAAGTCGAACCAATGATTTTAAGTTGGTGAAAATCGTGTTGAAAGATTCTGTTACATAATTACACAGACACGTTTTTTGATTTTCTGATGATTCTGGCCAGGATTTTAGAAAAAAAAATTATGAAATTATTGTATTGGCATTGGTCCTTTACAAGTATACAAAATTCAAGTCGATCCAATGATTTTAAGTGGGTGAAAATCGCGTTGAAAGATTCCGTTACATAGATAGATACAGGTCAAGCTAATATAAAGCGTGTAAAAAAGGTAAAAAAATCTTCCGGTGCCCAATGTTCTATGTGCAGGGTTCGGAAGTTGAGGACCTATAAATTGCATATAAAGACCTTTAAAATACCTAAAGGTATCCTTAAAATACCTAAAAAACTGGAAAAAGTACGTAAAAAAGTGTTGACGTTGCTAACGAGTGCATAAAGAAAAAAAAAAAGAAAGAAAGAAAAATACTTCTGAAATAATAAATAGAATTATTCCTCATCGTAATCCTTTTGTAGGGGGATTTGCAGTAGATAATGCTACTTTGAATCGATTTTTCACTTTTCACTTTCTATTACCATTTATTATCGTAGCAATAGTAATAATTCATTTATTATTCTTACACCAAACAGGATCAAATAATCCTATAACTTCGCTGCCTTCACCCACTGCTCGAGATAATTGTATCAATGTAGCCACTTCTTAGAACATTTGAAGTCGAAATACAATAGTTTAGGCGGTCGGTAGGCGGGTGGCTAAAAATATAATGTAATGTTATGAGGATTAAATAGTTTCTCGCGGAACAAAACTGTTTGAAATGTGAAAGATCTTTAGAATGTAAAACTAGATAGTGTTTTTAAAGGACTTTGGAATTGAGGCAAGACTCTGCAGATTCTTGAATTATACAAATGGTATAAATGTAGTCAAAAGAAGGTAAAGTTGCAAAAAAAAAAAAAAAGAACCAATAAACCAAAAGGAAAGTCGAAAAAGGACAAAATGGACGAATAAAATCTACCATTTTCTAGCTTACAATATGTGGTTATATAATATGTTGGATCTCATCTTCAGATATAAAATAAGAAAGGGACAATTCCTCAAATTTCGAGCCCTATCTATGTGTTAATTTATAATGCTGTTTGAAATGATGAATGGTCTATCGAGAGACAAGTATAACTATGCTCGGACCAACGGATCTGTGCCCCTATAGCGCTGGCATCGTTCTCAGAAAAGTACACTCCAGTACTCACACCATTTCACTGCACTCCGCCCCCCCCCACTACGTCAAACGGTAGCCACAGTAACTTATTGAGTAGGGATGTTGTAAAACTTCCTCCAGTGTCATGACTCTTGAATATTGAATAATGCAAGGTTGGAGTCGAGTTGACAACACTGGAGTGCAAGTGCAGGAGAGAGATAGGAATGCAGGAAAGGAAATGATTTGCCGAGGCAGAAAAGGAAGTAGGCTTTGGTTTGCATATCTTACGAGGGCACAGATCCGTTGGACAGACAATACTATTATCGATGCCAACGAAGTTGATAGAAGGGACGTCATTTTACTACCCACTACTGTAGGGGTGCATACAATAACTACGCCAAAGCTAGGAATGTGGCTGTTACCAGTTATACACCAAATACCCCAAAAGCCGTGAAAACCAGAAAATAAAAATCATAATTTCTCCTTTTTTAAGAGGATTTTGTGTAAAAAATTTGATATATAGGTTTTAATTCCTGACGGATTGTGTTATACTTGGAATTTATATTAAGATTTCTATACATAATATAATCAAAAACCCCCAGTTTTAGTTCTGATTATGAAATTTGCGGGGGGTGGGCGACCGGCGGAGGGACATCTATTGTTCATAGTGTAGTTCATGCCCACATTGTAAAAATAAAGAAGCTTATGGAGATCAATGTGAAAATTGTGGAAGTACGTTAGTACCTGAATATTTAATATATCCAAAATCAACTATAAGTGGAAGTTTTCCTATTTAAAAAAAAAACTAAACATTGGTATTTTCCTTTAGATCAATATCAAAAATTTTTGGAAAAATGGATTTTAATTAAACATAAAAAAGATTGGAAAGTAAATGTATATAGACAAGCAAAATCTTGGTTAAATCAGGGATTAAAACCTCGTGCTATAACAAGCATAAAAACATTTGTCTTTTTCAGTAGACTGTTCTTAGTTCTAGCAGTGTGGTGGATTTTAGAATTGTCTTGAAAATTCAGTTAATACATAATTTATTTAGTAGAATTAGGTGTTTAATTAGCGTTTAACAGATTGTTTTTATACATTTAAAAATATTTAGATAATCATTTTTTTAGTAATACTTAGTGCTTAGTTATGTGTGATAGATATAAGGAAAACACAGTTAAACGTTTGAGTGTATATATATATATATATATATATATATATATATATATATATATATATATACATTTTAGTTTCGGTATACATTTGAACATAATTTAGACACAGCAGAAGCTGGTATTTAAATATGCATACAAAGGAGATGTTAAACAAATAGAAACAAAACAAAAATGTATATATAGATATAAGTTTTAAAATTAACTATTATATATTATATTACTATTATACATTTTCGAATTGTTCAGTATGTAATCCAATATAATTTTATTTTCATAACATAATTTGGAAGAGTGATGTATTTGTAACAGAGAGTAGTACCTTCCCCTTTACTATAGTCCGTTTGCTCAATTAAGAGAAACTTCCCGCGCAAATATTTGAAGGGATTAGGGGCGGGGGGGGGGGTGAATTTTCTGTCTACTTGCAGGCCAGCATCAGATATAGGAAGGGTCGGAAATTATTTCTTTCTTTCTTTTTTTCTTTCGAAGGTAATGTACACTTTTGTGTTGCATTATTGGCGAGTTGACGTATGAATTGTGCTACGTGAAGTATTTTTTCAACGATGAGTGTTAACATATTTTCGAAACTTCGGCTAGTTGCTCCCACTCTCCGACTGGCCGTGCAGCAACCGTTTGAAACGGACTATAGCTGCCTGTACCCGCTAGTGGAGTGAATGAAGGGAGGACCTCTATCAACTGGTTTGAAATAGAGAATAGAATAGCTGAACTTGACACTGTAAGTTGATCATAATTTATTGTAATACATATTTGTGTGAAAAATAAAAGTATAATCTTTTGAGATAATTATCTTGAACCCAAATTATTATATTTTTAGATATGAGCAAACTTTCACAGTTCTTCCAGAGGTGTTGAATGTGGAAGTAATATAATTTTTTGTTGAAATGAGGAAATATAAAATTTTAGAGGGATCAATCTCATGGGCTTAGAAGTCAGCGTTTCTGACTACAGTTCATGAGGTCCCAGGTTCAATTCTCGGTCAGACCAAAGGTAGTTTTCCTTAAAGGGAATTATTCTTGTAGTGTCCACCGCTGTGGTCTCGAGGTAGCGTGCTGCCTTGTTACGCAGCGGGTCCGAGTTCGATCCCCGGTCGGGGCAGTTTTTCTGGGTGAGGTTTTTATCGGGGCTTTTCCTCACCTGTAAGACAAATGTCAGGAAACCTTTAAGGCCCAAACGGTCCCCGAAATCATATGGCCATCATCTTTATCATCATCATCATCCTTAACATTATCATCATCACCATCATCCTTCACCTGTGTGGAAAACAACGGGAAGCTACCACACCTACACAATTCCCTAGTAAAGCTGCAATCATAGCATGCAAATGCTATGATTGCAGTGAAGGACCTGCCTTTGGGCAGAATTACTATGGATGGATTCCTGTAGTTGGCCATAGTTTGGAATTTCGGTTTAAGAGCTCTCCTGATGTTTCATTATCATTTATCACCCAACATATCATCGATGTAACGTATCTCGGTCTTCCAGGTGCCCCAATGAAAGAAATGGATTGCAATTCCGCCGATATCAGAGAAAAAGCTAGAAAGTTTTAAAAGACAACCTGGTAGCATTAGAAAAAATACATCATAAGTATTTATCTATGTTTCGAGAGAAATTCAACATGCCAGAGCTAGATGTACCTAGAAATAATAATTCTCACGCACTTGCCATAAATTCTTCTTAGTATTTCGAAAAAATTTAGGCGTAGCTGGACATGCTGGGTATTAGCTTAGTGTACAATAGAGTTTTGTATGATCTTGTTTTCTTTGCGGTCCGGAACATTTAAATAACAGTCAGGGGAAATTATTGTTCCGCCAATTTAATGTTACGTCTATTGCTTTTTGGGTATTGTACCGGAATTGAATAAGACTGTGATAGTTTTGTTTGAATTGGCACTCCCTATCAGCGAGTGCCAAACAGTTAAATTGACATTACTTCATAACCGTTTAATTTATGGACTCATGTTTAATGGGACTAAATAAACATAATAATATCCAAGAAGAAATAAATAAAATAATTAAAAATGCTAAGAAATGTTATTTTTTCAATAAATAAAGTATTTAAATTGAAAATATTTGAAACGTGAAACGAGAGTAAGTTTGTATGAAACACTAATTAAACCAGTGTTAACTTACTGGAGTGAAACCTGGGTTATGATTGCACATACCAAATCTCAACTGGCTAATTTTGAAAGAAAGATACTCAGAAGTATATATGGACCTATTAAGGAAAATTCGTTATATAACGTATCACTAAGAAATTGGGACTGGAAGTCAACATTAATAAAACGGAATATATGTTCACATATAGAAATACATAATATAATGGAAATGGACATTTAATGACAAATGAGGGAAATTTTGAAGAAACAGATCCAAGGTGTTTCAGGCAAAACATAATTTAAGTTATAAGCTGTTTATTATTTGAAACTCAGACCCCACCATTAAGATAGGTGTAGGCCTACTGAATAATATGAGATGTTTCGGACTATAATTAGGGATTCGATTAAACTCGACGATTAACAAGAAATAACCAACTATATTTACAAAATTTAGCCTTTACGGTACAGAATATTTCAGCAAATAACGAGCTATAACTTTAAAAATGTACATTTTCAAAATGCGGTTGGCTAAATTATCAGTTGGGTTTCCTGCAATCTCTAATTAAGGTCTGAAGCTACCCCATCCATTCTACATATCTAATTAATTTAATGCTGGATTATGGGTATCACATCTAAACAATGACTCCAACAACCGATAGATTAATCTCAACATGTTTTGTTTAGCTACGTTCCTTATCTAAAATTCCCAAGTTCCAACACATCCGTAACTACATAAATGTCTCATTTTTATTTAATTTAAATTAATTATATATATATATATATATATATATATATAATTCTTCTGTATGAGTGTTTGCCACTCTACTCCTACTACCGATATTGATAGAATTTTTTGTGTATGTCTGATTTGGATCCCTCGATGGTTTAGATTTACAATTGGGCCCTCTGAAACCATTAGGTGTATGAGTTCATCTGAAAAGAAGATTTAAAAATAGCTCTATGCCACATTTTTCTACGTTTCACAACGAAACTCAGTATGTCCGACTAAAATAAACCAAGGTAGGTATTATCCAAAAAATGAACGAAATCCCACATTTAAAAATGGAAATGTACCTGAAATCCAAAGTGCCTGAACGACTGGACCGATTTTGATGAAATTTTTTGTGTATGTCTGACCCGGTCCGTGGAAGTTTAGATTCAAAACTGGACTCTCTAAAACGATTAAGTGTAGGAGTTCACCTGAAGTGAAAATTTTAAAATCGCTCTAGCGGTCACAATTTTCGATGTTTCACAAACGAAACTCAGTATATCCTATTAAAATAAACAGAAGTAGGTATCATCCAAAAATAAGTGAAATCCGACAATTAGAATTGGAGGTTTACCAGAAATCCGAAATTAAAAAATAACGCCATGTTTGGTTCGTCTCAGCATTCATCCATCCATAGTAATTCTGCCCGAATGCAGGTCCTTCACTGCAATCATAGCATTTTCATGCTATGCTTGCAGCTTTACTAGGGAATTGTGTAGGTGTGGTAGCTTCCCGTTGCTTTCCACACCTGTGAAGGATGACGATGATAATGATGATAATGACGTTGATGATGATGATGGCCATATGATTTCGGGGACCGTTTGGGCCTTAAAGTTTTCCTGACATTTGTCTTACAGGTGAGGAAAAACCCCGATAAAAACCTCACCCAGAAAAACTGCCCCGACCGGGGATCGAACCCGGGCCCGCTGCGAGACAAGGCAGCACGCTACCTCGAGACCACAGCGGTGGACCGTCTCAGTATATATCATACAATTTAATTAACCTGTAATATTTCATTTTTTAGGCGTAGCGTCGCGCACCGTGTATTAGCTAGTACAATATATAAAAGTCCACCGCTGTGGTCTCGAGGTGGCGTGCTCCCTTGTCACATAGTGGACCTGGGTTCGATTCCCGGTTGGAACAGGCTCCTGTGTGAGGTTTTCTCGGGACTTTTCCTCACCAGTAAGACAAATGTCAGGACGCTTAGGGCCCAACGGTCCCCGAAAATCATCAAGCCATCACTATCATCCTTTTCATTATCATCATTCTTCACCGGTGTGGAAAGCAACGGAAAGCTACCACACCTATAATTCCCTAGTAAAGCTGCAAAGCATAGTATAACAATACTATGATTGCAGTGAAAGACCTGCCCTCGGGCAGAATTACAGTACTATGGATGGATGGATTATACAAAAATGCGTGTTTGTTCGTATTTTATGCGCTGCCATACCGTTCATCCGATTGTGATGGGGATTTTATCAAAATGTTCAGCAAATGCCCGGGATGGACATAGGCTATAAGAGAGTTGTGATACTCATCTCCTACACTCTTAAAAACGTGAAAAATCCCATTTTTGACGTTTAAATGGCTTACGCTGCCTAAATCATAACAAATACACAAAATTAATGTACACAGAATTGAATATCTCAAAAAACTTTCCAAAAAAATTCACGACAGCATATGTTTATCTCTTACGGATAACTCACAATAGCAATTTTTGTCTTTTATTGATGCCAAGTAGATCGGGATGACTAGATTCCCGGGAAAAGGTGGCAACGCACGGCGGATAACTCTCAATAACCATTTTTGTCTTTCAGCTCAAGAAGATGGAGATAAGTAGATTCCCTAGCAACGCTCTGGGCAATCAACACGAGTATGTAAAAATAATTACGATATAAATGTATAATCGTTTATATTTTTACTTTTTCAACTAAACATAACATATTTAATGTATTTAGGCGTAGCAGCGCACACCGTGTATTAGCTAGTATATCCATCCATAGTAATTCTGCCCGAAGGCAGGTCCTTCACTGCAACCATAGTATTTTCATGCTATGCTTGCAGCTTTACTAGGGAATTTGTAGGTGTGGTAGCTTCCCGTTGCTT
Organism: Diploptera punctata; assembly: GCA_030220185.1. Taxonomy (NCBI): domain Eukaryota; kingdom Metazoa; phylum Arthropoda; class Insecta; order Blattodea; family Blaberidae; genus Diploptera; species Diploptera punctata. The sequence continues at coordinate 3,377,511 of JASPKZ010006852.1, forward strand.
TCCACACTGGTGAAGGATGATAATGATGATGACGATGATAATGATAAGGATGATGATGATGGCCATATGATTTCGGGGACCGTTTGGGCCTTAAAGCTTTTCCTGGCATTTGTCTTACAGGTGAGGAAAAACCCCGATAAAAACCTCACCCAGAAAAACTGCCCCGACCGGGGATCGAACGCGGGCCCGCTGCGTGACAAGGCAGCACGCTACTTAGAGACCATAGCGATGGACAGCTAGTGTGTATATATATATATATATATATATATATATATATATATATATATATATATATATATATATATATACTAGCTAAATACCCGGCGTGAGCTGCTACTCCAAAATGTTAATGTGATTTACCACCAGCCTTGAGCTGCTATGCTTGCCCGGGAATCAGCTTATCCCGATGTAAAAATGGTTATTGTGAGTTATCCGTAAAAGATAAACACATGCTGTCGCGGACTTTTTTGTAGAGTTTTTTTTGAGATATTCAATTCCGTATACAATAATTTGGTGTATTTGGTATGGTTTAGGCAGTATAAGCCATTTAAACGTCAAAATAGGGACTTTATTTCACGTTTTTCACTACAAAGAGTGATTTTTAGGGGTGAAGGGGTTGAGTATTACAACTCTCTTATAGCCTATGTACATCCCGGGAATCACCTGAACATTTTTCAAAAAGCCCCATCACAATCGGATTAACGGCAGAGCACGCGTGTCCAGGAATGCTACTTAACCCGATCTTCTTGGTATCAATGAAAGACAAAAAATGGTTATTGTGAGTTATCCGTAAAAGAAAAACATATGCTGTTGCGGACTTTTTTGTAGAGTTGTGTGAGATATTCAATTCTGTGTACATTAATTTGGTGTATTTGTTATGGTTTAGGCAGCGTAAGCCATTTAGGCGTCAAAATAGGAACTTTATTTCACGTTTTTACTACAAAGACTGATTTTTAGGGGTGAAGGGATTGAGTATTACAACTCGCTTATAGCATATGTTCATCCCGGGAATCTCCTGAACATTTTGCAAAAAACCCCATCAAAATCTGATCAACGATATGGCCGCGCATAGAATACGAACAAACAAACAAACATAGGCTACAAACAACAAAAATTGATTTTTATATATAAGGTATAGGCCTATGAATATCGTGAGTAGGCTTTCAGGCTTTCTTCTTAAGGGAAGTAGGCCTACATTAACGTTATAGGTCCCGTGTCGCAGATATAAGGCATGTAAAATAATTCCATCCCTGAAATAAGAGCTCTTTCTTACAAAATTTGTAGGCCCTTTCACGACCGGTTTTGAGCTGTGACTTTAATGACATACGCTGTTAAAGAGCGTGTTTAAATCATGTTTAACTTCTTATAGATTAATATTGACTATTTAACTCATGCCCGAAATGGGAGTCAATGACCAATCACATTTCAATGATTTTTTTATTTACAACCAATCACAGTCGTGTTTCGCCTAGAATTTACCAACTAAAGTTTATCATAATAAAGAAAGCACCTCCTTTTAACATTCTGAATAGGTCATAGCATTTTTTTGCAGTCACTGACTCAGTAATAGGCCTACGGGTACCAGATTGTATATATAGTGTATGGATGTCAACACATACCGCATGCGGGAGTTAATATAAAAACATTTGTAGCAATTGATTATACCACCAAAAAAAGAAACCACTGTTTGCACTTTCTTAAATGTATTTTTTCCCAGAAAAATATGATTGTCATATTTACATCATAGGACATCAGAAATTAATAAACAGTTTGATGTGTTTCATTTTTTCTCCACTAGAGTGCATTGTTACAATATTGCGTTCCTTTGGCAATAAATAATAGGATCTGGTTGCAGTGACGAACAAAAGAAGCAAATGAAGCGTACCAATTGTTTCTCGTTTGTTTTCAAACATCACCGTTTATATTAAATATATATATATATATATATATATATATATATATGTTAAAATAACTATATTTAAGTAATGATTTGTGAGTAAACAGCTTAATTTTATTCGTTAAATAATCCTAACAAATGCCACTCTTGATTTCAAAATTCTCTAAATAAATTCACCCCTCACTTCGTGAGTCGTGAATTTATAGATAATTTGGAAATCACTTGTGACATTACTTATGAAAAATGTTAGTGGGAGTTATATTTTATGTGGATAATAATTTTTAATGCAAAAATAGTTTAGGGATGCCTCAAGAAACCATGGAACACGCTATATAGCCTATAAACCTAAATATGCATGCGCAGAAAGTTTGTTTAGAAGCAAATGTAATAGGGCAACTAAATTAATGAGATTGTCTAGTCAGTGTAATGTGGATTAGCGGAATGTCTAGTGTTATAGCTAATAAGAAATTAAGTTTATTAGATAGAAACAACGCAGTTAAACCCCTGTACTGGTCACCAGCTTCTCGCTGGGGATTGCAGACAAATTAAATTAGATCGTCCTCTTCTTCTTCCAACTGATTTTATCAGTTTTGTTTAATTGGCATCTAACAGACTGAAAAAGGTCATTGTGAAGGTCAACCTTGTTCTTCCTGCCAACTACAATTCTAATCTAAATGATAACTATGATGATAATAATATAATAATAATAATAATAATTATAATGATAATTATTATTATTATTATTATTATTATTATTATTATTATTATAAAGTAAAGTGATCCCACTACAGGCCTCGAGAGGTCCTTGGGGTAGTAGGAGGTTAAGGCTCCCTATTTTCTAGGCCTATACAATCAGCCGGGTTGTCAGCCCTGCGTGACGCTCGTCTTTACCCCCAAAACAATCGTCTGGTATTATTTCAGTTAGAGGCTGAGTAGATCCCAGAACCATGGTGCCGCCATAAGGTTTAGGTCAGTTTAAAAATCCTGACCCCACCGGGACTCGGACTCTCGACCTTCCGGCTTGTAGAGAATTGCCCTAACCAATTACGCTACGGCGTGACCCAAATAATAATAATTATAATCCATCCATAGTAATTCTGCCCGAAGGCAGGTCCTTCACTGTAATCATAGCATTTTCATGCTATTGTTGCAGTTTTATTAGGGAATTGTAGGTGTGGTAGCTTCCCGTTGCTTTCCACACCGGTGAAGGATGATGATGATGATGATGATGATGATAATGATAAGGATGATGATGATGATGGCCATATGATTTCGGGGACCATTTGGGCCTTAAAGTTTTCCTGATATTTGTCTTACAGGTGAGGAAAAATCCCGATAAAAACCTCACCCAAAAAAACTGTCCCGACCGGGGATCGAACCCGGGCCCGCTGCGTGACAAGGCAGCACGCTACCTCGAGACTATAAAGGTGGACATAATAATAATAATAATAATAATAATAATAATAATAATAATAATAATATATTTTTTCCGGTTTTTACAATATTGACATATTTTTGCGGCACCAATGATTTGTCTTTAATTTCATTTTATAATTTTCTTCCATTCGTCTCTATTATAACACAGTTCTTCCTCTATTTCCCAGTCCTTCAAAGTTTCTCAAATCCCTCGAAACTACATGAGATTTGATTGTCCTTTACTTCTCGTTCCTGATGGTGTCCTTTCCATTACTTTTTTTGGTAATCTTTAATCCTGCATTCGCTTAATATGTCCGTACCATTTTAGTTGCTTTCATGGATAAATTCTAAAACAGAGTTTTGTGCTCTTTTATATCATTTCTAATTTTCTCTCTCCTTCATATCCTAGCAGATCTTCTCCAATAGTCCATTTCTGCTACTATTAGTTTTTTTCATCTGATAATTTACAGTCCAAACCTCTGAACTATAAGTCATATTACTTCCAACTATTGTTTTTAAAATGTTAACTTTAGTTTCTTTTTTGATATGTTTATTCCATAAATATTCAGGGCAGATATTACATGTCTTCCTCAATTTATGTTTGATCTTATTTCCTTTTCCTGCTTCCCATCTTCTGTAATTTTTACTCCCAAATATATTTGTATTCCTCTATGTGTTTAGTTACCCCCATTTCATCTTCCAGTATCAAATCTTGATGAATGTATCCTATGGTCATATACTTGGCTTTTTCCACATTCACCTTTAGTCCCCATTTAATAACAATAATAATAATAATAATAATAATAATAATAATAATAATAATAATAATAATAATAATAATAATAATAATAATAATAATAATAATAAATTGAGTTGGTGTTTCCTTGCTGAAAATCCATATTTATTAATTACATAAAAATAAAACTTAGTTTTATTTGATTTTCATATTTATTAAGATATAATTCGGTACACAGTACCTTTTTCAGACATGTTAACAAATTATGAATTGTGTTATTATAGTACATATCAACTGATCTAAGCAACAATACAACAATAATTTATTTAAATTTTTAAATTTAACAAATTTAAATTTAACAATTTGATTTGAATGAATCGCCTTTGTTAAATTAAAAAAAAAATTATTGTATTGTTGCTTAGATCAGTTGATATGTACTATAATAACACAATTCATAATTTGTTAACATGTCTGAAGAAGGTACAGTGTTACGAAACAGCTGTCACTGAATTATATCTTAATAAATATGAAAATCAAATAAAACCAAGATTTACTTTTATTTAATTAACGATAATAATACTAGTAATAATAATAATAATAATAATAATAATAATAATAATAATAATAATAATAATAATAATAATAATAATAATAATAATAATAATAACAATAATAATAATAATAACAACAATAATAATAGTAAAGTGATCCCACAACAGGCCTCAGGAGGCCTTTGGGGTAGTAGGAGGTTAAGGCTCCCACTTTTTCTAGACAATCGGCACTTGATGTCAGCCGGGTTGTCAGCCCTGCGTGACGGCCGCCTTTACCCCAGAACAAGCGTCTGGTACTCATTTCCGTTAGAGGCTGAGTCGATCCCAGGGTCATAGTGCCGCCAGAGTGTTTGGGTCAGTTTAAAAATCCTGACCCCAACGGGACTTGAACCCTCGACCCTCCGGCTTGTAGCTCAGTGCCTTAACCACTACGCTACGGCGTGCCCCAACAACAATAATAATAATAATAATAATAATAATAATAATAATAATAATAATAATAATAATAATAATAATAATAATAATAATCAATTGAGTTGGTGTTTACTTGATGAAAATCCATATCTATTAATTAAATAAAAATAAAACGTAGTTTTATTTGATTTTCAACTGATTTTTTTTATTTTTACTGAATTATATAATAAATATGAAAATCAAATAAAACTACGATTTATTTTTAATTAATTAATAATAATAATAATAATAATAATAATAATAATAATAATCAACGGGAAGCTACCACACCTACAATTCCCTAGTAAAGCTGCAAGCATAGCATGAAAATGTTATGATTGCAGTGAAGGACCTGCCTTTGGGCACAATTACTATGGATGGGTGCCTTATGTTTTTTAAACAAAGTAATGAGACGTTACAATCGTTATTCATTATATATATGTCCATCCATCCATAGTATTTCTGCCCGAAGGCAGGTCCTTCACTGTAATCATAGCATTTTCATGCTATGTTTGCAGCTTTACTAGGGAATTGTAGGTGTGGTAGCTTCTCGTTGCTTTCCACACCGGTGAAGGATGGTGGTGATGATAATGATAAGGACGATGATGATGACCATATGATTTCGGGGACCGTTTGGGCCTTAAAGTTTTCTTGACATTTGTCTTACAAGTGAGGAAAAATCCCGATAAAAACTTCACCCAGATAAACTGTCCCGACCGGGGATGGAACCCGGGCCCACTGCGTGACAAGGCAGCACGCTACCTCGAGACCACAGCGGTGGACTTGTAACACATATTAGATATACATTTTATTTTTCTGCACTCCTTCTCTATATGAACTTTAATTATGCCAAATTTCACACTCCTCCGTGCATGTAATGTGCTTAAAAAGGGGAGCAAAGTTTTTCCTTCGCGTATTAATGTAGCCTATAGATATGATATATAAGAGTATAGCCTCAAAATGAACATTATACTTTTTTTTTTTCCTTTTCCCAACAATTTTCAGTTTGTGGATTATATCTCTTCTTTGGGGCAACTATTGAATTAAAGTCACACTAAAATTTTTCATAATCTACCCAAGATGACTATCTCACTTAAATTGAATGAGGATAATATTAAAAGTTTACCGAACGTGTTGGTCCAGGTGTTAGCAACTGAGGAAAGCCCTTGATTGAGGAAAGTTAGTGATTGAGGAAAGTTGTTCATTACAACCCAAGGTTCGATCAACTTCTCTATTTTTTCCACTGATTTTCTGTATTTGTAAGAGCTATAAGCGTATAACTAACTCACAGGCACTATTGAACCCAAGGGTTCATGGCCGCGCTGACATAAGTTCTCCATACATCCCTATCTTGAGCTAATATTTTCCAATCATCTCCTGTATAATCTACTTCTCTCAAATCATAGTTAATGCTATTTCCCCACTCAATTCTTGGTCTACCAACTGGGCGTTTCCCCTCTGGTTTACCTACAAGAAGCTTTCATGTCCCTCGTTCATTCCCCATTTGTGACAAACGTCCTCCCCATCGCAATTTACAGGTCTTAATTATTTTTATTAAATCTGATAGATTGAAGTTTTATAAAACATTGGCAGTTCCTGCATTACTTTATGGGAGCGAAACTTGGGTAATGACCAACAATTGCAAAGTAGCATACAAAGCGCAGAGATGAACTTCCTTAGAAGAACAAAAGGATGCACAAGATTGGATCGGATCAGGAATGAAGATATAAGAACAGCGTTATCCATTGCATGAGAAAATCAGAGAATATAGAGAGAAATGGTTTACACATATGGAAAGAATGAATTATCAAGATTACCAAGAGCAGCATTCAACTACAAGCCAAGAGGTTCAAGGAATGTAGAAAGGACAGTGAAAAGATGGACAGAACAACTGTGAGGCGGAATAGGCAATTTGCCTAGCCAGTGAAGTGAAGAAGAAGAAGAAGAAGAAGAAGAAATCTGATTTCCCAAAAAGATCATGTGACTCACTGTTATTTAGTCTTCTCTACTCGTCGATTTGTTCATCGCTCTTTTGTCCAAAAAAGTTTCATAAGAACTTCAGGTTCTAATACTCAATTTTTTCTCTTTCCTTAAAGTAAGACACATGTTTCGCATCCATATAATATTACTGAGAGAATAATAGTTCTATATATTTTCAGTTTCATGTTTTTTTAGAGAATTTGGGAAGGCAATAGTCGCTATAATGAATAATAGCATACATTTCCAGAATTGAGCATATGTTTAATTTCTTTGTGCGTCTCATTCCTATTTGTAATTATTGTACGTTGGTATTTGAATTGAGACATTTCTATAAAATTTCCCTCATTTGTCATGAAGTGTCCATTTCCATTATATAATGAACTTCTACATGTGACAATTTATTTAATTTTATTGTTGTTTACTTCCAGTCCCAGTTTCGTGCAAGTAATGAACGGAAATTAATAAAATAAATTTCAGAAATTTTAGATTGTGCAATTTATTTTACACAGCCAAATTACTTCTGCATTTATATTCTTATAGTCTTTCATTACAAATAAATACCTGTTAGTAAATTGCAAGCTATTAAATTAATTAATTTATTGTTTTGAAAATATTAATAATAGCTTATTAGTAGTGAAATGCTAATCTGCAACAAGAGCTGAACGTAAGAATTTGCTCAAGACGAAAGAAGCTTGAAACAGGAAAAATCATTTTATATGAATCTGTAGAAAAATAATGAAGCTAGGAAATACATGAAGTGCAGACTTGTCTAAGATGATAAGAAGACAGAATACTGGACACATGTATATGAGCTCTCTATATCTCCATATCCTGATATAAAAATTAGAGTATAAAATTATAAATCTATGTACTCTGTATAAAATCTGCTCAGCTATTAAAGTAATTAAAAAATTGTAGGCCTTTCGAGACCAGTCCCATCCTCAGCACAAGGTTGTTCGCCAAGTCCAGTTACTTTTTATATTGTGACTAATAACTCAACGGAATTTGAATTTGAAATTTAGTTGTATTGATAATGTCATGAGCTAATAATTTCCAATTAATTCGCATCTCTTAAATCATACTTAATATTATTCTCTCACCTCATTTTTAGCTAACCTACTGGGTGTTTTTTTTCTGATTTTCATATAAAAAGGTTCTGTTTCCCTCTCATTTAATAAACTAAACACACAACATTGTTTGGAAAGTCAGAATATTTTTTTTTTTTGTTCTTCTGTGATTGATAAGCAAATATATAACTAACATGACTATGTCTTAGCGTACAGACATAATTAGCAAGAAAATTTATAGAAAATGGGCAATTGCAGTTGTTCAGAAATATTTTGTGTTTATGCTACTATATATGGTCACACATAGAAATCCATTAAATAATGGAAATGGACAGCTAATGACAAATGAGGGAATTTTTGAGGAAGTGGCTGAATTCAAATACCTAGGAACAATAATCACAAATAGGAATGAGATGCACAAAGAAATTAAACATAGACTCAATTCTGGAAATGCGTGCTATTATGCATTGCAGAGGCTATTGATGTCCCAACTCCTTTCAAAAAACGTTAAACTGAAAATATATAAAACAATTATTCTACCCGTTATATTATATGGGTGCGAAACATGGACTCTTACTTTAAGAGAGGAAAGGAGATTACAAGTATTTGAGAATAAAGTACTTAGGAAAATTTTTGGACCAAAGAGAGATGAACAGACAGGTGAATGGAGAAGACTACATAGCAATGAACTACATGGCCTTTACAGGAAGCCAGATATAATAAGAATAGTTAAGTCTCGTAGACTGCGATGGGCAGGACATGTTGCACGTATGGGGAATGAAAGACTTGCATGGAAGCTTCTTGTAGGTAAGCCAGAGGGAAAACGCCCAGTTGGTAGACCAAGAATGAGGTGGGAGAATAACATTAACTATGATTTGAGGGAAGTAAATTATACAGGGAATGATTGGAAAGCATTAGCTCAGGATAGGGATGTATGGAGAGCTTATGTCCGTGCGGCCATGAACCTACGGGTTCGATACTGCCAGAGAGTAAGTAAGTAAGTATTCTTGTTATGTCTTTATAACATATTTAACAAATTCTTGTTTCATTACTGATAGACTAATATTGTATTTCTACCCTTAGCATATTTTAATTTATAGAATGCTACAGGCATACAGTGCCTAGATACAAAATCATGGAATACCATATTCGGCCCGCGGACCTTAGTTTGATGTCCTTGGTATAGAGAAATAAAGAGGCCTAACTCTTGTAAACGTAAATTTGGTTGTAAATATCTTTATCATACCAAGAAATGTCACATGACAAACCTAATATATTGGACAATGAATATCATTGTCGTCACAATTAACAAATTAACTGCTAATAATGTAATGGTAACTATGGAAAGTAATTCAACGATCTAAAAATTGGAAGGAATTCCTACGTATTAGAATTACATTTCAAAATATGTGAAAATTTCATGAACAAATTGAAGGACAAATACAACATAGGTACGTAATTTCAATGTACACTACCCCAAAAAAAAAGAATGGGTCGACTCTTGCTCGTGCACACGTCTATGATTCATAGCGCGATTCACAAGAGAACATGTTTCGAAACAAAACACAGTGCAGCTGTGACACCAAGAGCGCAACGGCTCCTAATCCTGCCATCGTGTCCCCATAGCACATACGGTTGAGCCCTGGTTCAATACGTTATCAAGGGTACTGCCTCGCGTTCGATTCTAGATAGCACCAATTTATTTTTAATAATAATGCGAGTTTATTTTAATTTTTTAAGAGTTCCTAGACTATCTAATTTAATTTTTTAAAAATTGAATAACGTATACCCAACTCCTGTGTGTATGCTGAGCCTGGCCTTAAAAATCAAACCATATATGGAAGTTAAAGTCCTACTTCCTCACGTAAAAAAATAAAAAAATAAACAAAAAAAGCAAAAAAAAAAAAAGAGAGAGAGAGAGAGAGAGAGAGAGAGAGAGAGAGAGAGAGAGAGAGAGACCAGTGTACATAATATTTTGTCCACAAGCCATCAGCTTCTACTATAGCTAGAAGTCGATTCGGCATGGATTTGACGAGGTCGAGGAAGAATTCTCGATGCGGATTGTCCTCGTCCCGGGCGAGATCTTCCCTGGTATCGATAACTTAATCCCACAACTCGTCTTTATTTCGAGAGGATTGGCGGGCATACTTCTTAATCTTCTCCTGTTGTTATGCATAGACAATGACTATTTAATATGAAATAAAAAGGCACATATAACCCCATAATAATGAATAGCACAATCCCAAAAATTCTAAACTAATCAAATTAAGTTCAAATACATATTATAAACAAACCACAAAGTATGACACCATTTCATATAGAAACATTTTAAATTAGCAAAGAGAACGTCAGATTAACTCTGCGGTTCCACACCGGTGTACAGAATTGAACATTGACTCAAAGGCGAGGAGTTCATAAGTTTGTATTTATATCAAGTGGCATTTTATTTATGGTTGTTCATATTCCCTAAACTATATATATATATATATATATATATATATATATCCATCCATAGTAATTCTGCCCGAGGGCAGGTCTTTCACTGCAGCTTTACTAGGGAATTGTAGGTGTGGTAGCTTCCCGTTGATTTCCACACCGGTGAAGGATGATGATGATGATGATAATGAAAAGGATGATGATGGTGATAGCCATATGATTTCGGGGACCGTTTGGGCCTTAAAGTTTTTTCTGACATTTGTCTTACAGGTGAGGATAAACCCCGATAAAAATCTCACCCAGAAAAACTGTCCCGACCAGGGATCGAACCGGGCCCTCGAGACCACAGTGGTGGACTTATATATATATATATATATATATATATGTTTTACAACAAAATATTATTTTATCTCAGTTTAGAGTGACTTTCGGAGCCAGTTATCATATCAACCCAAAAGAGAACAGAATTAAGCTCTTGATGCGGTAGGGCGTGTATCATGGCTCGAGCTGGACGCTTATGCGCAGTGTCGTCTATCTGAGATTTGAAATATTTCACCGACCCATTCTTCTTCTTCTTTTTTTTTTGGGAAGTGTACATATATGTCATGATTTTAATAGGTTCCAAATACATTATGTTAATATATAGAATTAATTTATGTGTTAAGGGTTTGTCCAGAACAGTTGTAGGGATTCAATAAATTGTGGAAGGGAATTAAATATTACACAAAAATTATTTTAAAGCAAATACAGTAATGATATTCACCAGCCAGTATTGCAGTGGTAGTAGGTAGTATTTCCTCTAAGTCCTATTTTACAATAGGACTTACGCATGGAAAGTTTTCAAAGCACGCCACAAGATTCTGTGTTTTGTAAAATTCCTGACTTCATTCCAACTTTTCCCTCGTTGTTCAATTTTTGTAATTTCTCAGTGCTACGCCATGCAATTTTTGATCTTCCTCTTTTTTTGTAGGCAATACTTGTGAATTCAAGAGATCTCTTTGGCATATTGTCTAGTTTTCTTCTGAGAGTGTGTCCAATTTATTTCCATTTGCGATATTTAATCTGTTTCCAGATTTAATCCTATGTGTTAACTTCCATTATTCCTCGTCTGATACGATTTTTGGTCTCTAGATTCTCAAAATAAATCTCAGGAATCTATTTACATATTCTTGCAATTTTTATATAATGTAATTATTCTTTCCAAATCTCGCACCCATATATCAATATACTTTTCACTTTGCTATTGAATAGTAATTTAGTTCTAGTTGAAATTACATTGGCATCTTTTAAAAGAAATCTAAATTTATATTTGCTCTAAACTCGACTTCATTATTATCCAGTGTAAGATATATATATTAATTGGTGTTTCCCGTATAATGTATCATATTTATATTATTATTATTATTATTATTATTATTATTATTATTATTATCGTATCATTATTGTTATTACCCTATAAAATGTTGTTTGTACATGACATTTACATTGCTACATTTATTGTATCTTTAACTGTTTATAATTAGTATAGTGTATATCTATATTTGTCGAACATTTATTTGTATTTGTGCTGGTTGAGTGGAAGAGAGGGCCTTATGGCCTTAACTCTGCCAGAATAAATAAAGTATTATTATTATTATTATTATTATTATTATTATTATTATTATTATTATTATTATTATTATTATTATTATTATTATTATAGATTTCCATATAGGTGACAATAATATTGTGAGAATACAGATTTTTATTTTCTAATTCTAGACTTAATATCTTCCTCTGATCATCTTTTTTACATATATCATGCTTTCTAAATACTGGAATTCTGCTACCTCCTTTATTTCTGTACCACTGATCTGTAATCTCGTTTCAGTTGCATTATTTACTCTCATTTTATTTTATTCAGGCACAGTTATCTGTGATTGCTGTCTTCTCCAGATCTCTTAATTATTTTTTTATGTCAGTTAGCCAATAAAGAAACATCGCCGGGATATTCTAGATTTTCAAGTCTACCATTCAGTTCACAGTAAATCCCACTTCATCTTCGTCTAAAACCAATACAAACAACAAATGTAACAGCAAACAATGTTGTCTTACTCCACTCTGACAGGGAAAATGTTCAGGTAGTTTGTCCTGGTGTGATATATAACATACATAATTTTCATATATACTTTGCATTGCAGTCAAATGATCAAATATTATATATAACATGGCTTTTATATTTAGGCCTACAATTTGTATGGTGTGTAAATTAATCAAAACTACTTTACTTGGTTTAAAGCAGTAGAAGAAAACACATTTTAGTGTTTTCAGGATGATTATGTTACCATAAAGCAAGTGCATAAAATCGAACTTAAATATTATATTCTTGGACTGACCAGCTTCATGGGCCAGTGGTCAGAGGTTATGACTTCGATCCATGGGGTCCCCTGTTCGATTCCCGATCAGACTACCAGTAAATATTTCTTAAGCAGAATTATTACTATGGCCTCACGTGGTCTGGATTTAGGTTAAGTTTAGGTTTTTGGACTCTCCTGGCGCTTCATTATATTCATTGTCTATCAACTCTATTATAACGTAACTCCACATATCAGGCGCCCCAACTTAAGAAGTGGGTTGTAACTCCGCCAATGCCAGGAGAGAATACCAGAAATGTCGTAAAACAACCTGGAGACCTTATTAAAAATTATGTAGTTAGGGTAGCTTTACAGTCTGCTTCTTTATTATCTGTTGAAGTAGCCTGGTATAATATTGGAATGTCATATGTCAGTTTAGGTTAACGATTTTAAAGCAAAAACTTGAAATAAATTTCAAAAATTGTTTTGGGTCCTAACACCTGGGGGGACGACATCGTTAAAATATTAAGAATTATTCATACAATTGTTGGAATACCATGTGATAGTCTAGATTATAGATTTTGAAGTACCAACTTCATAATAAATAAAATGGCAAGAACAAAAAATCAAATAGAGAGTTATAGTATTCTATCAATCTCACAGGCCGCTTCTTTGTTCTCTGCTAAAGAAGCGGGGTCTAATTTGTCAATTTAAAGGCATAGGAAGCAAAAATAGATTTCAAAAAGTGTTTTGTGCTTAAACACCTGAAGGAGACGCGTTCAAATATTTAGAACTGTTCATAAATTTGCAATGAGATGCCAATAGTTACCAAATCAGTTGAAAAAATAAATGAATATGAAATCATGTGGTAAAATATTCAAGCGTGTCAATCATATTGCACGAGTAAATAATAGTATATAACGATGCGAGGTTGGGAAGTGGTTTTTACAGAATCGAGGAAAACATTTAAAACCGAGCGACAGCGAGGTTTTTAATTTCCGAGATTCTGTAAAACACTTCACAAATGTGCGTTTACACTATTTTTTGCGCGATGGTGTTATCAAAATAATATATAGTAGTAAAATAATAACATCTTTGTTGGAAATATTTGCGTTCATTATAAACAACTGAGTAACGTTAACAGTGTGGCCAATGTTTATTAGTTGAAAGTACAGGAGGCCGTGAGACCATTATTATTTATAAAATGGCCGCAAGTACGTATTTATTGTTTTATATTGTTTCAAATAAAGTTCAGTTAATTTAAAATGCAGTGATTTGTTTCGTATAATGTATATTAACACTACCTTTTGTATATTTTCTGTATAAACATTGTACGTAGTATACATAGAGGGCAGTGGTTTTACTTCCCGCACGTGGGGCCCGGAGGCCCTTGGGGTAGTAGGAGGTTAAGGCTCCCATTTTTTCTAGACAATCGGCCCTTTATGTCAGCCGGGTTGTCAGACCTGCGTGACGGCCGCCTTTACCCCCAGAACAAGCGTCTGGTACGCATTTCCGTTAGAGGCTGAGTCGACCCCAGGGCCATAGTGCTGCCAGAGGGTCCCAACGGGACTTCAACCCCTCGACCCTCCGGCTTGTAGCTCAGTGCCTTAACCACTACGCTACGGCGTGCCCCAAACGTAATATTACAGTATAGTTATTTAGGTTATCAATCCCGAAATGTAGGAAGTTGAACTTTCAATCATGGTCGCCCTTTCTGTAAGTGCGACAAAACGCACTATTGCGTAAAAAATATATTTAAACATTTAAATATAACAGCCTAAAATGAATTTCAAAATAGTTTTGCGGATTAATAAGTGAAATGGCAATAACAAGAAGTCAAATACAATGTTATTGTATTGTGCCCGTCTACAGGCCGCTTCTTTGTTCTCTGACAATGAAGCCTAGTGTAATATGTTGATTTTAAGCCATGGGGCCTAAAATAGATTTCAAAATAGTTTTGCGGATTAAAGAATCAGCTTCATAATAAGTGAAATGACAAGAACAAGAAATCAAATACAATGTTATCGTATTGTGCCCGTCTACAGGCCGCTTCTTTCTTCTCTGACAATGAAGCCTAGTGTAATATGTTGATTTTAAGCCATGGGACCTAAAATAGATTTCAAAATAGTTTTGCGGATTAAAGAACCAGCTTCATAATAAGTGAAATGACAAGAACAAGAAATCAAATACAATGTTATTGTATTGTGCCCGTCTACAGGCCGCTTCTTTGTTCTCTGATAATGAAGCCTAGTGTAATATGTTGATTTTAAGCCATGAGACATAAAGGTAAAGGTAAAGTGATCCCACTACAGGCCTCAGGAGGCCCTTGGGGTTGTAGGAGGTTAAGGCTCCCACTTTTTCTTGACAATCGGCACTTGATGTCAGCCGGGTTGTCAGCCCTGCGTGACGGCCGCCTTTACCCCAGAACAAGCGTCTGGTACTCATTTCAGTTAGAGGCTGAGTCGACCCCAGGGCCATAGTGCCGCCAGAAGGTTTGGGTCAGTTTAAAAATCCTGACCCCACCGGGACTCGAACCTTCGACCTTCCGACTTGTAGCGCAGTGCCTTAACCACTACGCTACGGCGTGCCCCAAAGGTAAAGTGATACCACTACAGGCCTCAGGAGGCCCCTGGGGCAGTAGGAGGTTAAGGCTCCCACTTTTTCTTGACAATCGGCACTTGATGTCAGCCGGGTTGTCAGCCCTGCGTGACGGCCGCCTTTACCCCAGAACAAGCGTCTGGTACTCATTTCAGTTAGAGGCTGAGTCGACCCCAGGGCCATAGTGCCGCCAGAAGGTTTGGGTCAGTTTAAAAATCCTGACCCCACCGGGACTCGAACCCTCAACATCTGATAATAAAGCCTAGTGTAATATGTCGATTTTAAGCCATGTGACATAAAATAGATTTCAAAATAGTTTTGCGGATTAAAGAATCAGCTTCATAATAAGTGAAATGACAAGAACAAGAAATCAAATACAATGTTATTGTATTGTGCCCGTCTACAGGCCGCTTCTTTGTTCTCTGATAATGAAGCCTAGTGTAATATGTTGATTTTAAGCCATGTGACATAAAATAGATTTCAAAATAGTTTTGCGGATTAAAGAACCAGCTTCATAATAAGTGAAATGACAAGAACAAGAAATCAAATACAATGTTATTGTATTGTGCCCGTCTACAGGCCGCTTCTTTGTTCTCTGATAATGAAGCCTAGTGTAATATGTTGATTTTAAGCCATGTGACATAAAATAGATTTCAAAATAGTTTTGCGGATTAAGAATCAGCTTCATAATAAGCGAAATGACAAGAACAAGAAATCAAATACAATGTTATTGTATTGTGCCCGTCTACAGGCCGCTCTTCTTTGTTCTCTGACAACGAAGCCTAGTGTAATATGTTGATTTTAAGCCATGTGACATAAAATAGATTTCAAAATAGTTTTGCGGATTAAAGAATCAGCTTCATAATAAGTGAAATGACAAGAACAAGAAATCAAATACAATGTTATTGTATTGTGCCCGTCTACAGGCCGCTTCTTTGTTCTCTGACAATGAAGCCTAGTGTAATATGTTGATTTTAAGCCACGAGACATAAAATAGATTTCAAAATAGTTTTGCGGATTAAAGAACCAGCTTCATAATAAGTGAAATGACAAGAACAAGAAATCAAATACAATGTTATTGTATTGTGCCCGTCTACAGGCCGCTTCTTTGTTCTCTGATAATGAAGCCTAGTGTAATATGTTGATTTTAAGCCATGAGACATAACATCTGATAATAAAGCCTAGTGTAATATGTCGATTTTAAGCCATGTGACATAAAATAGATTTCAAAATAGTTTTGCGGATTAAAGAATCAGCTTCATAATAAGTGAAATGACAAGAACAAGAAATCAAATACAATGTTATTGTATTGTGCCCGTCTACAGGCCGCTTCTTTGTTCTCTGATAATGAAGCCTAGTGTAATATGTTGATTTTAAGCCATGTGACATAAAATAGATTTCAAAATAGTTTTGCGGATTAAAGAACCAGCTTCATAATAAGTGAAATGACAAGAACAAGAAATCAAATACAATGTTATTGTATTGTGCCCGTCTACAGGCCGCTTCTTTGTTCTCTGATAATGAAGCCTAGTGTAATATGTTGATTTTAAGCCATGTGACATAAAATAGATTTCAAAATAGTTTTGCGGATTAAAGAATCAGCTTCATAATAAGCGAAATGACAAGAACAAGAAATCAAATACAATGTTATTGTATTGTGCCCGTCTACAGGCCGCTTCTTTGTTCTCTGACAACGAAGCCTAGTGTAATATGTTGATTTTAAGCCATGTGACATAAAATAGATTTCAAAATAGTTTTGCGGATTAAAGAATCAGCTTCATAATAAGTGAAATGACAAGAACAAGAAATCAAATACAATGTTATTGTATTGTGCCCGTCTACAGGCCGCTTCTTTGTTCTCTGACAATGAAGCCTAGTGTAATATGTTGATTTTAAGCCACGAGACATAAAATAGATTTCAAAATAGTTTTGCGGATTAAAGAATCAGCTTCATAATAAGTGAAATGACAAGAACAAGAAATCAAATACAATGTTATTGTATTGTGCCCGTCTACAGGCCGCTTCTTTGTTCTCTGATAATGAAGCCTAGTGTAATATGTTGATTTTAAGCCATGAGACATAACATCTGATAATAAAGCCTAGTGTAATATGTCGATTTTAAGCCATGTGACATAAAATAGATTTCAAAATAGTTTTGCGGATTAAAGAATCAGCTTCATAATAAGTGAAATGACAAGAACAAGAAATCAAATACAATGTTATTGTATTGTGCCCGTCTACAGGCCGCTTCTTTGTTCTCTGATAATGAAGCCTAGTGTAATATGTTGATTTTAAGCCATGTGACATAAAATAGATTTCAAAATAGTTTTGCGGATTAAAGAACCAGCTTCATAATAAGTGAAATGACAAGACAAGAAATCAAATACAATGTTATTGTATTGTGCCCGTCTACAGGCCGCTTCTTTGTTCTCTGATAATGAAGCCTAGTGTAATATGTTGATTTTAAGCCATGTGACATAAAATAGATTTCAAAATAGTTTTGCGGATTAAAGAATCAGCTTCATAATAAGCGAAATGACAAGAACAAGAAATCAAATACAATGTTATTGTATATTGTGCCCGTCTACAGGCCGCTTCTTTGTTCTCTGACAACGAAGCCTAGTGTAATATGTTGATTTTAAGCCATGTGACATAAAATAGATTTCAAAATAGTTTTGCGGATTAAAGAATCAGCTTCATAATAAGTGAAATGACAAGAACAAGAAATCAAATACAATGTTATTGTATTGTGCCCGTCTACAGGCCGCTTCTTTGTTCTCTGACAATGAAGCCTAGTGTAATATGTTGATTTTAAGCCACGAGACATAAAATAGATTTCAAAATAGTTTTGCGGATTAAAGAATCAGCTTCATAATAAGTGAAATGACAAGAACAAGAAATCAAATACAATGTTATTGTATTGTGCCCGTCTACAGGCCGCTTCTTTGTTCTCTGATAATGAAGCCTAGTGTAATATGTTGATTTTAAGCCATGAGACATAACATCTGATAATAAAGCCTAGTGTAATATGTCGATTTTAAGCCATGTGACATAAAATCGATTTCAAAAATTAGTTGTAACTCTACTCGATTCTGTTAAAAAGAACTGATGTTATAATATCAAATTATTTATAAATTTGCAACGTGATACCATTATTTACCATATCAGTTGAAAAAAAATTAATATAAAATTATGTGGTAAAAAATTCAAGCGTCACAATGATATTATAAATAAAATATATTTAAACATTTAAATAAGCAAATAATTAACACATTAACTACGTTAGTTATTCGTAATTCACCAATAACTATTCTAATAACTATTTTTGATCGCCATGCCATCTATATCGGAAATTTTCAATAATCTCACAACGATCTGGGTGATAATCACTACGAAATTTGCTGATAAGGAAGCAAGTTTTGCAGCATAGTGGGCTATGCAAAGACATTGTTACAAATTCCGTCAAATTATTTGTTCTATTTGGCTCAAGCGATATTGTTTTTTTAACTTTCTGCAGTAATACTATTTATTTCATACTATGATGAGTTTGATATGTTTACGTTGTGTGGAAAATTGACTAATCTAGTTAAATGACATAAGAACTAGGATGTGTGATAACTAATTTTAACGCTAGAAGAATAGAAACTTCTTAACTACATTTTAATACCATCCAGGTTATTTTGTCCTATTCTTTTATGTTTGAGTCCAATTTCCTTTATTTCATAATATATCATTTTATACTATTATTAGTCAATAGTACTGACTTTCAGGTCTACGTATCATTATACGTATCTTTATAAGATGTTTATTTGCCGATAAATAAATAACAATGTAATTTCCTGATTATACATAAAATGTCCGGATCGAAAAATATAATTTACTTCAAGAATTATATATATATATATATATATATATATATATATATACATACATACTAATTTAGTAATTTCCTGACTTATTTTATAACGTATTTATTTATATTTACTTAAAACATATTTATTTACTTTTTAAGTATTTATTATTCATTGTATACCATTTTTGTCTCTCATTGAGACACGGGTTCCTCCATCTAGAAGTAATGTAACTATGCTAATTTAGTTATACTTCTTTCCCTACAGGTGTGAGTGTCACGTAGTCGTAGTCGTAGTCAGTGTTCCGACTTATTGAGACATCTAGTAGACAACTGGGGCACGCCGTAGCGTAGTGGTTAAGGCACTGAGCTACAATTCAGAGGGTCGAGGGTTCAAGTCCCGTTGGGGTCAGGATTTTTAAACTGACCCAAACCCTCTGGCGGCACTATGGCCCTGGGGTCGACTCAGCCTCTAACGGAAATGAGTACCAGACGCCTGTTCTGGGGGTAAAGGCGGCCGTCACGCAGGGCTGACAACCCGGCTGACATAAAGTGCTGATTGTCTAGAAAAAGTGGGAGCCTTAACCTCCTACTACCCCAAGATCCTCCGGAGGCCTGTTGTGGGATCACTTTACTTTTTTTTTTAATTTCCTAAATTGGCGGACATTTTGTACGGACGAAAATACTGATAAATAAAACTCTCAAAATATGGTATACTGAATGTAAAGCATTAAGGATATGTAGATACTTGTCAGAATGACTGGTTGGTGTTTCTAGTGTTAAGTATATTCTATAAGTATAGATCCCCAAGCAGTAATTTCAGACACGCCACTTTTAAAAATCCGTTGTTTACCCTTAAAATCAATTCACGCCACGTTACTGTAAATAGAAAGTTTTCAATTACAAAACACATATAATACCTCACATGCCTCATTCAACAATTTATATTCTTCTAGTGGAGATTCTTCTAGTGTAGAGGTTTCGGAAGTCGGAGTCTCTAGAAAGGAGGTGTAGACGTGTATAGAACTTTCAGGAATGGAAATCTAGATGCATGGATCTGTGCGGGTCTTTCAACTCGCGAATCAACGACTCACTAATATATTTCCATCAATTCAAAGCCACTTGCCGTCACCCGCAAAATTCAATCGACGTTTTCACAAAGCGTCACAATAGTACTTGATGTCACGAGAATTCTTGACGTAATTTTATCTTCTCTGCTCAATATAATATTTCAGTTAAAACATAATTTTGATAATTTCGTAATTATCATTGAAAGCTGCTTCCATATTTAATGGGCAATCCAAATGGCGGCCCCGAAGTGAGAATTATAATAGCACAGCTGATAGTTTAATTAGTTGTAGTTGTAAGCCTATGTTTTCCCTTTACAGAGATTTAGGCGCTCTCCCCTACAGGGAAAAATTTGAACCATACTAATTTAGTTACACTTGTTTTCGTATAGATGTCATTTTGAGTGGTCCATGGTCAGCGTTCCGCCTTATACTGACATCTAGGAAACCAAGGGAGTACTAGGACGGGAAAATTCGGTAAATTTTGCTTAGAGGCCTTTTCATTCAGGCTTAAGGATTTTTTTACGAGCCTGAAAATCTTCAGACTCGGGACCCACGGCTTAAAGTCCCTCCCGGAGGACTTGCTCCTTGGATTTTTCCGTCCTAAAAATCCATCGACCCCGGCCGGGTTTGAACCCGCGACCCTCGAGACCAGAGGCAAGGAGCATAACCACTAGTCCACCGCGGCCGATTAGTTTAATTATATAATGTATTTAAAGGTAAAAAAAACCATCATAGTATGAAATAAAATATAGTACACTGCTCCGATGGAAGATTTTTACTTATTTGTTGAAAAGTATGTCCTCAATATTGACTCGAACATAAACCTTTCAATTCATACGTAAAACATGGTCTTCCATCCTTCTACCATAATTTGCTATTTTTGCTTTACCAGTTGTCGGTATATGATATAAACCGGCTACAATGAGCAGAACGCATTCTGTGATACCCGTACCACTGGTGTCGCATTCAACTGTAACATCACTGGACTTAATGCAGCTTTCTTCTTTAACAAAATTGGTTGAAAAATGAACGCTGGGGGACCGGGTGCAATATTATACACCACACAACTTCCAGTACTATCTTATTATCCAATTTATGTATTCGTATTATCTAGTCCTCCATTTCACTGAATTTCTCTTTTAGGTACCATAAAAACCAGAAACATAATACAGGTAACCATTAAGGAAAGACGAACTGTATCTTTTAAAGACGATATGGAGGAAATTTAACGACAATGTATGGACAGTTAATGACACATGAGAAAAATATTGATGAAGTGGGTGAATTAAAATACCTAGGGGCAATAATTGCAAAATGAATGAGCTGCAGACAGAAATTAAACATAAGTACAATTATGTAAAAGCGGGCTATTATTACAGCGATTCTTGTCGTCTCAACTTGTCTAAAAAAATTAAACTGAAAATATATAAAACTTTTATTCTCCCAGTTATATTATGGATGCGAAGCATGGACTCTTACTTGAAGGGAGGAAAAAATATTACGAATATTTAAGAATGGGGTCCTTGAGAAAGTGTTTGGACCAAAGAGAGATGAAAAGACAGACGAATGAAGAACTAGATATCAGTGAACTACATGATCTTTATAGGAAACTAGATACAATAAGAACAATTAAGTCTCGTAAACTGTGATAGGCAGGACATGTGGCACGAATGTGGAATGAAAGAGGGGCATGGAAGCTTCTTGTAGGAAAACCAGAGAGAAAACTCCCAGTTGATAGACAAAGAATAAGATGAGAGAGTGATATAACCCGGGAATTGAGGGAAATAGAAGAAGGGATGATTGGAAAACACTAGCTCCGGATAGGGATGTGTGGAGAGCTAGCTTATGTCCGTGCAGCCATAAACCAATGGGTATGATAGGACCAGTGAGTTAGTTGGTTAATTAGTTAGCTATACCTCCTGAACTAATATTCTTCTTTTTCTTGTTCAATCAGAGATTAGGCTCTTGAGCCTAATCTCCATGTCGCCTTCGATTTTGTCCGTCCGGACTGTTCCTGTGAAGATTCAGAGTAGTATGAAATGTTACCGACGCTCCGTGGAGTAAGATGGCGACAGGAATGAAGTTTCTGTCCGTCCATCACAACCATAATTTGTACTACCTCTATAGAAGGGTTACCTCTTTCGCTCCAAAATAATTGGTCCATTAAAGTCTTTGTCCATATTACCTCTGCAATCCCATTATGTTTATACATCCATCCATAGTAATTCTGCCCGAGGGCAGGTCTTTCACTGCAATCATAGCATTTCCATGCTACGATTTGCAGCTTTACTAGGGGATTGTAGGTGTGATAGCTTCCTGTTGCTTTCCACACCGGTGAAGGATAATGATGATGTGATGATAATGATAAGGATGATGATGATGGCCATATGATTTCGGGGACCGTTTGGGCCTTAAAGTTATCCTGACATTTGTCTTACAGGTGAGGAAAACCCCAAGAAAAACTTCACCCAGGAAAACTGCCCCGACCGGGGATCGAACCCGGGCCCGCTGCGTGACAAGGCAGCACGCTACCTCGAGACCAAAGCGGTGGGCATTATGTTTATAATAAATAGATAAATAAATAAATTGACCTGGTGTTTACTTGATGAAAATCCATTATTTTTTAAATAAATAAAAATACATAAAGAGAATATGTACTTATATATATGACATTTTTCTGATGAAGATACAGTGGATTGAAAACAGCTGTTATGAACGTTAAATAAAATAAACATTTATAAAAATATTATAAAACTTTTATAGTTATATTTATATATATTAACTAACTCATTGGCTCTATTGAATCCTCTCCATACATCCCTATCCTGAACTAATGTTTTGAAATCATCCCCTGTATAATCTGCTTCCCTCAAATCATGGTTAATGTTATTCTCCCATTTCATTATTGGTCTACCAACTGGGCGTTTTCCCTCATTTTCCTACAAGAAGCTTCCATGCCCCTCTTTCATTCCCCATTCGTACTACATGTCCCTGCCATGGCAGTCTATGAGACTTAGCTGTTCATATTACAACTAGTTTTCTACGAAGATCATATAGTTCATTGTTAAGTGAACCGGCCTCGATCCCCGGTCGGGGCAGTTTTTCTGGGTGAGGTTTTCATCAGGGTTTTTCCCCACCTGTAAGACAAATGTCAGGAAACCTTTAAGGCCCAAACGGTCCCCGAAATCATATGGCCATCATCATCATCCTTATCATCATTATCCTTCACCGGTGTGGAAAGCAACGGGCAGCTATCACACCTACAATTTCATTGTAAAGCTGCAAGCATAACATGAAAATGCTATGATTGCAGTGAAGAGCAGAACTAGTATGGATGGATGGATGGATGTTTATCTCTCTTTGGTCTAAAACTTCCCTAAAAATTGTATTCTCAAATACTTGTAATCTTCTTTCCTCCCTTAAGATAAGAGTCCAAGTTTCTCATCTATATATTACCGACTGGGAGGATGAAATGTATTTAAAAACCTATGGCGCGACAGGTCTACAAGGCCCTTGGTCTTCCAGACGGTTTCATGTTCACATGTGTTATTCACAGAAGTTAACTATCATTCATCCAATATAAGGGTGACATGTAGTAGGCATATCGTATCCCCCAGCAGTTATATAATAATAATAATAATAATAATAATAATAATAATAATAATAATAATAATAATAATTTATTTTAGCTTGCAGAGTTAAGGCCATAAGGCCTTCTCTTCCACTCAACCAGCGAATAGTAAAATTATACAAAAATTACACACTTATTACAATTTTAAGATATTAAAATACAGACTAAACAAAATACAAAGACGATGTGATCTAATACTAGGTAATACTAACAAAAACATAGAATATAATAAAATTAAAATGATATAAAATAAGGTACGCCGTAGCGTAGTGGTTAAGGCACTGCGCTACAAGTCGGAAGGTCGAGGGTTCAAGTCCCGGTGGGGTCAGGATTTTTAAACTGACCAAAACCTTCTGACGGCACTATGGCCCTGGGCCGACTCAGCCTCTAACGGAAATGAGTACCAGAGCTTGTTCTGGGGGTAAAGGCGGCCGTCACGCAGGGCTGACAACCCGGCTGACATCAAGTGCCGATTGTCAAGAAAAAAGTGGGAGCCTTAACCTCCTACTACCCCAAGGGCCTCCCGAGGCCTGTAGTGGGATTACTTTACTTTACTTTATAAAATAAAGTATATATGTTTTTATCAAACCGGAGCCACTACTGGTTGTAGGTACCCGAACTCCAAATGATGTTGGGTGGTTACCTGTCTCATACTTGTCGAAATTCCTTGAGAAAATTATTTTCCGCTTGGGGGCTAAAACCAGCAAAAATCCAGTAGCTCCGTAACAAGACATGATGCCATAAACTGCTCGGCTACAGCGTGGGACTGAACTTTCAGTACCTGACGACTTCAGAATTTCATCACCATATGACTAAATGTAGTCATATGCCCATCACCGTCCATCCATAGTAATTCTGCCCGAGGGCAGCTCTTTCACTGCAATCATAGAATTTCCATGTTATGTTTGCAGATTAGTAGCGAATTATAGGTGCGGTAGCTTTCCGTTGCTTTCCACACCGATGAAGGATGATGATGTAATGATAAGGATGATGGTGATGGCCGTATGATTTTCGGGGACCGCTGGGCCCTAAGTTTCCTGACATTTGTCTTACAGGCGAGGAAAACTCCCGAAAAAAACTTCACCCAGGAGACTGTCCCGACCGGGGATCGATCCCGGGCCCGCTACCTCGAGACCACAGCGCAGCGGTGGACATCACCATTCATAATATAATGAAAATTAAATTAGTAAATTTCTGTTTTGGAATGGAAACCTGAGGGAAGACGAGGCAGAGGAAGACCTAAATCCTCCTGGAGTCAGGGAATATATTTATACATGAAGGAGAAACATCTACAATCAGGAGATTGGATGGACTGACAAAATTGGCTATTGGGAATCGGACGATGTCAAAGACAATCAACCGATGATCTATCTATCTAAATTTTGTCCCAAGATGAATACAAGAATGGTTTCCACTCGGTAGAAGAAGAGGACGGCCAAAAAAAAGCATATATTTATGATGTTTTGAACAGCATGAGGGAAAAAGTATTGGACGATAGAGATTGGAATAAGCGGAGGAGAATGACAGTACATTAAATGGGCGCAGGAAGATATTGTGAAACCTGGTATGTACATAAAAATGAGTGAATTTATACATAAAACAATATAAATATAGGCCTACAAGCCACTGGATATTACATTTTCACCTCGTTCTTGAGCTATATTTGGATGCTTTTTCTCCACATTTATACAAAATTACTGTATCAACAATATGATTATCTTTATATATATGCCAAAGGCTCAAACACAGGGACATGTTCCTAGGAACATGGAATGTTAGGACTTTATACAATAGCGGGGCACTAGAGATATTAACGCCCTTGGATATAGTCGCTTTACAGGAAGTTAGGTGGCCAGGAGAAGGTAGTCAGGAATCAGGAAGCTTTGCATTATACTATGGGGGTGCAGAAAGACCTGCATTTGGAACAGGTTTTTTAGTCAGAAGGAGGATCCTATCCGCTATCCGAGATATTAAGTTTGTTAGTGATAGGATATCATACATAATTCTAAAGGGTAAACGACATGATTTTATAATTGTAAATGTACATGCCCCCACAGAAGATAAAGATGACAAGATCAAGGATGAGTTCTATGAAGAATTAGAATGCTTATTTGATAGCCTTTCACGATATCATATGAAAATTGTCTTAGGAGATTTAAATGCAAAAGTGGGGCGGGAAGATATATTCAAACCAACAATAGGCAAATTCAGTCTTCATGAAGATAGTAACGACAACGGGGTTAGATTAGTCACATTTGCCATATTTGGATGCTTTTTCTCCACATTTATACAAAATTACTGTATCAATAATATGATTATCTTTATATATATATATATATATATATATATATATATATATATATCTTTTATAAGTCCTCCACCATGGTCTCGAGGTAGCGTGCTGCCTTGTCACGCAGCGGGCTCGATCCCCGGTCGGGGCAGTTTTTCTGGGTGATGTTTTCATCGGGTTTTTTTCTGAACCTGTAAGACAAATGTCAGGAAAAATTTAAGGTCCAAACGGACCCTGAAATCATATGGTCATCGTCATCATCAACCTTCACCGGTGTGGTAAGCAACGGGAACCTACCACACTTACTATTCCCTAGTAAAGCTACAAGCATAGCATGAAAATGCTATGATTGCAGTGAAGGACCTGCCTTCGGGCAGAATTACTATGGATGGATACTATCTTTTGTACGTGTGTATGTCACTGAACTCGCCCTGAACGACTAGACCGATGTTGTTGAATGTTTTTATGTTTGTTTCAGTGCGTACCTGGATGTTTTATATCCACAATTGGACCTTCTAAAACTATTAGGTATAGGAGTTCACCTGAAGTGAAAATTTAAAAATCGCTCTAGCGGTCACAATTTTCGATGTTGACAGACAGACAGGCCTTATAGTTTACTACCAGAAAATATACTTACTTACTCACTGGCACTATCGAACCCGTAGGTTCATGGCCGCGCGGACATAAGCTCTCCATACATCCCTATCCTGAGCTAATGCTTTCCAATCATTTCCTGTATAATCTACTTCCCTCAAATCATAGTTAATGTTGTTCTCCCACCTCATTCTTGGTCTACCACCTGGGCGTTTTCCCTCTGGCTTTCCTACAATAATCTTCCAATGAATGCACGTCTTTTTCATTCTCCCCGCTCCAACGTGCAACACTCTCCTGCCCATCGCAGTCTACGAGACTTAACTGTTCTTATTATATCTGGCTTCCTATAAAGACCATGTAGTTCATTGTTATGTAGTCTTCTTCTCCATTCACCTGTCTGTTCATCTCTCTTTGGTCCAAAAATTTTCCTAAGAACTTTATTCTCAAATACTCGTAATCTCCTTTCCTCCCTTAATGTAAGAGTCCATGTTTCGCACCCATATAATATAACTGGTAGAATAATAGTTTTATATATTTTCAGCTTAACGTTTTTTGAAAGGAGTTGGGACATCAAAAGTCTCTGCAATGCATAATAGCATGCATTTCCAGAATTGAGCCTATGTTTAATTTCTTTCTGCATCTCATTCCTATTTGTGATTATTGTTCCTAAGTATTTGAATTCAGCCACTTCCTCAAAATTTCCCTCATTTGTCACTAGCTGTCCATCTCCATTATATATTGAATTTCTACGTGTGACCATATATTTAGTTTTACTGATATTTACTTTCAGTCCCAATTTCTTAGTGTTATTCAATAGTGTGTGCGTGTTGGTCTTTAGTATCTCCTTGCTATCGGCCAGTAATACTACATCATCAGCATAAACTAACAGCTTATTAATACCATTCAGTTGTAAGCCTTCCTCATTATCTAAAGATTTAATGGCATGCTCTAGTACAAAATTAAATAGTAGAGGAGATAGTGCATCTCCTTGCTTCAACCCATTCTGGATTTCAAAAGTGTCTGAAAACTGTTTGCCTACACGCACTCTACTCTTTGAGCCATTTAGACACATTCATATAAGTTTAACTTTTTAGGAATTCCGAACTCCAGCAGGATACTATATAACTTCTCCCTCTTAATTGAATCGTATGCTTTTTTGAAGTCTACATATAGTTGATGTACAGTACCATTATATTCCCATTTCTTTTCTAAAATCTGTCTTATACTAAATTTTCGATGTTTCACAACGGAACTCAGTGTAACCTATTACAATAAACCGAGGTAGGTATTATCCAAAAATGAGCGAAATCCGACAATTAGAAGTGGAGGTTTACTTGAAATCCGAAATTAAAAAGTGACTAGCACCGTCATGTTCGGTTCGTCTTAGCGTATACCATACTATTTGATTAACATTTAATATTTCATTTATTTAGGCGTAGCAACGCACGCCGGGTATTAGCTAATACACACACACACACACACACACACACACACACACACACACACACACACACACACACACACACACACACACATATATATATATATATATATATCAGCTGGAAAATCTACAACAGATAGAATACGAAATAAAGAAATAAGGGAAATCATGGGTGTACAAGAGAAGCCGGACATCATAGAAAATAAAAGATTACAATGGTATGGCCATGTCAAGACATATGCCCGATCAAAGATTGCCTAAAATTGTTATGGAATGGATCCCAGTGGAACGGAGGAAGAGACGAAGGCCGAAGAAAACTTGAATAGAAGGGGTACAAGCAGCTATGAATATCAGAGGATTGAAAGATCAATGGATGGGCGTTTGGTTTCCGGAAGACGGCGACAGCTGTCATGATACCGGATGATGATGATATATATTATACCATATGTAACTCGAACAGACATGGGTGCTTCCCGTGCGGGATTTTCTTGACCTAGGCTAATTTAGCTATGCTTATTTTCCCGTAGATATCAATAGACAACCAAAATATTACTAATTTTGTCTTTACGTTTGTTTACGAGGACGAAAATCATCTGTCATAGACATATGGCTTTAAATCTCTCTCAAAGGACTTGGTCTTTGGATTTTTCCATCCTAAAAATTCATAGTCCACAACCCTAGAAACTAGAGGCAAGAAATATAACCGCTAGACTATCGAAGCTGACATGCCAACAGTACAATTACACAAAAAAATGTTTATACAAAACCGTCTTCTTCTTAAAATTAATTTGTAGGATTTTCGTCCTGTTTATTTCCAAAGTCACTCCTCGCAGGAAGACGTATTGGATGTGCATCCATCTCTTGGCTGGTCTTCCTCTTGTTCTTCTTCCGTCCATTGGTCTATCTTCTTTAGCTTTTTTTGCAAGCCGATTTTCTTCCATTGTTTCTCTATGACCCTTCCAATATTTTCGTGTATCTATAATAAATTTGGTTATATCTTGAATATGGCATTTGTCCCTAATTTCTGTGTTGTGTACTTTATCAAATAATGTTTTCCCTGAATAGTTCTTAACATTTTCATTTCGCATGTGCTTATTATTTGTTTAGTTTTTGTTGTATCAGCCCTAGTTTCTGCTCCATATACGATAACTGGTCGAACTATCGTTTTGTATATGCGGGTTTTGCTTTCTATTGACATATGTTTGTTGCGCCAAATTAAATCTTTCATATACCCTGATATTTGTGCTGCTTTATCAGCTTGTTTCTTTACTTCTTTTATTAAATGTTCAGTGTTTGTTATTAATACACTACGGGCAATTGATATCGGTCTTGCACCTGGAAATTTTGTCAGGTATGTATTAAATATGTTTTATATATCTAATGGACAAATAGGTTTTTCCTACAAGTTTCTATGCCTCTCATTCATTCCCTATTGGTGCCACATACACTGCCGACCATAGTCTATAAAGTCTATAAAGACTGAGGGGAAATTTTGATCCCTATACGAAATGCCTCCGTTCATACTGCAATTGCAGCCACATAATTCTTCTTCTTCTTCACTTCACGGGCTAGGCAAAATCCCTGTTCCGCCTCACAGTTGTTCTGTCCATCTTTTTCACTGGCCTTCCTACATTCCTTGAACCTCTTGGTTTGTAGTTAAATGCTGCTTTTGGTAATCTTGTTACGTTCATTCTTTCTACATGTCTAAACCATTGTTGTTTATATCCTTTGATTTTATCAGTTAATGGCTATATATTTAACTCTGTTCTTATATCTTCATT
The DNA here is from genome assembly GCA_030220185.1 of Diploptera punctata. NCBI lineage: Eukaryota > Metazoa > Arthropoda > Insecta > Blattodea > Blaberidae > Diploptera > Diploptera punctata. Next base: position 3,407,635 of record JASPKZ010006852.1, read on the forward strand.
CGGAAAAACTGCACTTAAACTAGCGTGAAATATTTTCAAAGTCGTATAGAACAATTGGAAGCATACACCAGAGTTTATAGAGCCAGCGATAACTCACAATCGAACCACATATCGATTATCATCCACGATTACCATCTGTCGTTACGAAATTTAAATGACCAATATTTGCAATAAATCCCCAATTTTATGTTTAAAAAATATACCAATAATATTAAAATTACCAAACGTTTATTAAAAATGGGTATACACTTACTTATCACTCCTTAACGCTGATCCAACCAGCGATAACCCAAAACAGCGATAGAAAAATCATAGACTAAGTAATATATTCTGTGGAGAAAATAGCAGTTAGCATCACAATATTGTCCAACAGTGTGATAATATTGGAGATTTGCATATTTAAATAAATACTTCAAAATAGTCTAATAATGTTATAAAAATTGTTTGATAAAGTTTAAAATATTAAATAATGTTAGTAAATACAGAAGAAGAGCTATAGTTTACAACAATATAACTGAAAAATCAAGCACTGGTAAAAGTGCAGTTGAGCTCTTCATCTTTAACCGATCCATTCTTGTGCAGCCTTTTCGGAGTTTCCTTCTGCTAGACGGGTTGCTAACTAAAGCTTTGGAGTCCCATCTACCCCTTGTCTTGCAGGTTTCTTCCGCCTTCTTTATCGTTGAGAACAATATTCTTCTTCCGCTTCTGAAGCCGTTGAGGTTCCCGAGTTGGAGCTAGTTCGCTTCCCTTCTCCTCTTACTAGATAGCAAGCTAGTTAAAAACCAGACTTGCCTATCTAGTCGTCTGGGTCATTAGGTATTGAGCCCCTCCACTACGAAAAGGTGGGGGGCCACTTAATTCCATAGGAAGTTAATTTACATCAAAATAAAAATTCATAAAATTACAAGCCAGTTGAATCATAGGTATGGGATTAAAGGTCAAGGAACTTCATATGGCGATTTAAATAACCCCGCAGTCTAAAAATTTCAATTTTAATTGTTGTGAGAGTGTCATAAACTATACATTGTTGTGCAGCGCTCTCCGTTTCATGCACTAATGACATAGTATTTCGATATTTATATTAAAATATTGTATTTCAGTGAAAATACCATAGGGATATTTTTGACACCTCATTCGTTGTCGTTAGTAACTCATTTAAGTCCATTCATACTTCAATTGCAGCCTCTGAATTTCATAGAAATAAATATACATCAAATAATGATAATAATCTTCTTCTTGTAAGCCCATGTTCCCCATAACAGAGATTTAGGCGCTCTCCCCCTACAGGAAAGGATTTGAACCATACTAATTTAGTTACACTTGTTTTCGTATAGATGTCATTTGAGTGGTCCGTGGTCAGCGTTCCGCCTCATACTGAGATCTAGGAAACCAAGGAGTACTAGGACGGGAAAATTCGGTAAATCTTGCTTAGAGGCCTTTCCATTCAGGCTTAAGGATTTTTTACGAGCCTGAAAATCTTCAGACTCGGGACCCACGGCTTAAAGTCCCTCCCGGAGGACTTGCTCCTTGGATTTTTCCATCCTAAAAAATCCATCGACTCCGGCCGGGTTTGAACCCGCGACCCTCGGGACCAGAGGCAAGGAGCATAACCACTAGTCCACCGCGGCCGATAATAATAATAATAATAATAATAATAATAATAATAATAATAATAATAATAATAATAATAAGTAATACAATTACAAGCCAATTGAATCATACGTATTGGGGGGGGGGGAGTAAAAGTTAAGGAACTTCATAGAGGGATCAAAATGAGCTAGTCTTTCTAGTGCTAGAGACTCAACAATTATCTTTAACACATTTGATTTCTCACCACATAGTTCATTGTTATGTACTTTCCTCCATTTACAAGCTTGTTTGTCTCATTGTGGTCCAAACTTTTTCTAAGCATTCTCGTTTTCCCAAAGATTCTTCATTTTTTCTCCTCTCTTAGAGCAACAGACCTCATTTAATATTCATATAATCCTACTTATAAAGTACTTAGGAAAATTTTTGAACCAAAGAGAGATGAACAGACAGGTGAATGGAGAAGACTTCATAACAATGAACTACATGGTCTTTATAGGAAGCCAGATATAATAAGAACAGGTAAGTCTCGTAGACTGCGATGGGCAGGACATGTTGCACGTATGGGGAATGAAAGACTTGCATGGAAGCTTCTTGTAGGAAAGCCAGAGGGAAAACTCCCAGTTGGTAGACCAAGAATGAGGTGGGAGAATAACATTAACTATGATTTGAGGGAAGTAGATTATACAGGAAATGATTGGAAAGCATTAGCTCAGGATAGGGATGTATGGAGAGCTTATGCCCGCGCGGCCATGAACCTACGGGTTCGATAGTGCCAGTGAGTAAGTAAGTAAGTAAGTAATTATATTGTCGGCCCAACTTATCTGAAAAATATTAAACTGAAAATATATAAAATTGTTTCTCTCCCAGGTATATTATATGTATGCAAAACATGAACTGAATTATATATTACTTTAAGGGAGAAGAAACTATTTCAAATATTTTAGAATAAAGGTCTTAGGAATTTATTTGAACCAAACAGAGTTGAGTAGACAAGCGAATGGAGAAGACTTCGTAATACTGAACTACATGATTTTTATAGGAACCCAGATATAATAAGAACAGTTAAGTGTCGTAGACTGCGATGGGCAGGACATGTGGCACGAATGGGGAATGGAATAGGCATACAAGCTTCTTGTAGAAAAACCAGAGGGAAACGCCCAGTTGGTAGACCAAGAATGAGATGGAATATAACATTAACTGTGATTTGAGGGAAGTCGATTATACAGGGGTTGGTTGGAAAACATTATTTATTTTTTATTTTATTTTTATTTATTTATTTATTTTATCTCATGGAGTTGAGACCGTAAGATCGTTTCTTCCACTTCGGCAGGGTTAAATTATCTTCTTCTTCTTCTTCTTCGGCTTTCCCCCACTTATAGGTTTGCCGTCTTCAGTTTCCATTTATCTCTATCATTCCAATCTCCCTCTTCCAAATTCCTATCATCCACTATAGTTCTGACGTAGGTTTCCCATTTCCATCTTGGTCTGCCACGTTTATTTCTTCCAGGGTGTACCACTGGTATATATTTTTTGGCCATCTTTCATTTTCCATTCTTTGTACATGGTCATACCATTTAAGCATTTGATTTTCAATCCTCTTAACAACAGATGTGGTGACATTCATTTCTCTCCAAAGGAATTCATTTCTTATTTTACCCTGTCTTGTTTTTTGGAGGCTTCTTCTAAAATAATCAAATTCAACTGTTCTAATTTTATTCTTTTGTAATTCCGTCAAAGACCAAGTTTCACTTCCATATGACAAAATATGCTGTATTATGCTCTTATAAATTTTCATTTTAGTTTCCTTTGTAATATTTTTATTCCATGTAATGTCTTAGTTGCATTTTTGCCAATGCAATTTTAGTTAAATTATACGAGTAGGGCCTACATAGAATAACAATTAAGAATTATCTCGATGTTGAATAATGATACATAATAGGTATAGGCTACACAATATAGAGTTGACAAGGGAAATAAAGAAAAATAGAAATAGTAATAATAATAATAACCTATAATTTGATTAAGTAATTGGCTCGGTAATGAAAGTTTAATATAAAATAATAATAATAAAAGTGTACATGGAACACGGTTATATACTATATTGTCTAAGAAATATGTTTTTTTCTCTACTGTTTTTGAGTTGGTAGTCCTTGATATACGAAGAGAGGGAATTCCAGAGTCGGGTGGCTGAAATAAAGAAAGATGAGGAATAGAGATTTTTCGATATAGAGGGACAGCGAAAGCTAAATTTTCTCTCTATCGTGTGTTTAAGTTATGGTGGAAAGATAGCGAATGGAAGCATGGAGAAATATAAAGGGCATAGAATAGGGATGAATGGAGAGCTTATGTCCGCGCGGCCATGAACCTACGGGTTCGATAATGCCAGTGAGTTAGTTCTAATATTTATAACTGGAAGAATCACAGTTTTTATATTTTTGATTTAACACATTTTTAGAGCATTTGGAATGTCAGGATTGCACAATAACTTGCATTTACAGAGTTGATTCGATGTTTATTTTTTTACACGTTATTCCTGTTTACAGGCTACTGGGTTCCTCTAATAATTCTATACGCGATATTACATTAGATCTTACAGCAACTGTATGCCTAAATGAAATTAATAAATATCTTTGCTGCTCTTGACAAGCAGTTGTATCACTTTTGCATTAGATACAAGTTATCTGGCGCTTAAACCTGCATGGCGTCTCATTCAAGATACTGTATATAGTCCAGTAGTAATTAATTTAACTTCTCAACGCGTCTAGAATAACAAGTTGCAGACACTGGAGCAGGAAATACAAGTATGCACCTACTATTAGAGCGGCAGTTTCTTTTGATTCACTTTTTTATGCATATTTATAATGCACTTACAGGAGTCATACTACTAATTATGTTTTTAACTGGATTTCTTGTCACACGTTGACTAACAATTAAGACCTATAGTGTAGTAGAGTACTCATAACGTTATCCGAGAGCTGTCCTCTTACACGGTAATAATATCATCTTTTTACGTCATCCACTGAGACATAATTTCCTGGTGCAGGTATTGTAAGATTTTTCCTCAGTTATAAGAGAGAAGCTGGTAAATATATAACTTATTTTCCTTCTTCTTTTTCCCTTGGCGCTATCGTCCTGTAAGAACATTGGTCTCCTTTATAACATCTGCCCATTCTTCTCTATTTCTACAGAGCGATTCCGAAATATCGCTATACGTTTGATCACATTTCGTGACGAATATATTATTATTAAAAGAAATATGATGTTATAATTGGAAAGGGAATCTTTAATATTATAACAATAGAACAAAACAAAAGAAACCACTGCTCACGTGCAGCTTGGCGGGTTGATTTTTGTGGGCTAGCGTCGAATGCCTCCACAATTCTCTTCGTTGTTTTTGCATCCGTGCTAATGCGAGGCCTTCCAGGAGGTTTGATTTTCTGCATCTTTCCCGTTTCCAGCAGTCGTTTTCTCCACTTCCCCACAGTCGACGGCTGCAATGCTACGTTAAACTCACGTCTTGCCTGTCTTGCGGCCTCACGATCATTAGCATACGTTATTTCCCATGCAGCAATTGTAATTTGCTGTCGCATATTCAACGCCATTTTGACAAATGACGTAAGTTCTACACTGTTTTGTTTTATTCCATTGTTGTAATTTGAATAATTGTCTTTCCTACGGTAATTTCATATTTCCTGTAATGGTAATATTTTCATCACAAAACGCGATCAAACGTATAGCCATATTTATGATTCACCCCGTAGCTTTCAGTCTCCATCTTTTCACCTTCAGTTGTCATCCTCTGAGACATACTTTCCTGCTGCAGGTATTTTTGTAAGATTTTTCCTCAATTATAAGAGAGAAGCCGGTAAATGTATAACATTTTTTCTTTCTTTTTTCTTCTTCTTTCCTTGGCTCTTTGGTCCTGTAAGAACTTTGGTCTTCTTTATAACATATGCTCATTCTGCTCTATTCCTAGCTTTCAATCTCCATTTTTTCACTTTCAGTTGTCATCCACTGAGACATACTTTCCTGCTGCAGGTATTTTTGCAAGATTTTTCCTTAGTTATAAGAGAGAAGCCGGTATATGAATAACTTCTTCTTCTCCTTCTTCTTCTTCCCTTGGCTCTATGATCCCCTAAGAACCTTGTTTTTCTTTATAACATCTGCCCATTCTTCTCTATTCCTAGCTTTCAGTCTCCATCTTTTCACCGTCAGTTGTCATCCTCTGAGACATACTTTCCTGCTGTAGGTATTTTTGTAAGATTTTTCCTCAGTTATAAGAGAAAAGCCAGTAAATGTATAACATTTTTTCTTCTTTTTCTTCTTCTTTCCTTGGCTCTTTGGTCCTGTAAGAACCTTGGTCTACTTTATAATATAAGCTCATGCTTCTCTATTCCTAGCTTTCAATCTCCATTTTTAATCTTCAGTTGTCATCCACTGAGACATACTTTACTGCTGCAGGTACTTTTGTAAGATTTTTCCTCAGTTATAAGAGAGAAGCCGGTAAATGTATAACATTTTTTCTTTTTTTTCTTCTTCTTTCCTTGGCTCTTTGGTCCTGTAAGAACCTTGGTCTTCTTTATAACATATGCTCATTCTGCTCTATTCCTAGCTTTCAATCTCCATTTTTTCACTTTCAGTTGTCATCCACTGAGACATACTTTCCTGCTGCAGATATTTTTGCAAGATTTTTCCTTAGTTATAAGAGAGAAGCCGGTATATGAATAACTTCTTCTTCTCCTTCTTCTTCCCTTGGCTCTATGATCCTCTAAGAAGCTTGTTTTTCTTTATAACATCTGCCCATTCTTCTCTATTCCTAGCTTTCAGTCTCCATCTATTCACCGTCAGTTGTCATCCTCTGAGACATACTTTCCTGCTGCAGGTATTTTTGTAAGATTTTTCCTCAGTTATAAGAGAAAAGCCCATAAATGTATAACATTTTTTCTCCTTTTTCTTCTTATTTCCTTGGCTCATTGGTCCTGTAAGAACCTTGCTCTACTTTATAACATATGCTCATTCTTCTCTATTCCTAGCTTTCAATCTCCATTTTTTCACCTTCAGTTGTCATCCACTAAGACATACTTTCCTGCTGTAGGTATTTTTGTAAGATTTTTCCTCAGTTATAAGAGGGAAGCCGGTATACGTATAACTTCTTCTTCTCCTTCTTCTTCTTCCTTGGCTCTATGATCCTCTAAGAACCTTGGTTTCCTTTATAACATATGCCCATTCTTATCTATTCCTAGCTTTCAGTGTCCATCCTTTCATCTTCAGTTGTTATCCACTGAGACACAATTTCCTGCTGCAGGTATTTTTGTAAGATTTATAATTAGTATAGTGTATAATTAATCTATTTTTTCAAATATACACTTGCAATTTGTGCTGTTGTTAAGAGGATTGAAAATCAAACGCTTAAATTGTATGGCCATGTACAAAGAATGGAAAATGAAAGATGGCCAAAAAATATATACCAATGGTCACCCCCTGGAAGAAATAAACGTGGCAGACCAAGATGGAAATGGAAAACTTACGTCAGAACCATAATGGATGATAGGAATTTGGAAGAGGGAGATTAGAATGATAGAGGTAAATGGAAACTGAAGACGGCAAACCTATATGTGGGGAAAGCCGAAGAAGAAGAAGAAGAATTTGTGCTGATTGAGTGGAAGAGAAGCCCTTATGGCCTTAAATCTGCCAGAGTAAATAAGTTATTATTATTATTATTTTTTTTTTCTCCTCAGTTTTAAGAGAGAAACTGGTAAATGTATAACTTATTTTTGTTCTTCTTCTTCTTCCCTTGGCTCTATGGTACTCTAAGAACTTGGTCTTCCTTATAACATATGCCCATTCTTCTCTAGTTTTCAGTGTCCATCTTTTCACCTTCAGTTGTCATCCACTGAGACATAATTTTCTGCTGCAGATAATTTTGTAAGTTTTTTACCTCAGTTATAAGAGATAAGCCGGTAAATGCATAACTTCTTCTTCTTCTTTTTCCCTTGAACTCTGTGGTCATCTAAGAACCTTGGTCTCCTTTATAACACATGCCAATTCTGCTCTTTTCCTAGCTTTCAGCCTCCATCTTGTCATCTTCAGTTGTAACTCACTGAGACATGCTTTCATGCTGCAGATATTTTTGTAATATGTATTCATATCAAATCCCGTTGAGGTGAATAGTTATAAGATAAAAACTTAAAAATTAAAATGTACCTGTTGGCAGGTGGCGTCGTCCTCAACTTTGTTAAAATGATGTATGTAAAATATTATTAACTGGAGGCCTTTCGGAAGTTAAGTTCCATCATCATCAGGATGAGTATGCACTACTAGTTGTTAAGATGCTGTAGACATGGGACCTCATGAACAGCAGTAAGAAACGCTAACCACTAGCCCATCAGACTGGTCCATATTGTGTTTATCGAACTATTAATAATTTTATAAATTTAATTGTTTAAACAGATAAATTATTCTTTATTTAATTGGGCAGAGATGGTAATTAAATACATCTAGCATCACGGTTATATACCGACCAATAGGAGCATGGCATGTGATCATGTGACTTAGTTGGTATCTGGAAATTTATGTATGGCAAATTATCCATTACATCGACAATTTTGAACCGAGTTGGAGGCGAAGCCGCATCATAGAATGTCATACATAATTTAAATCCTCAGGATCGGGTTGATTACACTGGTCAACATGATTTTTGTCTCATGAGTACCAACAGTTGTATTTAATGCAGTTTTTATCGTGTTTTCAAATATGTATTCGGAATTTCTACATCACCCACAAATATTTTTATTTCAATTTCAATTAATAGATTTAAATAATTATGTTTTAATGAACTTTTTTCGTCCATTTGTCCATTGTAAAATAAAACCAAATGAGCTAACTAAAACGGTTTCATCTATGGAAAAGAGATATCAAGGCAAACGGAATCCTAATATGCTGACCGATTACAGTTGGACCATCAAGAGGGATGCTCCACAGGCGAAATATAGCATAAAATCTCATTTTTTTACTTTCTAGGTGAGTCCGAATGTTCGAATATTGTGTAGTTACGAATGTAGAAAATATTAAAGTGTTTGAAATTATAAATTCCTGTCTCTCGGAAACCTTGCGTGATTGAGAAAAACCGATATCATATTTGAATTCAGGAGAAAAAATACAATCAGAATCGCATATTTTTCTTTCTGAGACAAAAAAAGTTTATTTTTTGTTGCTCAGTGTTACTTGAAGATCAAGAATTAATAATCCATCCATTCATAGTAATTCTGCCCGAAGGCAGGTCCTTCACTGCAATCATAGCATTTTCGTGCTATGCTTGCAGCTTTACTAGGGAATTGTAGGTGTGGTAGCTTCCCACACCGGTGAAAGATGATGATGATAATGATGATGATGACCATATGATTTCGGGGACCGTTTGAGCCTTAAAGTTTTCCTGACATTTGTCTTGCAGGTGAGGAAAAACCCCGATAAAAACCTCACCCAGAAAAACTGCCCTTACCGGGGATCGAACCCGGGCCCGTTGCGTGACAAGGCAGCACGCTACCACGAGACCACAGAGGTGGACGAAATAATAACAATGGTGATAAATTGAAGAATTATCTAAATATTGATTAACTACGGAACATTTATATTTAGAAAAAATATAGTTATTTAGAGCGGTGAAGTGAAATATCCCGCAAACACTACATAGTTAAGTTGTAAGAAAAAGGAGTACCAACGAAATAATAAATACGGAATATTAATCAAATACAAGTTAAAAAGCAATTGAGCTCTCGATACTCACTCTTAAATAAAAACGAAAAAAATATATATATAAAAACTTCTGAGACTTGTAATTAGTTATTGTAGCGAGACCTGGGTACTGACCAAGATGCAAGAAAACAAATTCAAAATATTCGAAAAGAAATTCTTAAGGCAAATTTTTGAACAAGTGTTGAAAATGGCAATTCGCTCATCAGATATAATGATGAATTGTTTAGAGAGCATAATAACACTGATTCAGTCAAGATCAGCGGTTCCCAAACTTTTTCGACTTGCGAACCCCTTCCACAACGATCAGAGTTGGGTGAACCACTGACTTTTAAATATATATACAGCAGACATGCATAAAATTTAATTCCAAATAAAAGATTTAATGGCCTTAAATTAAATTAATCCTTAACGGTCAAAACCTAAAGCTACTCCAGTTACGGCTTAAAAGTTACACAACGTGTAGGCCTAGTTGCAGCGAAACCAAATGCATTTCTAATATTGTTACATAGCTGTAAATCAGGCATTCGCGGTAAATATTAATTTATTGTGGAAATAATGTGATCAATTTCCGATGTTACACATTGCAACAAGGGGCATTATAGGGTTAATTTAATTTTAAAAATAATAATAATAATAATAATAATAATAATAATAATAATAATATTACAAAGAGGAAAATTGCCTAGCATATGCTGATGATCTAGCAATCTTAACCCGTGACGTTGTAACAGCACAAAAACAGATTGAATTATTAAATAACATTGCAGAGAAAGTTGGTCTGCAGATTTCTTTTGAAAAAACGGAATATATTTCACGCAATAAACAAACACCAAAATACCTGGAAACCAAATATGGGAAAATTAAACGAGTTTCACAATTTAAATATCTTGGTGAAATAATTCAGGAAAATGGAATTGAAACTAAAGCCAATAAAAGTAGATGCCAAAAAATGGAAACAGCATTTCGGCTTACTCACAACACTTACAATAAAAAATGCATATCTATACATACAAAATTACGACACTATAACACTGTAATTAAACCAGAGTGCCTCTATGGAGCAGAAACATTAATTTTGAACAGAAAAAAGATATCGAAAATATAGTGAAAAAAGAATGCAAAATTATAACAAAAGTTTTAGGTCCACAAGTCATAGGTGAAGCATTTAGACTCAGAAGTAAAAAGGAAATAAAAATATATACAGACATTCATAGTGATATTAGAAAACGAAGATTACAATTTTATGGGCATATTAAACGAATGAACTCAAATAGATTTACAAAACAGATAATGGAATTCTACGAAAACAGAAGTAAAGCTCCAGTGGATACTATGAAGTGGATTGATGAAGTCAAAAATAACTTAAAATTGGCAGGAATTACTAAAGAAGATATCCCAAACAGAGATATATTTAGAATTAGGGTGAATAAGTGGCAAGTTGACCAAGAGGACAAACCGAAGAAAAAAACTGGAACAACTTGGACGGATGATAGAAAACAAGCTCATAGCAAAAGAATGAAAGAAATTTGGGCTCAAAGGAAACGCCTCTAAGTACTTTGCGTGGTCCTAAATGGGCTCATCCGCAATCAAAAAATAAATTAAATAAAATAATAGGACCATTAACCTAACCTCGAAACCTGCCATTTAGAAAACGTTTTGGCGATGGTCAAGATGATTAAAACTTCAAGAATAAGATGGCTGGGTCACCTATTTGGAGAAAAGGAATCAGATCCATGCCATAAAGTAAGACCTCCATCAGATGGTTGGATAACACGGAACAAGATCTCGACGGAATATGAGTGAATAGTAGGAGGTAGAAGACAGAAGAAAGAAGAGACTGGAGGCGTATTGTTGGAGCGTTCGAATTCTGTAACAGGCTTTAGCACCTATGATGATGATCATGATTAGGACTAGGATTTCTATGTACTAAAAGTTAAGATTGCAACATAGTATAATTGAGAAGTTAGACTTATGACTAGGGCTCGGACATGAAGTTAGATTAAATGCACTCTTACTATACATAATATTGCTTGATGAGAGAGTGGTAGGGGTGTAGTAGCACCAGTCTTACTATTACGGCATTTGTGCTGTACTGTTTAGAGGTGGTATAGGCGGGTAATGAAATAAGTAGTTAATTGTGGATTACAAGTATATTTTGTTGCGTAAAATATTTTTTAACTTTTTTAATTAAACGCTACAGTACAACAAAAAGTTAAGCAAATTTCCGCATATTTCTAAAAAAAATGTATGCTGGATTTTGCACTTTATTGAAAGGAATATTCGCGGAAACCATCGTTTCGCATAAATCATTGTAAAATTCACGATTATTACAAGTGTCTGAAACTCCTTGTGTAGATGACTGTATTTCATCGTCAAGCTTATGTTTTACATTCCCAATGTGTGTTTTAGATTTGCAATGGCTCTTGATAAAAATTCTTCTCCCTCCCTTCAATTCTACATTACACAATTTACAAAATATTTTATCTTCTTTCAGACAAAAATACTCAGGGCCGTACTCACGAACAAGTGAATTCATCTTGTGTGTGTTTGGGTTTCGGCATGTTGTAATCATTCATAAGATCGTGATGATCGGTATTATGACTTAACTGCATACTATACTTGTAGCAGCACAGCAAAGACGCCAATGACTGTAGCACTGCGCACGGGATAGGACTAACTACCTGTGTAGTCAACTGTTTGAAAGCGAAACGGCAATGAAAAGGCTATGAAGTCTATATTTTGTTTTGGTTTCACATAAAAACAGTTGAATAGTATAATGAGAAGTTAGACTTTTGACTGTCTTTTATCTTGTTTCACACACAAACAGTTGAATAATATATACTATCTAAATTGCAATCTTATCTTTTATTACATAACAATCCTAGTTCTAATCATGATGCTGATAAAAAAATGACAACTTATTTAAAATGGAATACCAATGGTGATAGAGCAGCAGGTTTCATAAATAAATATGCAAACTACATTAAGCAACCGGTCTTCTAGGCGTAATACATGGTAAAAATAAATGAACAAACGTTATATATATCCTTGGAACGGGATGTTTCTGGGGCACGGAGAAAAGGTTTCAAAATACTGAGAAATTTAAAACTACAAACAAATGATAAATTAAAAATAAATTCTATATATGAAAAAGAATGGATTAAATCCTATAATGAACTATGGTTTGATAATTGTATTTCAGCAATTGATAATGATATCCATCCACCCATAGTTATTCTGCCCAAGGGCAGGTCCTTCACTGCAATCACAACATTTTCATTCTATGCTTGCAGCTTTACTAGGGGATTGTAGGTGTGGTAGCTTCCAGTTGCTTTCCACACCGGTGAAGGATGATCATGATGATGATGATGATGATGGCCATATGATTTCGGGGACCGTTTGGGCCTTAAAGTTTTCCAGACATTTGTCTTACAGATGAGGAAAAACCCCGATAAAAACGTCACCCAGAAAAACTGCCCCAACCGGGTATCGAACCCGGGCCCGCTGCGTGACAAGGCAGCACGCTACCTCGAGACCACAGCGGAGGACTAATAATGATACAGATTATATCATAACTACTTTTGATGATACAAATGAAAATATTACAATGGAAGAATTAGATGCAGTTATTATAAAATTCCAAAAGCAAGAAATACCCAGGTCTCGATCATGTCTCTCCTGGCACATCATTACCATCATCAACTCTCATATCATCGTGGCAGCGTAAACCCGCCTTCCAGGTGTCCCAATCTTAGAAGTGGATTACAAGTACGTAATGCCAGGAGAGAACACCAGAAATGTCTAAATGACAATCTGGATCATTTGAAAAATATATATATATATATATCTACAATAGAGTATGGTCGGCCGCGGTGGACTAGTGGTTATGCTCTTTGCCTCTGGTCCCGAGGGTCGCGGGTTCAAACCCGGCCGAGGTCGATGGATTTTTTAGGACGGAAAAATCCAAGGAGCAAGTCCTCCGGGAGGGACTTTAAGCCGTGGGTCCCGAGTCTGAAGATTTTCAGGGTCGTAAAAAATCCTTAAGCCTGAATGAAAAGGCCTCTAAGCAAAATTTACCGAATTTTCCCGTCCTAGTACTACCTTGGTTATCTAGATGTCAGTATGAGGCGGAACGCTGACCACGGACCACTCAAAATGACATGTCTACGAAAACAAGTGTAAATAAATTAGTATGGTTCAAATTCTTCCCTGTAGGGGGAGAGCGCCTAAATCTCTGTAAAGGGAAAACATGGGCTTACAATACATACAATACAATGGAGTATTAGACGAATGTTGGGCCATAACCAGTTCTTTGTTAGGGGTTACTAGGCCAAGTTAATTTAGTTAAGCTTATTTTTTTAGAGATGTCATGAATGGTATGCGGTCAATATATCGATTCAATGAGACATCTAGTAGGCAACTAAGGAGGCCAGTAAATTTTGCACAGTGGCCATTTTATTCAGGTTTGCAGTTATTTTACGAACCTGAAAATCTTCAGAGTCGGGACCCACGGCTTAAACTTCCTCCCGGAGGACTTGCTCCTTGGATTTTTCAATCTCCAACCTAAAAAAAAAAATCAATCGACATCGACCGAGTTTGAACCCGCGACCCTCGGGGCCAGAGAGAAGGAACATAACCACTAGTCGACAGGAGCGAACACGCACACGCACACACACACACACACACACACACATATATATATATATATAAACATGATAAGAAAAATAAAAGCCTGGACGGGGTTTGAACCCGGACCTCTGGATTGGTACTCTAGCGTGCTATCCATTACACCACCGGGCAAATCTAACACAAACATTTTTTCACCTTTTATATACCGGTATATATATATATATATATATATATATATATGCTATTCTCCATTATTATGAGATCTAGCGAGAACTCGGTCTTCACTGCCACCTGGTAGCTACTATAACAAGTAAGAAAATTAAAGACAATATTTTTACTTTATAGCAGAGACGCTTTAACGATGTTATTATTAAATTTTTGACATTGAGCAATGTAAGCTTAATATGAGATGATAAGAAAAATAATGCCTGGACGGGATTTGAACCCGGACCTCTGGATTGGTACTCCAGTGTCTATCCATTACACCATCGGGCAAATCTAATACAAACATTTATTTTTCTTTTTTATATATATGTGGCACGGGTGTTCCCTAGCGCGAGTTTATTAACAAGCTAATTTTAGGTTTATTAACCCATTCGCCTCAGAAGACGAGGTACACCCGCTTAACTCTACTATTACATAGTTTGCAATATTTTGTACATTGGTAGGGTAATCTTTCTATAACATTTATGAATACTAGAGGAATGTGTTTCTGGACTTCACGGTTATTGTGATCTCAAGTACCGTTATCGTTTGTTTGTTTTGAATGTCTTAAATAGACAATATAATTTACGGTCACTTAAATGCGGTTTCTAGGGAAATACATTGAGTCTTTAAACCTGAAGCGAATGGGTTAACTACATATGTCAATGAGTGATATGTGGTTACTACATCGCCTCAAAGAGACATCTAGTTAGCAGCTAAGGTATTACTAGGATGAAGGTCATTTAAATTTGGCACAGACGTATTTTTATTCAGGCCATTAAATCTTCACAATCGGGATCCACAGCTTAAAGTCGCTCACGGAGTACTTGTCCATTGGATTTTTCCAGCTTAAAATTGCCCCCACAGAAGATAAAGATGACAAGATCAAGGATGAGTTCTATGAAGAATTAGAATGCTTATTTGATACCCTTTCACGATATCATATGAAAATTGTCTTAGGAGATTTTAATGCAAAAGTGGGGCGGGAAGATATATTCAAACCAACAATAGGCAAATTCAGTCTTCATGAAGATAGTAACGACAACGGGGTTAGATTAGTCACATTTGCCACATCAAAGAATCTCATTGTTAAGAGCACAACATTTCAGCATAAGGATATTCATAAATACACCTGGACGTCCCCAGATGGAGAAACTCGGAACCAGATAGATCATGTATTAGTGGATAAACGCTGGCACAGTAGCATCATTGATGTTAGATCAGTTAGAGGGACAGACTGCAATTCGGATCATCATCTGGTCAGAGTGAAAATCAGACAACGGCTATCGCTTATGAGAGGAACGAACGCTAAAGATGATTCTGTAAAATATGAATTAAAAAACTTGAAAAATGATGAAATGCGGCAAGAATACCAAATCAAAATAGCTAATAGATTTGAAGTACTGGAATCTTCAGATGACAATGTGGCAAACGAAGAAGAAACTGATATAAATAAAGAATGGGAGGCTATAAGAGATACTATTAAATTGTCAGCATCAGAAAGCATTGGTTGTTTAAAAAAGAGGCAAAACAAGAAATGGTTTGATGAGGAATGTGCCGACATTGTAAAGAAAAGAAAGCTAGCAAAAATGAAATGGTTACACGAGCCAAATGAGGTAAATTTAGAGCAATTGGGTAGTGTTAGAAGGGAAACCACCAAGTTACTAAAGAGTAAAAAGAGGGAATATTTGAGAGAGAAGATTAATGATCTTGAAATGAATGCAAAAAATAGTAACATTAGAGAATTATATCAGGGAATTAGGATAGAGAAGAAGGGGTTTCAGGCTAGAACAAACATAATTCGGAATGAAAATGGGGATATGATTGCAGATTCTAGGAGTATATTAAATAGATGGAAAGGTTACTTTAATCAGCTATTAAATGTACATACAGAACAGGACATTGAGGAGGATAAGTTACAGACAGCAGAAATGCTAGTCGCAGAGCCAAGTGCATTAGAGGTTGAAATGGCGATTGAAAAATTGAAGATGTATAAAGCATCAGGTTCAGATGAGATCCCAGCAGAACTGATAAAATCAGGGGAGAAAAATTGATGGACAAGATACGCTGGTTGCTTAGTATGATTTGGGAAAAGAAGCTCTTCCAGATGAATGGAAGGAATCAATTATCTTACCAATTTATAAGAAAGGAGATAAAACTGATTGCAACAACTACAGGGGCATCTCATTACTTTCAACTTCGTACAAAATTCTAACAAATATATTAGTAAGCAGACTTACTCCCTATATTGATGACATTCTAGGAGATCATCAATGTGCATTTAGAAGAAACAGGTCTACAACAGATCAGATTTTCAGTATAAGACAGATTTTAGAGAAGAAATGGGAATATAATGGTACTGTACATCAACTATATGTAGACTTCAAAAAAGCATATGATTCAATTAAGAGGGAGAAGTTATATAGTATCCTCCTGGAGTTCGGAATTCCTAAAAAGTTGGTTTAGACTTATACGAATGTGTCTAAATGGCTCAAAGAGTAGGGTGCGTGTAGGCAAACAGTTTTCAGACACTTTTGAAATCCAGAATGGTTGAAGCAAGGAGATGCACTATCTCCTCTACTATTTAATTTTGTACTAGAGCATGCCATTAAATCTTTAGAGAATGAGGAAGGCTTACAACTCAATGGTATTAATAAGCTGTTAGTTTATGCTGATGATGTAGTACTACTGGCCGATAGCGAGGAGATACTAAAGGCCAACACGCACACACTATTGAGTAACACTAAGAAATTAGGACTGGAATAAATATCAGTAAAACTAAATATATGGTCACACGTAGAAATTCAGTATATAATGGAAATGGACAGCTAATGACAAATGAGGGAAATTTTGAGGAAGTGGCTGAATTCAAATACCTAGGAACAATAATCACAAATAGGAATGAGATGCACAAAGAAATTAAACATAGGCTCAATTCTGGAAATGCTTGCTATTATCATTGCAGAGACTTTTGATGTCCCAACTCCTTTCAAAAAACGTAAAGCTGAAAATATATAAAACTATTATTCTACCAGTTATATTATATGGGTGCGAAACATGGACTCTTACTTTAAGGGAGGAAAGGAGATTACGAGTATTTGAGAATAAAGTTCTTAGGAAAATTTTTGGACCAAAGAGAGATGAACAGACAGATGAATGGAGAAGACTACATAACAATGAACTACATGGTCTTTATAGGAAGCCAGATATAATAAGAACAGTTAAGTCTCGTAGACTGCGATGGGCAGGACATGTTGCACGTATGGGGAATGAAAGACGTGCATGGAAGCTTCTTGTAGGAAAGCCAGAGGGAAAGCGCCCAGTTGGTAGACCAAGAATGAGGTGGGAGAACAACATTAACTATGATTTGAGGGAAGTAGATTATACAGGGAATGATTGGAAAGCATTAGCTCAGGATAGGGATGTATGGAGAGCTTATGTCCGCGCGGCCATGAACCTTCGGGTTCGATAGTGCCAGTGAGTAAGTGAGTAAGTAAGTAAGTAAAATTGCATCGACCCCGGCTGGGGTTGAACCCGCGGCCCTCGGGTCTAGAGGCAACGAAACGACTAACCACTAGTTCACCGAGACGACTATATCTTTGTAAGTACTTATTAAATATGTATAACACGTGTATAACTTCGTCTTTGATCCGAGGCTTGATCTTTGGGACTGCGAGCAATGTATTAGATACACCTCGAGATCATATAAGCACGCAAGCTATTCCACCACCAAAAAGTAAAGATACTATGGAGGGACTTTACCACCACCACCACCATCATCATCATCATCATCATCATCATCATCATCAATCACGGATTAAGACCATGTGGCTTGTTCCGGTCTCATAGATTTTCATTCAAAAGTTGGATCCATCTCTACTTCGGTCTACCAACATTCCTGCGTCACATGTTCTTTCCATTTTTCTAGATTCTTTTATTCTATCTAAGAGTTTAAAGGGGGCACGCCGTAGCGTAGTGGTTAAGGCACTGCGCTACAAGTCGGAAGGTCGAGGGTTCAAGTCCCGGTGGGGTCAGGATTTTTAAACTGACCAAAACCTTCTGGCGGCACTATGGCCCTGGGGTCGACTCAGCCTCTAACGGAAATGAGTACCAGACGCTTGTTCTGGGGTAAAGGCGGCCGTCACGCAGGGCTGACAACCCGGCTGACATCAAGTGCCGATTGTCAAGAAAAAGTGGGAACCTTAACCTCCTACTACCCCAAGGGCCTCCTGAGGCCTGTAGTGGGATCACTAAAAAAAAAAAGAGTTTAAAGATATTTAGCTCATTTGTAATATCTTCACTTCTTCTCTTATCTAGAAGTTTCCAACCAGCCACACTTCTCAGAAATCTCATTTCAGCTGCTTCTGGGACTTTACCCTGAAATAAATATATTTCCAGCAACACTAATTAAGAATTTTCAAAAGTAATATTAAGACTGTTCTTCTCTATAATCTAAGCATTCTAGTAAAGCTGTCAATATAAAATTGCAAACTTTAATGAATAAATGCCTGCGAAGAATTTTAAATATTATTTGGCCTGTTATAATAAGCAATAACTCCGCCAATGCAGATCCTAAGCCCAGATAAAAAAGGAGGAGGGGGAGGAGTAACACCTCGTTAAAAAACCTTGGTTCAGTTGGTTCCGACTGATAGTACCTTGTAAGGACCCCTTGTAAGGGTTACGGCGAAGTCCTCCAACGGCAAACACAGCGGAGAAGGCATCTTTCGGTACTGTGCATCTGACGGAAGGGGCAGCCCGTTCCTTCCCGGGAATAATAAGGATGGAAACCGCTGCCTTGCGGAAGAGAAGGATCTCTAAAGGCTAGGGGAGTGAACCCCAACAGAAAGCTCAGGCAAGCTGAAAGCTCTTGAGGTCTACCATTCAGCTAGAAATGAGGGCCAATCCCCGCACTCCCGAAAACATCTGATTAAAGAAGCCAAAATTAAGTTAAACCTGACGGCTCTTAAGGGAAAGACCTTTGCACCGAAAAGAAAGACGATTATTGGTAGAAAAATACGTGAAATGGGAAAAATGTGGTTGGAAGTGAAGAGGACAGAGATAATTTTAGTACAGCCTATGTTTCAGCTTGGAGAAAAATGAAATGATGATAAGCAATGAACATTTATGGAGACTGGCAGATGAAGAACCAATTGAAATACAAAATTAGAAGGCGTAAATGGAGATGGATAGGATATTATCTGAGGGAACCAAGAAGGCTGTTGAAAGACAATAGAATCCCCAGAGAATTCGGACAGTGGTACGCCTAAGACGAATATGGAGCAGATCTGATAGAAATGAGGCCGAGAGCATTGAAAGAACGTTGACAGAAGTCAACTCCATTGATGTCTATCGTGTTAGCTCTTATTGATGCCTATGCTCTATCAGGGAGTGAAAGGACCTGCTACTATTACTGTTACCAATGACTTCCACAATTCAGCTACGGAGATCTTGAAGTTCCCGCACTGTAGTAGCAAACATCCTATCCTTCACGAAGCCCAAAAAAAAAAAAGTGATGTCAGGGGAACGTGGAGACCACTTCAGGGCCAATCTCTTCTTCCTATCCAGCATTCTGAAAAAATTCTGAATTTTCCGGACTTGCTAATTCTTTGGACATGCAAAGGAAGGAATTTAGGCCAGATCATTGAACAGTTTAACCTTCAGTTTTTTGGGAAGTGTAATATCATATAATGGTGTGGAGGATCTTGATAATAAATTTCCAAACAAAAATATAATTAATGGTATAATCAAGAGACTTTTTGAGAAAAATATTAAAAGGACATCCAGATGAGACACCATAAAATAATAGTTAAACCTACATTGATATTTGGATCAGAAACCTGAACCTCAGAAAGAAAGATGAAAGGAGATTGGAAATACACATATGACATTCCTCAGATCATTAGTTGGAATTACCAGACGAGACCACACCTCTAATAAAACAATAAGATAAGATCTTCAAGTTAACAATACATCTCACAATACAGAGAACAGTGGAAGAGATGTCGAATGTCATTTGAGAGATTTCCTAGAAGTGCACTGGATTATAAATCAGATGGAAGGAGGGAAGTGGGAAGACCATAAAAAAGATATTTTGATCAATTTTTTTAGTCGGATTTGACCTTTCAAGGATCAATTTTTGTTAGTTTTAATGATGATGATGATGATGAGCAAACATAATGAATCTATTTCGGATCTGCATTATTATTTAAATCATGATTCATGTCAGTTAGAATGGAAGAACGATATAGAATAGAATATATTTATTTAGCCTGGTGGAGTTAAGGCAAGTGGCCTTCTCTTCCTCTCACCAGGACAAACATATGTTACATTTAAACACAAAAAATTACAGTAACGGTACAAACTAGGCAATTAATTATCTGGTAAAAATGTACAAATATGAAAACAATGTCTAATAATACAATAAAATTAAATACAATTAAAATTAAACTAATGGAATAATGTGTACTCAAAGGAATAACAGCTCGCATTTCCTATAGGCCTACAAGAAAATAAAATAAAAAATGTATACAAAGAAAGTAATAAACTCTAATGAATTAATCTATCGGTTGTATGTAAGACATTAGGTAAATATATAATCTTAATACTATTTTTATTAAATAGTGAAAAAAACAATTATTAATAGTTTAATAAATAATAGTTTTAAAAAACTAAAATAACACGCTTTATTAGAAAACCAAAGTAAAAAAAATGAAAAATAATTTAAATTCCCAACATTCTTGGGATAAATAATTTTACCATCAAAAGCGTGGGGTGCTCTTTATCAATTAATATATATGATAATAAACAGATATTGGTAAAAGTAAAGTCTCTAAGAAGAAAATGTAAAAATCATACAAAGCACCCCACGCTTTTGATGGTAAAATTATTTATCCCAAGCGTGTTGGAAATTAAAATTATTTTTTTTTTTTTTTTTTACTTCGGTTTTCTAATAAAGCGTGTTCTTTTAGTTTTTTTTTAAACTATTATTTATTTTTTAGTTTTAATATTTTACAGAATAAGATAAAAATGTAAATATCTTTAAATTCGATACTATTGTAGTATGAGCTAAAAGTAATACTCTTCTAAAAAAAACCTCCCAGCCGGATTTGAACCAGCGACCTATAGGGCCTAGATTACTGAAATTATATACCACTAGAGTTCACCGCTCTACCAACTCAGCTCTTACAACGATTGAGTAAAAAGTCGACAAGTCCGCAACCTATTACACCAGTTTTCATTTTTTTGATTTTCTGATGATTCTGGCCAGGATTTTAGAAACAAAATACGAGTATGGCATTATTGTATTGTCACGGGTCCTTTACACGTATACAAAGTTTCAAGTCGATCCAATGTTTCTAAGTAGATGAAAATCGTGTTCAAAAATTCCGTTACATAGATCCAAAAACACTTTTTTTGATTTTCTGATGATTCTGGCCATGATTTTAGAAAATAAATATGAAATTATTATATTGTCACGGGTCCTTTACACGTATACAAAGTTTCAAGTCGATCGAATGATTTTAAGTGGGTGAAAATCGCGTTGAAAGATTCCGTTACATAGGGCTCGGACATGAAGTTAGATTAAGTGCACTCTTACTATACATAATATTGCTTGATGAGAGAGTGGTAGGGGGTGTAGTAGCACCAGTCTGACTAGTATGGCATTTGTGCTGTACTGTTTACAGGAGGTATAGGTGGGTAAAGAAATAAGTAGCTAATTGTGGATTACAAGTTTATTTTGTTGCGTCAAAATATTTTTTAACTTTTTAAATTAAACGCTACAGTACAACAAAAAGTTAAACAAATGTATAATTTCCGTACATTAATTCTCTTTGTGCATCTATAAATACAATGCTGCATACAGTATTACAAAAAATAACAAGTTCATTATTTCTGCACAATTATTTTCTTCGTACAGTTTTAAATAAAGAGGTAACACAAAAAAAAGTATGTGCACTGTACATAATATTTTTAAAACCCTGTTAGTTAAACTCGTTTCGCTTCTGTAGAGCTGTTACAATGAATAACAATGTATTTCCGTAAAGTTTCAAAAGAAAAACTTCTTCGATGACTGTTCAAGCAAAGTTTATATTTAGAAAAACTCCTTTCTACTTCACATGAGGTAACTGGTGCAAAACGAAAGTAGGGTATATCACAGGTATCTAACATGGAGACAGTACATGCGTTCTTGTTGTCCATTAGAAAATCCTTTATATTGCAAATAGCTGAGTATCCAGGGTTTTTCAGCAATACACTTTGCAATTTCTGTTTTGCAATTTCAGATGCCAAAACTACCTCCTGTTTCATCAAAATGTCGCGATAAATTTTCTACCAGTTTTATGGAATCAATCAATGCTATATGTGAAGATTCCAGTTTTTATTATTATTAAAGGAATATCTTTGTAGACGTTGTTGATTACCTGCAAATTTTGATACAGTTTTCCTGACATCAGAGATTTCACAATTTTTATCGCCGAACTTTCTTCAGCATCAAATGTATTAACTACTTTAACAATCACTTCATTATGCTGTAAGTAGTATGCAGTGGTCTGCAACCAAGTCCCCCATCGAGTTAAAACAGGTTGAGGTGGTAAAGGGATTTGTGATGCAATTTCCTTAAATTTCTGTTTCCTAGAAGGGGCCTTTAAAAATATTTTCTCATGTTTGATACAAAATGTCCACATCAGAGAAATGCAACCTAATTCTTTCGGCTACTCGGTGAAGTCCATGGGCCAAGCAAGTTAGATGTATCATTTTCGGATATCGTTCTTTAATTCTGGAAGATACTTTCAACATATAAGGGGCTGCGTCTGTTACAAATAGAAAAACATTATCTCTTTTTATTTCATTGGGCCATAGAAGAGACATAGCATTTTCAAAAAGTTGTCGATTTCAGAATGGTTGACTTTATTTAAGACCTCGGTAGTTAACAAAAAATTGTTCCCGGGTTTTTCAGGTGATAATATCCCCACTATCACATTTCCTACAGACCTTCCGGACGCATCCTGGGTTTCATTGATTGACACCCATATTTTATGATCTGCCACAGTATTTCTAATGTATTTCAGAACGTCTTCATAACAAGGAGATAAATAATACCTGCGTAAAGTTGTTTCACAAGGAATTTTTCTTCCCGTATATTTCTCAAAAAAATTTATAAGCTGGATTTTGCACTTTATTGAAAGGAATATTCGCGGAAACCATCGTTTCGCATAAATCCTTGTAAAATTCACGATGATTACAAGTGTCTGAAACTCCTTGTGCAGAAGACTGTATTTCATCGTCAAGCTTATGTTTTACATTCCCAATGTGTGTTTTAGATTTGCAATGGCTCTTGATAAAAATTCTTCTCTCCCCTTCAACTCTACATTACACAATTTACAAAATATTTTATCTTCTTTTAGGCAAAAATACTCACGGCCGTACTCATGTACAAGTGAATTCATCTTGTGTGTGTTTGTTTTCGGCATGTTGTAATCATTCATCAGATCGTGGTGATCGGTATTATGACTTGACTGCATACTATACTTGTAGCAGCACAGCAAAGACGCCACTGACTGTGGCACTGCGCACGGGACAGGACTAACTACCTGTGTAGTCAACTGTTTGAAAGCGACACGGCAATGAAATGGCAATGAAGTCCGAGCTCTAATTAGGACGGCTATTAATGAATATATTGTGGCGCAGAATCCGGGGGGGGATCGTTCTATCCTTGTTTTCTTTCAATAAACACAGCAGAAATTCACGTAAATTTTCACAATAACTTTATTTGATTCACATAAACTTTAGTGATGCTTCACATACAACTTGCTGCAATAATTATTTATTCTTTGCAGTTTATTATTTTCCAGTCTCTAATAGTTTCATTTGCTACAGTGTCGTCTGACCACAGTTAACTGTATTGCTGTCACAAGACCACTAACTACTCCCGACCCTTGCAACCATTTATCTATATAAATTTATGTATATAAATGTCTCGGCTTCCAATCGATACTTTATAGTATGGAAGCTTCTGGTATCGAACTCTCCTGACATGGAGGACAGAGCGTAAATAACCTTCCGGAATGGAAGGCTAGACGCATATCGAAATTTCTGGGTGGGTCGTTCATCTCGAAAGTCGTCAAATCACGATTTTTTTTCTTCCAATACCAATATTATATCTTTATTCTCACCGTTGCTCGTGCAATGTAAACGTTACTATGCAACCTAATAACAACATAGGAACGAATGTTCGACAATAAACACATGAAAATATTTAATTACGTCACTGCAGTAGATGTGCGATTTAAAGTATTTTCTTCACTCAGTTGAGTTGTACACATATGATTTAGTTACTGTATCATTACGTTGAGGATAATTAAATGTACCATTGTTCTCTCGTCTCATTCCATCATGTGATGCCTCCATAGCTTAGTGGCATTCTTCTTTATCCTGAAGCGTATAATGCATCGTATAAACACGTGTTAATTTAGCTGGCATTTCCGATACACTGATTTATGGTAAACAAATTATGTTAATCGACCAGACAAACAAAAACAACTGCGTTAACCACTAAACCACAGTATGTCTCACTGACTACAAAGAATTTCAGTGGGAAAAGATACGGAATGTGGTGTGTATGGAACTGTGGCGTAATTAAAAATTCGGGGTAAATACGTCACTTCTTTAATCATTTCACAGAAAAGAATACATTTACAACGGGATATAACCACTTTAGTAATAATGTATTCTTTTCGGTGGTCTAAGTACCTTGCCTCTGGTTATGAGGTTCAAGAGTTCAAACCCATCCGGGATCGATACATTTTTTAAGGAAAAATACCCAAGGAACAACTCCTGGGGGGGGGAGACTTCAAGGCGTGGGTCCTGACTAAAAGGACCTCGAGCCTAAATCAGACCATCTCATCAAAATTTAAAATACTGTCTCTTCTTCTTTTTCCTTTCCAGGATTAGGCCAATGTGACCTGTTCCGGTCTCAAGTCCATCGTTTCCTTGGCTGTCCCAAACATCTTTTCCAATGTGGTTTGTAGGTGTTGATCTTTTTAGGCAATCTTCTATTGTCCATTCTGTCTAAATGTTCTTTCCATTGGTATTTGTGCTCTTCTAGTTTATCAACTATTGAAAATATCTCCAGTTCATTTCTTATTGATTCATTGTGTAATCTATCCATGCGTGTACATGCTTTTACGGATCTTAAAAATTTCATTTCAGCGGCTTGAATGTGTGAGATATCTTTTTTTGTAAGTGCCCAAGATTCATATCCATATAAAAGAACAGGAACAGCCATAATTTTATAAAACCTGAGCTGAGTTTCTCTTCGAGTCTTTCGGAGGGTTCTTCTTATGGTGCCACACATCATTTGATATTGGTTTAATTTATTATTTATATCCCAAACATAGCTACATGTTATATCTGAACCAATATAGTTAAAGTGTGCTAACTGTTCTATTATTTGATTATTGATAACTATTTTTGCTCTGACTGGCACTTTGCCCTGAAAAGCCATAATTTTATTTTTTGAAGTTGAGACTTTGAGATTATAATAGAGTCCTAATTGATTCAACATGTAAATGGCTCTTTGTAAATCATCCTCTGACTTCTGTATAATTACCAGATCGTCTGCATACAATAAAATATTGATATATATTTCCTTATCACAATAAAACATTAGTTGCCTGCATGGTATTTTGAGGTGATTGGCTAATAATTTGTGACTCTGACATCTGTAGGTAAATAAGCGTACCGTAACTGAATTATCTTGGATTCCCGCAAGGGGTTCGTCATAGGAATGAATAGATATAGACAGACAGATTAACAGGTAATATAAAAAATAACTAAAGTAACTTACTGGCACTATCGAACGCCCATGATATTTACATCAAAGCATCAGACATGAATTAATATACAGTTTGATGTGTTTAATTTTTTCTCCACTAGAGTCCATTCTTACAATACTGCGTTAATTTGGCAATAAATAATATGATCTGATTGCAGTGACGAACAAAAGAAGCAAATGAAGCGTACCAATCATTTCTCATTTGTTTTCAAACATCGCCATTTACATTAAATATATAAATATTTTAAAATAAATATAGTTAAATAATGATTTGTGAGTAAACAGCTTAATTTTATTCGTTAAATAATCCTAACAAATGCAACTTTTGATTTCCAAATTCTCTAGATAAATTCACCCCTCACTTCGTGAGTCGTGAATTTATCGATAATTTGGAAATCACTCGTGGCATTACTTATGATAATTCCGCTAAAATTCAACAAAGAATCTGCGATAGTCCATCGCTGTGGTCTCGAGGTAACGTGCTGCCTTGTCACGCAGCGGGGCCGGGTTCGATTCCCGGTCGGGACAGGGTTCTGAGTAAAGTTTTTTTCGGGGGTTTTCCTCACCTGTAAGACAAATGTCATCAAGCTTAGGGCCTAACGGTCCCCGAAAATCATCCGGTCTCCATCATCATCCTTATCATTATCATCATCATCCTTCACCGGTGTGGAAAGCAACGGGAAGCTACCACACCTGTAATTCCCTAGTAAAGCTGCAAAACATAGCATGAAAATGCTTTGATTGGAGTGAAAGACCTGCCCTCGGGCAGAATTACTATGGATGGATGATCTGCGGTACAGATTTATCCGATTAAAATCACAAATAGGCCTATTATTAAAAGCGATAAAATGAAGAGAATAATTTTATTTTAGACTAACTAATACCTGGTGTGCGTCGCTGCAACTAAATTAATGAAATATTAGTTGTTAATTAGAGTGTATGGTATACGCTGAGACGAACCAAACATAGTGGTTGCCAGTCAGTATTGAATTTCGGATTTCAGGTAAACCTCAACTTCTAATTGTCGGATTTCACTCATCTTTCGAAATATTTACCTCGGTTTATGTTAATAGAATATAACTGAGTTTCATTGTGGAAATCGAAAATCGTGACCGCTAGAGCGATTTTAAAAATTTTTACTTCAGATGAAATCCTACACCTACAATTGTGACTCTAATACTATCTAGGGATCCATTCAAATAAACACACACAAAAATTCATCAAAATTGGTCCAGTCGTTTAGGCAGGTTTTAATTTCGGATTTTAGGTAAACCTCCACTTCTAATTGTCCGACTTCGCTCATTTATGGACACTACCTACCTCGGTTTATTTTAATAAGATATGCTGAGTTTCGTTACGAAACGTAGAAAATTGTGACCGCTAGAGCGATTTTTAAATTTTTACTTCAGGTGAACTCCTACACCTAATGGTTTTAGAGGCTCCAATAGTGAATCTAAACCATCGAGGTACACAATCAGATATAGGCCTACACAAAAAAATCATCAAAATCGGTGCAGCCATTTTCGAATTTTTGCGAGACTAACTCACGGCAATTGCTTTATATAGGCCTATATGGTCCACCGCTGTGGTCTCGAGGTAGCGTGCTGCCTTGTCACGCAGCGGGTCCGTGTTTGATCCCCGGTCGGGACAGTTTTTCTGGGTGAGGATTTTATCGGTGTTTTTCCTGACCTGTAAGATAAATGTCAGGAAAACATCATTATCATCATCCTTCACCGGTGTGGAAAGCAACGGGAAGCTACCACACCTACAATTCCCTAGTAAAGCTGCAAGCATAGCATGCAATGTTATGATTGCAGTGAAAGACCTGCCCTCGGGCAGAATTACTATATATATATATATATATATACATAGAGCAAGGATTGCCTAAAATTGTTATGGAATGGATCTCAATAGAAACGAGGTGTGTATATATATATGAATATGAAATTTTTCTTGGGTTTTCCGCGTCTTAGATTCAAGTTCCTTGATAATGGCATGTGGGATCATGCCGAAACGTCGGAATCAGTGGCCAGAGGCCGAACTTGAATCCAAGACGCGGAAAAAAAAAAAAAGAACATATTCATACTTATATCCGCGAAAATCTGCAATATAATACATCCATCCATAGTAATTCTGCCCGAAGGTAGGTCTTTCACTGCAATCAAAGTATTTTCATGCTATGCTTTGCAGCTTTACTAGGGAATTGTAGGTGTGGTAGCTTCCCGTTGCTTTCCACACCGGTGAAGGACGATGATGATGATGGTTATAATGATAAGGATGACGATGATGATGATGGCCATATGATTTCGGGGACCGTTTGGGCCTTAAAGTTTTCCTGACATTTGTCTTATAGGCGAGGAAAAACCCCGATAAAAACCTCACCCAGAAAAACTGCCCCGACCGGGGATCGAACCCGATCCCGCTGCGTGACAAGTCAGCACACTACCTCGAGACCACAGCGGTGGACATATATATATATACATTAGGGTTATAACTTTTTGGACTTTTGTGAAATAAAATATTTCCTGTGTAATGAAAGGGTGAACTTTTGGTTAAAACTATTTAAAATGGCCTTAATTTCACTGAGCTTCAAGAAAAGGTCACCTCCAAATCAATATTTAATTTCACAGTATTTCTAAAATTTCTATTAAATCTACTCATTTAATATCTATGATTACTAGTGAATGGAAACAATAACTTGTTTTTATTTACTGGGAATACATGATGTCACACAAGAAAAGTTATAACTCCACTCAGAAAAATAAAGAGACCGGGACGAATAATCTAGTGAGACTTCAGCAATTACATAGAATAATACGAAATGCGCCTTCAATATATTCTTCACTAGAAGAATACTGCAAGATGCCTCTTCAACTTCAAATTATTGGAAGGTATCAGGTTTTTGGAGCAGAGATCAAAAGATGTAATGAGAGAGTAGTGAAAATGTCTGAAGAAGTTACAAATGTGTGGCGAAATAAACTTAATACTCGCCATGTGTCAAATCAAGTAATACATATAAAGGTCCATAATGTACTGAAGACTTATGATGAATGTATAAAAAGGGGAACGTTTTATACTCTTGACCAGCATTTTTATATTACAAAATGCAAAGGGCCAATAGTTATCTACTGAAGACAAAAGATTGTACCAACTACAATTGGAAAACAAAGGAGAGGTTGGTTACTGATCAAGTAAAGTAGCACGAAAGGAGATAATTCACCCTTCAAAGAGGCAGAAACCCCCTACAGAATCAATTTAAAAAAACGTGTTGTCGGATTGCAAAAAAAAATGAAGAAAAGGATATTGCTGTACCTCAATTTATCGTTTGTCACCATCACATTATGGACAGAATACTACGTTTAGTGATGGATCAAAAAATTTGCTGAGAATACCAAGCCCCCAAACAGTGAATACCCGTTTGTATCAAAAATTGGTGAACGAGTATGAGGAGCTAAAATCACAATTTGTGAATGGAAAAGAAGATATTCTAGATAAATCGGGATGGAGAGATGACAAGAAGTTCCTGTACCATCTAACGCGTCCATATATATTCTTTGAGGGAAAAATACGCTTTCCATTCATTAGGTTCCAGAAAATTCCAAACATTAGTAATGCAAGATGCAATTCAAGAGTTATTCTAGCTTTATTTGTGAATGGAAAAGATATTCTAGATGAATCGGGGTGGACAGATTACATGAAGTTCCTGTACCATCTAACACGTCCATATGTATTCTTTGAGAGAAAAAGACGCTTTCCATTCATTAGGTTCCAGAAAATTCCAAACATTAGTAATGCAAGATGCAATTCAAGAGTTATTCTAGCTTTATTTGTGAATGGAAAAGATATTCTAGATGAATCGGGGTGGAGAGATTACATGAAGTTCCTGTACCATCTAACACGTCCATATGTATTCTTTGAGAGAAAAAGACGCTTTCCATTCATTAGGTTCCAGAAAATTCCAAACATTAGTAATGCAAGATGCAATTCAAGAGTTATTCTAGCTTTATTTGTGAATGGAAAAGATATTCTAGATGAATCGGGGTGGAGAGATTACATGAAGTTCCTGTACCATCTAAGACGTCCATATGTATTCTTTGAGAGAAAAAGACGCTTTCCATTCATTAGGTTCCAGAAAATTCCAAACATTAGTAATGCAAGATGCAATTCAAGAGTTATTCTAGCTTTATTTGTGAATGGAAAAGATATTCTAGATGAATCGGGGTGGAGATTTTACATGAAGTTCCTGTACCATCTAACACGTCCATATGTATTCTTTGAGAGAAAAAGACGCTTTCCATTCATTAGGTTCCAGAAAATTCCAAACATTAGTAATGCAAGATGCAATTCAAGAGTTATTCTAGCTTTATTTGTGAATGGAAAAGATATTCTAGATGAATCGGGGTGGAGAGATTACATGAAGTTCCTGTACCATCTAAGACGTCCATATGTATTCTTTGAGAGAAAAAGACGCTTTCCATTCATTAGGTTCCAGAAAATTCCAAACATTAGTAATGCAAGATGCAATTCAAGAGTTATTCTAGCTTTATTTGTGAATGGAAAATATATTCTAGATGAATCGGGGTGGAGAGATTACATGAAGTTCCTGTACCATCTGAGACGTCCATATGTATTCTTTGAGAGAAAAAGACGCTTTCCATTCATTAGGTTCCAGAAAATTCCAAACATTAGTAATGCAAGATGCAATTCAAGAGTTATTCTAGCTTTATTTGTGAATGGAAAAGATATTCTAGATGAATCGGGGTGGAGAGATTACATGAAGTTCCTGTACCATCTAACACGTCCATATGTATTCTTTGAGAGAAAAAGACGCTTTCCATTCATTAGGTTCCAGAAAATTCCAAACATTAGTAATGCAAGATGCAATTCAAGAGTTATTCTAGCTTTATTTGTGAATGGAAAATATATTCTAGATGAATCGGGGTGGAGAGATTACATGAAGTTCCTGTACCATCTAACACGTCCATATGTATTCTTTGAGAGAAAAAGGCGCTTTCCATTCATTAGGTTCCAGAAAATTCCAAACATTAGTAATGCAAGATGCAATTCAAGAGTTATTCTAGCTTTATTTGTGAATGGAAAAGATATTCTAGATGAATCGGGGTGGAGATTTTACATGAAGCTCCTGTACCATCTAACACGTCCATATGTATTCTTTGAGAGAAAAAGACGCTTTCCATTCATTAGGTTCCAGAAAATTCCAAACATTAGTAATGCAAGATGCAATTCAAGAGTTATTCTAGCTTTATTTGTGAATGGAAAAGATATTCTAGATGAATCGGGGTGGAGAGATTACATGAAGTTCCTGTACCATCTAACACGTCCATATGTATTCTTTGAGAGAAAAAGACGCTTTCCATTCATTAGGTTCCAGAAAATTCCAAACATTAGTAATGCAAGATGCAATTCAAGAGCTATTCTAGCTTTATTTGTGAATGGAAAAGATATTCTAGATGAATCGGGGTGGAGAGATTACATGAAGTTCCTGTACCATCTAACACGTCCATATGTATTCTTTGAGAGAAAAAGACGCTTTCCATTCATTAGGTTCCAGAAAATTCCAAACATTAGTAATGCAAGATGCAATTCAAGAGTTATTCTAGCTTTATTTGTGAATGGAAAAGATATTCTAGATGAATCGGGGTGGAGAGATTACATGAAGTTCCTGTACCATCTAACACGTCCATATGTATTCTTTGAGAGAAAAAGACGCTTTCCATTCATTAGGTTCCAGAAAATTCCAAACATTAGTAATGCAAGATGCAATTCAAGAGTTATTCTAGCTTTATTTGTGAATGGAAAAGATATTCTAGATGAATCGGGGTGGAGAGATTACATGAAGTTCCTGTACCATCTAAGACGTCCATATGTATTCTTTGAGAGAAAAAGACGCTTTCCATTCATTAGGTTCCAGAAAATTCCAAACATTAGTAATGCAAGATGCAATTCAAGAGTTATTCTAGCTTTATTTGTGAATGGAAAAGATATTCTAGATGAATCGGGGTGGAGATTTTACATGAAGTTCCTGTACCATCTAACACGTCCATATGTATTCTTTGAGAGAAAAAGACGCTTTCCATTCATTAGGTTCCAGAAAATTCCAAACATTAGTAATGCAAGATGCAATTCAAGAGTTATTCTAGCTTTATTTGTGAATGGAAAAGATATTCTAGATGAATCGGGGGGAGAGATTACATGAAGTTCCTGTACCATCTAAGACGTCCATATGTATTCTTTGAGAGAAAAAGACGCTTTCCATTCATTAGGTTCCAGAAAATTCCAAACATTAGTAATGCAAGATGCAATTCAAGAGTTATTCTAGCTTTATTTGTGAATGGAAAATATATTCTAGATGAATCGGGGTGGAGAGATTACATGAAGTTCCTGTACCATCTGAGACGTCCATATGTATTCTTTGAGAGAAAAAGACGCTTTCCATTCATTAGGTTCCAGAAAATTCCAAACATTAGTAATGCAAGATGCAATTCAAGAGTTATTCTAGCTTTATTTGTGAATGGAAAAGATATTCTAGATGAATCGGGGTGGAGAGATTACATGAAGTTCCTGTACCATCTAACACGTCCATATGTATTCTTTGAGAGAAAAAGACGCTTTCCATTCATTAGGTTCCAGAAAATTCCAAACATTAGTAATGCAAGATGCAATTCAAGAGTTATTCTAGCTTTATTTGTGAATGGAAAAGATATTCTAGATGAATCGGGGTGGAGATTTTACATGAAGCTCCTGTACCATCTAACACGTCCATATGTATTCTTTGAGAGAAAAAGACGCTTTCCATTCATTAGGTTCCAGAAAATTCCAAACATTAGTAATGCAAGATGCAATTCAAGAGTTATTCTAGCTTTATTTGTGAATGGAAAGATATTCTAGATGAATCGGGGTGGAGAGATTACATGAAGTTCCTGTACCATCTAACACGTCCATATGTATTCTTTGAGAGAAAAAGACGCTTTCCATTCATTAGGTTCCAGAAAATTCCAAACATTAGTAATGCAAGATGCAATTCAAGAGCTATTCTAGCTTTATTTGTGAATGGAAAAGATATTCTAGATGAATCGGGGTGGAGAGATTACATGAAGTTCCTGTACCATCTAACACGTCCATATGTATTCTTTGAGAGAAAAAGACGCTTTCCATTCATTAGGTTCCAGAAAATTCCAAACATTAGTAATGCAAGATGCAATTCAAGAGTTATTCTAGCTTTATTTGTGAATGGAAAAGATATTCTAGATGAATCGGGGTGGAGAGGTTACATGAAGTTCCTGTACCATCTAACACGTCCATATGTATTCTTTGAGAGAAAAAGACGCTTTCCATTCATTAGGTTCCAGAAAATTCCAAACATTAGTAATGCAAGATGCAATTCAAGAGTTATTCTAGCTTTATTTGTGAATGGAAAAGATATTCTAGATGAATCGGGTGGAGAGATTACATGAAGTTCCTGTACCATCTAACACGTCCATATGTATTCTTTGAGAGAAAAAGACGCTTTCCATTCATTAGGTTCCAGAAAATTCCAAACATTAGTAATGCAAGATGCAATTCAAGAGTTATTCTAGCTTTATTTGTGAATGGAAAAGATATTCTAGATGAATCGGGGTGGAGAGATTACATGAAGTTCCTGTACCATCTAAGACGTCCATATGTATTCTTTGAGAGAAAAAGACGCTTTCCATTCATTAGGTTCCAGAAAATTCCAAACATTAGTAATGCAAGATGCAATTCAAGAGTTATTCTAGCTTTATTTGTGAATGGAAAAGATATTCTAGATGAATCGGGGTGGAGAGATTACATGAAGTTCTGTACCATCTAACACGTCCATATGTATTCTTTGAGAGAAAAAGACGCTTTCCATTCATTAGGTTCCAGAAAATTCCAAACATTAGTAATGCAAGATGCAATTCAAGAGTTATTCTAGCTTTATTTGTGAATGGAAAATATATTCTAGATGAATCGGGGTGGAGAGATTACATGAAGTTCCTGTACCATCTAACACGTCCATATGTATTCTTTGAGAGAAAAAGACGCTTTCCATTCATTAGGTTCCAGAAAATTCCAAACATTAGTAATGCAAGATGCAATTCAAGAGTTATTCTAGCTTATTTATTTGTGAATGGAAAAGATATTCTAGATGAATCGGGGTGGAGAGATTACATGAAGTTCCTGTACCATCTAACACGTCCATATGTATTCTTTGAGAGAAAAAGACGCTTTCCATTCATTAGGTTCCAGAAAATTCCAAACATTAGTAATGCAAGATGCAATTCAAGAGTTATTCTAGCTTTATTTGTGAATGGAAAAGATATTCTAGATGAATCGGGGTGGAGAGATTACATGAAGTTCCTGTACCATCTAACACGTCCATATGTATTCTTTGAGAGAAAAAGACGCTTTCCATTCATTAGGTTCCAGAAAATTCCAAACATTAGTAATGCAAGATGCAATTCAAGAGTTATTCTAGCTTTATTTGTGAATGGAAAAGATATTCTAGATGAATCGGGGGTGGAGAGATTACATGAAGTTCCTGTACCATCTAACACGTCCTATGTATTCTTTGAGAGAAAAAGACGCTTTCCATTCATTAGGTTCCAGAAAATTCCAAACATTAGTAATGCAAGATGCAATTCAAGAGTTATTCTAGCTTTATTTGTGAATGGAAAAGATATTCTAGATGAATCGGGGTGGAGAGATTACATGAAGTTCCTGTACCATCTAACACGTCCATATGTATTCTTTGAGAGAAAAAGACGCTTTCCATTCATTAGGTTCCAGAAAATTCAAACATTAGTAATGCAAGATGCAATTCAAGAGTTATTCTAGCTTTATTGTGAATGGAAAAGATATTCTAGATGAATCGGGGTGGAGAGATTACATGAAGTTCCTGTACCATCTAACACGTCCATATGTATTCTTTGAGAGAAAAAGACGCTTTCCATTCATTAGGTTCCAGAAAATTCCAAACATTAGTAATGCAAGATGCAATTCAAGAGTTATTCTAGCTTTATTTGTGAATGGAAAAGATATTCTAGATGAATCGGGGTGGAGAGATTACATGAAGTTCCTGTACCATCTAAGACGTCCATATGTATTCTTTGAGAGAAAAAGACGCTTTCCATTCATTAGGTTCCAGAAAATTCCAAACATTAGTAATGCAAGATGCAATTCAAGAGTTATTCTAGCTTTATTTGTGAATGGAAAAGATATTCTAGATGAATCGGGGTGGAGATTTTACATGAAGTTCCTGTACCATCTAACACGTCCATATGTATTCTTTGAGAGAAAAAGACGCTTTCCATTCATTAGGTCCAGAAAATTCCAAACATTAGTAATGCAAGATGCAATTCAAGAGTTATTCTAGCTTTATTTGTGAATGGAAAAGATATTCTAGATGAATCGGGGTGGAGAGATTACATGAAGTTCCTGTACCATCTAACACGTCCATATGTATTCTTTGAGAGAAAAAGACGCTTTCCATTCATTAGGTTCCAGAAAATTCCAAACATTAGTAATGCAAGATGCAATTCAAGAGTTATTCTAGCTTTATTTGTGAATGGAAAAGATATTCTAGATGAATCGGGGTGGAGAGATTACATGAAGTTCCTGTACCATCTAAGACGTCCATATGTATTCTTTGAGAGAAAAGACGCTTTCCATTCATTAGGTTCCAGAAATTCCAAACATTAGTAATGCAAGATGCAATTCAAGAGTTATTCTAGCTTTATTTGTGAATGGAAAATATATTCTAGATGAATCGGGGTGGAGAGATTACATGAAGTTCCTGTACCATCTGAGACGTCCATATGATTCTTTGAGAGAAAAAGACGCTTTCCATTCATTAGGTTCCAGAAAATTCCAAACATTAGTAATGCAAGATGCAATTCAAGAGTTATTCTAGCTTTATTTGGTGAATGAAAATATATTCTAGATGAATCGGGGTGGAGAGATTACATGAAGTTCCTGTACCATCTAACACGTCCATATGTATTCTTTGAGAGAAAAAGACGCTTTCCATTCATTAGGTTCCAGAAAATTCCAAACATTAGTAATGCAAGATGCAATTCAAGAGCTATTCTAGCTTTATTTGTGAATGGAAAAGATATTCTAGATGAATCGGGGTGGAGAGATTACATGAAGTTCCTGTACCATCTAACACGTCCATATGTATTCTTTGAGAGAAAAAGACGCTTTCCATTCATTAGGTTCCAGAAATTCCAAACATTAGTAATGCAAGATGCAATTCAAGAGTTATTCTAGTTTTATTTGTGAATGGAAAAGATATTCTAGATGAATCGGGGTGGAGAGGTTACATGAAGTTCCTGTACCATCTAACACGTCCATATGTATTCTTTGAGAGAAAAAGACGCTTTCCATTCATTAGGTTCCAGAAAATTCCAAACATTAGTAATGCAAGATGCAATTCAAGAGTTATTCTAGCTTTATTTGTGAATGGAAAAGATATTCTAGATGAATCGGGGTGGAGAGATTACATGAAGTTCCTGTACCATCTAACACGTCCATATGTATTCTTTGAGAGAAAAAGACGCTTTCCATTCATTAGGTTCCAGAAAATTCCAAACATTAGTAATGCAAGATGCAATTCAAGAGTTATTCTAGCTTATTTGTGAATGGAAAAGATATTCTAGATGAATCGGGGTGGAGAGAATTACATGAAGTTCCTGTACCATCTAAGACGTCCATATGTATTCTTTGAGAGAAAAAGACGCTTTCCATTCATTAGGTTCCAGAAAATTCCAAACATTAGTAATGCAAGATGCAATTCGAGAGTTATTCTAGCTTTATTTGTGAATGGAAAATATATTCTAGATGAATCGGGGTGGAGAGATTACATGAAGTTCCTGTACCATCTAACACGTCCATATGTATTCTTTGAGAGAAAAAGACGCTTTCCATTCATTAGGTTCCAGAAAATTCCAAACATTAGTAATGCAAGATGCAATTCAAGAGTCATTCTAGCTTTATTTGTGAATGGAAAAGATATTCTAGATGAATCGGGGTGGAGAGATTATATGAAGTTCCTGTACCATCTAACACGTCCATATGTATTCTTTGAGAGAAAAAGACGCTTTCCATTCATTAGGTTCCAGAAAATTCCAAACATTAGTAATGCAAGATGCAATTCAAGAGTTATTCTAGCTTTATTTGTGAATGGAAAAGATATTCTAGATGAATCGGGGTGGAGAGATTACATGAAGTTCCTGTACCATCTAACACGTCCATATGTATTCTTTGAGAGAAAAAGACGCTTTCCATTCATTAGGTTCCAGAAAATTCCAAACATTAGTAATGCAAGATGCAATTCAAGAGTTATTCTAGCTTTATTTGTGAATGGAAAAGATATTCTAGATGAATCGGGGTGGAGAGATTATATGAAGTTCCTGTACCATCTAACACGTCCATATGTATTCTTTGAGAGAAAAAGACGCTTTCCATTCATTAGGTTCCAGAAAATTCCAAACATTAGTAATGCAAGATGCAATTCAAGAGTTATTCTAGCTTTATTTGTGAATGGAAAAGATATTCTAGATGAATCGGGGTGGAGAGATTACATGAAGTTCCTGTACCATCTAACACGTCCATATGTATTCTTTGAGAGAAAAAGACGCTTTCCATTCATTAGGTTCCAGAAAATTCCAAACATTAGTAATGCAAGATGCAATTCAAGAGTTATTCTAGCTTTATTTGTGAATGGAAAATATATTCTAGATGAATCGGGGTGGGAGAGATTACATGAAGTTCCTGTACCATCTAACACGTCCATATGTATTCTTTGAGAGAAAAAGACGCTTTCCATTCATTAGGTTCCAGAAAATTCCAAACATTAGTAATGCAAGATGCAATTCAAGAGCTATTCTAGCTTTATTTGTGAATGGAAAAGATATTCTAGATGAATCGGGGTGGAGAGATTACATGAAGTTCCTGTACCATCTAACACGTCCATATGTATTCTTTGAGAGAAAAAGACGCTTTCCATTCATTAGGTTCCAGAAAATTCCAAACATTAGTAATGCAAGATGCAATTCAAGAGTTATTCTAGCTTTATTTGTGAATGGAAAGATATTCTAGATGAATCGGGGTGGAGAGGTTACATGAAGTTCCTGTACCATCTAACACGTCCATATGTATTCTTTGAGAGAAAAGACGCTTTCCATTCATTAGGTTCCAGAAAATTCCAAACATTAGTAATGCAAGATGCAATTCAAGAGTTATTCTAGCTTTATTTGTGAATGGAAAAGATATTCTAGATGAATCGGGGTGGAGAGATTACATGAAGTTCCTGTACCATCTAACACGTCCATATGTATTCTTTGAGAGAAAAAGACGCTTTCCATTCATTAGGTTCCAGAAAATTCCAAACATTAGTAATGCAAGATGCAATTCAAGAGTTATTCTAGCTTTATTTGTGAATGGAAAAGATATTCTAGATGAATCGTGGTGGAGAGATTACATGAAGTTCCTGTACCATCTAACACGTCCATATGTATTCTTTGAGAGAAAAAGACGCTTTCCATTCATTAGGTTCCAGAAAAATTCCAAACATTAGTAATGCAAGATGCAATTCAAGAGTTATTCTAGCTTTATTTGTGAATGGAAAAGATATTCTAGATGAATCGGGGTGGACAGATTACATGAAGTTCCTGTACCATCTAACACGTCCATATGTATTCTTTGAGAGAAAAAGGACGCTTTCCATTCATTAGGTTCAAGAAAATTCCAAACATTAGTAATGCAAGATGCAATTCAAGAGTTATTCTAGCTTTATTTGTGAATGGAAAAGATATTCTAGATGAATCGGGGTGGAGAGATTACATGAAGTTCCTGTACCATCTAACACGTCCATATGTATTCTTTGAGAGAAAAAGACGCTTTCCATTCATTAGGTTCCAGAAAATTCCAAACATTAG
Source organism: Diploptera punctata (assembly GCA_030220185.1). Taxonomy (NCBI): domain Eukaryota; kingdom Metazoa; phylum Arthropoda; class Insecta; order Blattodea; family Blaberidae; genus Diploptera; species Diploptera punctata. The sequence continues at coordinate 3,446,605 of JASPKZ010006852.1, forward strand.
TAATGCAAGATGCAATTCAAGAGTTATTCTAGCTTTATTTGTGAATGGAAAAGATATTCTAGATGAATCGGGGTGGACAGATTACATGAAGTTCCTGTACCATCTAACACGTCCATATGTATTCTTTGAGAGAAAAAGACGCTTTCCATTCATTAGGTTCCAGAAAATTCCAAACATTAGTAATGCAAGATGCAATTCAAGAGTTATTCTAGCTTTATTTGTGAATGGAAAAGATATTCTAGATGAATCGGGGTGGAGAGATTACATGAAGTTCCTGTACCATCTAACACGTCCATATGTATTCTTTGAGAGAAAAAGACGCTTTCCATTCATTAGGTTCCAGAAAATTCCAAACATTAGTAATGCAAGATGCAATTCAAGAGTTATTCTAGCTTTATTTGTGAATGGAAAAGATATTCTAGATGAATGGGGTGGGGTGGAGAGATTACATGAAGTTCCTGTACCATCTAAGACGTCCATATGTATTCTTTGAGAGAAAAAGACGCTTCCATTCATTAGGTTCCAGAAAATTCCAAACATTAGTAATGCAAGATGCAATTCAAGAGTTATTCTAGCTTTATTTGTGAATGGAAAAGATATTCTAGATGAATCGGGGTGGAGAGATTACATGAAGTTCCTGTACCATCTTACACGTCCATATGTATTCTTTGAGAGAAAAAGACGCTTTCCATTCATTAGGTTCCAGAAAATTCCAAACATTAGTAATGCAAGATGCAATTCAAGAGTTATTCTAGCTTTATTTGTGAATGGAAAAGATATTCTAGATGAATCGGGGTGGAGAGATTACATGAAGTTCCTGTACCATCTAACACGTCCATATGTATTCTTTGAGAGAAAAAGACGCTTTCCATTCATTAGGTTCCAGAAAATTCCAAACATTAGTAATGCAAGATGCAATTCAAGAGTTATTCTAGCTTTATTTGTGAATGGAAAAGATATTCTAGATGAATCGGGGTGGAGAGGGTTACATGAAGTTCCTGTACCATCTAACACGTCCATATGTATTCTTTGAGAGAAAAAGACGCTTTCCATTCATTAGGTTCCAGAAAATTCCAAAATTAGTAATGCAAGATGCAATTCAAGAGTTATTCTAGCTTTATTTGTGAATGGAAAAGATATTCTAGATGAATCGGGGTGGAGAGATTACATGAAGTTCCTGTACCATCTAACACGTCCATATGTATTTTTGAGAGAAAAAGACGCTTTCCATTCATTAGGTTCCAGAAAATTCCAAACATTAGTAATGCAAGATGCAATTCAAGAGTTATTCTAGCTTTATTTGTGAATGGAAAAGATATTCTAGATGAATCGTGGTGGAGAGATTACATGAAGTTCCTGTACCATCTAACACGTCCATATGTATTCTTTGAGAGAAAAAGACGCTTTCCATTCATTAGGTTCCAGAAAATTCCAAACATTAGTAATGCAAGATGCAATTCAAGAGTTATTCTAGCTTTATTTGTGAATGGAAAAGATATTCTAGATGAATCGGGGTGGACAGATTACATGAAGTTCCTGTACCATCTAACACGTCCATATGTATTCTTTGAGAGAAAAAGACGCTTTCCATTCATTAGGTTCAAGAAAATTCCAAACATTAGTAATGCAAGATGCAATTCAAGAGTTATTCTAGCTTTATTTGTGAATGGAAAAGATATTCTAGATGAATCGGGGTGGAGAGATTACATGAAGTTCCTGTACCATCTAAGACGTCCATATGTATTCTTTGAGAGAAAAAGACGCTTTCCATTCATTAGGTTCCAGAAAATTCCAAACATTAGTAATGCAAGATGCAATTCAAGAGTTATTCTAGCTTTATTTGTGAATGGAAAAGATATTCTAGATGAATCGGGGTGGACAGATTACATGAAGTTCCTGTACCATCTAACACGTCCATATGTATTCTTTGAGAGAAAAAGACGCTTTCCATTCATTAGGTTCCAGAAAATTCCAAACATTAGTAATGCAAGATGCAATTCAAGAGTTATTCTAGCTTTATTTGTGAATGGAAAAGATATTCTAGATGAATCGGGTGGAGAGATTACATGAAGTTCCTGTACCATCTAACACGTCCATATGTATTCTTTGAGAGAAAAAGACGCTTTCCATTCATTAGGTTCCAGAAAATTCCAAACATTAGTAATGCAAGATGCAATTCAAGAGTTATTCTAGCTTTATTTGTGAATGGAAAAGATATTCTAGATGAATCGGGGTGGTGAGAGATTACATGAAGTTCCTGTACCATCTAAGACGTCCATATGTATTCTTTGAGAGAAAAAAGACGCTTTCCATTCATTAGGTTCCAGAAAATTCCAAACATTAGTAATGCAAGATGCAATTCAAGAGTTATTCTAGCTTTATTTGTGAATGGAAAAGATATTCTAGATGAATCGGGGTGGAGAGATTACATGAAGTTCCTGTACCATCTTACACGTCCATATGTATTCTTTGAGAGAAAAAGACGCGTTCCATTCATTAGGTTCCAGAAAATTCCAAACATTAGTAATGCAAGATGCAATTCAAGAGTTATTCTAGCTTTATTTGTGAATGGAAAAGATATTCTAGATGAATCGGGGTGGAGAGATTACATGAAGTTCCTGTACCATCTAACACGTCCATATGTATTCTTTGAGAGAAAAAGACGCTTTCCATTCATTAGGTTCCAGAAAATTCCAAACATTAGTAATGCAAGATGCAATTCAAGAGTTATTCTTGCTCTATTTGCATGTATACTTATGCCTACTACAAGTGTTGCTTTGAAAAAAGTGTGCAGATTTATTTCATTTCACTGGACAGACTATTGGTTTAGTAATCAGATGTACAACATCAAGAACTTGTCGAACATATTAAGGCCTTTAAAAAAACACTGGACTCATTGGAAAATCATTGGAAGAAGGAGCCATCTGCATTAAGTATACCAAGAAATAATCAGTGCGCCGAACATGCAATAAAGTCATGCAACAAATATATGCTTCCTGTAGAAATAAAGACAAACTGTATATCCGATTCTTTCTAAGCAATCAACAGTATCTAATGATTGTACATGTACACTTTTATCTCTTTTGTTGTTTGTATTATATATATATATATATGATATAATTAAATGTTTAACATTGAGCAATGCACGCTTAATATGGTATGATAAGAAAAATAAATGCCTGGACGGGATTCGAACCCTCAGAGATCCGGGTTCGAATCCCGTCCAGGCATTTATTTTTCTTATCATACCATATATATATATATATATATATATATATATATATAGTGTTTGAAAATAATCAGCCAGTAGTGAAATATGAATTTTGATTTCGGGATGACTTTTTTAAAGGAATATTGAAATGACTAGTCGATTCTTCGTATAGAGGTAAAAGTTCATGAGATTATGATGCAGGAAAGTGAAGTTGTAAAAAAGTTATAATCCTAAAGGACCTGCCCTCAGGCAGAATTACTATGGATGGATATACTTAGATGTTATAACTTATAACTATATTTTTGACATTTGGCAATGAAGGCAAATATGATATGAAAAGAAAATTGAATGCTTGAATCGGGAATTGAACCCGACTCAAGCATTCATTCATTCACTCATTCAAGCATTCATTTTTCTTTTCATATCTTATATATATATATATATATATATATATATATATATCTTCTTTTATCTTGTAAGCCCATGTTTTCCAGAGATTTAGGCGCTCTCCCCTACAGGAAAGAATTTGAACCATACTAATTTCGTTACACTTGTTTTCTTATAGATGTCATTTGAGTGGTCCGTGGTCAGCGTTCCGCCTCATACTGACATCTTTTACGAGCCTGAGAATCTTCAGACTCGGGACCCACGGCTTAAAGTCTCTCCCGGAGGACTTGCTCCTTGGATTTTTCCATCCTAAAAAATCAATCGACCCCGGCCGGGTTTGAACCCGCGACCCTCGGGACCAGAGGCAAGAAGCATAACCACTAGTCCACCGCGGATATATATATATATATATAAGTTAAAAATAATTGTTTTGCGTTCGATGTCGATGATACGATACATAAAAAGAAGCTATACATAATGTATGAATGAATAAAATGTTAGAATCTGAGCAAATAAACATTACGATGCGAAATTGAATGAAACAGATATAGCCTACACACGCATTAACGTCACATTTCGAAGTTTACGGGGGAAGAACTTTGAATAATGTTAAAGAGCAACGAACAGGATTCGACGTAAAATGCGTTAGTTTTGAGGAAAAACTGTATTATTTATTTAATCTGTGGATTAGAGACGCCGCTGTGTGCAGCGATTTATGGTGTCAGGTACCCTGGGCGCCCGCCATATGAAATTTCACACATCATGACGTAGTTCCTAGGAAAATAAACCATACAAGTCCATTCTTAAAGCGAGTTCCAACGTAAATACCTGTCCTACCAACTTTCTCTATCGCAGAAATATATTAAGCAGAATAAGCAATGTTTTAAGCTAGATTAAATTATTACATTTTTAGCAAAGCTCGCCCTTAATAAACATGTTTAGCGAATTCCGAAGGAATGGAGCTATTGAGGTTGTTCTCATAAAAATAATTCACAGATTTCCACCGATCTTATCCAGTAGACACCGAAAATGACTATCAACAATATACGAGGGTATATATATATATATATACTTTGGCCATTAACAAAAAAAAAACAAATAAGTATATTTTGGCAACGGAAATGAATTGTATACGAAGGGCAGCAAGAATTTCAAGAAGAGAAAACAATTAAAAACTCAGTTAAAAGGGAGAAAATGAAGATGGATGCCACTATTTTAGATTATATTAAAACTCGGCAATTAAGATGGTATGGACATGTCCAGTGAATGGAACAGGATCGACTACCAAAATGTGTTTTGGAATGGAAACCTGAAGGAAGACGAGGCATAGGAAGACCTAAAACGTCCTGGAGTCAAGGAGTAAATTTATACATGAAGGAGAAACATTTATTGGCTATTAGGAATCGCACGATGTCAAAAAAATATGGGCTGGAGGTAAACATAAATAAAATTGAATATATGATCATACACAGAAATTAATGATATACTAGAAACGAGCAGTTAATAACAAATAAGGGGAAATTTAAAGAAGTGGCTGTATTCAAATACCTAGGAAGAATAATTACAAACGGGAATAAGGCACAGAAAGAAATTAAACATAGGCTCAATTCTGAAAATGCCTGCTCTTATGCAAATATGCATTACATGGACTCTTGTCGTCCCAACAACTCTAAAAAACATTAACATGAAAAAATATAAAACTATTATTCTTCTAGTCTCGTGCCGTAGCCGAGTTTAATCACTCGGCTACGGCGCTGGACTAGAAGAATATTTACAGAGTGTTTCATAAAGGATGGCGCAAACTTAAATGGTTGAAAGTACACGATAATAGAAGCAACAATGTCCCAATAAACGTGGGTCCGCAAACGAGCCGTTTGCGAGATAATTACGAATGTATGGTTACAAGCCGCCACTGACGTCATTGTAAACATCGTCCAAGTTAGTAGAAATTTATTTGAATTTAGACTTTACTATTAATTTTTCATCTCATTTAGTTCACATTTCACAGTTCACTTCACTTATGGGTTACCTGTTAAAGGAGATGTTAAAGTGTCTTCCTTGCATCTGGATGCAATACTGAGCTCGTCTCTGCAATGAATGTCGAATTCTTTCGAAAACCCCTGGATCATTTCTGAATTTTTAACTCGATCCAGTTCTTCAATCGTTTGACGGGTGTGCTGTACACTTCGCTTTTGAGGTGACCCCAGACATAAAAATCCAAAGGATTTAGATCAGGTGATCTTGGAGGCCAAGGTACAGATCAGCCTCGACCTATCCATCTTTGGCCGTATCTGCGTGTTAGATGCCGTCTCACAGCAGCAGCAAAATGTGCCGGAGCTCCATCATGCATGTACCACAAACTCCGACGTTGCTGAAGGGAAACATCCTCAAGCAATGCTGGAAAATGACGCCTCAGAAACCTAAGGTACCTCCGTCCATTAAGTTTTCGTGGAAGAATCTGTGGCCCAATGAGATAATCACCTAGTACGATGTTACAAACAATGACGTCAATGGCGGCTTGTAACCATACATTCGTAATTATCTCGCAAACGGCTCGTTTGCGGACCCATGTTTATTGGGACATTGTTGCTTCTATTATCGTGTACTTTCAACTATTTAAGTTTGCGCCATCCTTTATGAAACACCCTGTATAAGAAGCCTTGGCGCAGAGCTACGGGACTTGCGCTGGTTCGAGTCCCCATGGGGGATGAAATTTTCTCATGGTATTTCGGGCAGTATGGGACTGGTGCCCACCCAGCACCGTGAGGCATTTGGGTAGCTACAATAAGTAGCGGCTTCAGGTTGAGAAAATCAGCTATAACGGCTGGGGGATTCGACATGCTGACCACATGTCACCCCTACATTGGCTGGATAATCATCTACCGCTGTGACTGACATATTTGGATGTGAGGCTAGCAGCCTGCTGGTAGGCTAAGGGCATTGTAAGGCCTGTCGCGCCAGGAGATTTAATTATTCTTCTAGTTATATACGGTAGATGTGAAAGATGGTATTTTACTTAAACGAAGAGAAAAGATTACGAGTATTTGTGAATAAAGTTCTTAGGAAAAAAATTAGATAAATGAGAGATAAACAGACGAATGAAGAAGACTACATAAAATAGAATTACAGGATCTTTATTGAAAATTATAATAAGAACAGTTAAGTCTTATAGACTGCTATGGGCAGAATGTATTGCACGAATAGGGACGAAAGAGGTCCATGGGAACTCCTTATAGGAAACGAGAGGGAAAGCTACCAGTAGGTACGTCAAGAATGAAGTGAAACAATAACATTCTCTTCTTCTTCGGCTTTCCCCCACTTATAGGTTTGCCGTCTTCAGTTTCCATTTATCTCTATCATTCCAATCTTCCTCTTCCAAATTCCTATCATTCATTATTGCTCTGACGTAGGTTTTCCATTTCCATCTTGGTTTTCCACGTTTATTTCTTCCAGGGGGTGACCATTGGTATATATATTTCTTTGGTCATCTTTTAATTTTCCATTCTTTATACATGGCCATACCATTTAAGCGTTTGATTTTCAATCCTCTTAACAACAGATGTGGTGACATTCATTTCTCTCCAAAGGAATGAATTTCTTATTTTATCCTGTCTTGTCTTTTGGAAGCTTCTTCTAAAATAATCAACTGTTCTAATTTTATTCAATAACATTAACAATTGTTTAAGGGAGGCAAATTACACAGGAGATGATTTGAAAACATTAGTTCTCAATAAGGTTGCATGGAGAGCTTATGTCCGTGCGGTCAAGACCTTCAGAGTTCGATAATGCCAATGAATTAATTGGTTATTAAATTTAATATACTTAACCTCATCTAATTTCCCTCTCAATTTGCGTTGTAAAATGTGTTTTATTTACTTCATAACTCATCTAAAATATAAATAAAATTATAGTTTTAGTAACCAGTTTTGGACTCACAACAAGATCTTTAAATTAGGTGCGAAAAAAAATATTTGGCGTCCACCATTGTAGTCTAGGGTTAACGTTGTTGCCTCAGACGCAGAGCATCAGAGATCAGTTCCCAGTCGGGACAAGATTCCTGGTGAGATTATTTTGTGATTTGTTTTCTAACTTGTAAGACAAATATCAGGAAACGCTAAGGTCCAAATATACCCCAAACACTATCTGGCCATCATTATAGTAATATATACCATATTGGTCTGGTTTGCCTCTAGTACCGAAGGTCGCGGGTTCAACACCGGCCGGGATAGCTGGATTTTTAGAATGAAAAATCCAAAGGAAAAGTCCTCCGGGAGGGATTTCAAGCCTTGAGTTCCGATTCTGAAGATTTTCGTGATCGTAAAAAAACCTTCTTCTTCTTCTTCGGCTTTCTCCCACTTATAGGTTTGCCGTCTTCAGTTTCCATTTATCTCTATCATTCCAATCTCCCTCTTCCAAATTCCTATCATCCATTAAACTTCTGACGTAGGTTTTCCATTTCCATCTTGGTCTGCCACGTTTATTTCTTCCAAGGGGTGACCATTGGTATATATTTTTTGGACATCTTTCATTTTCCATTCTTTGTACATGGCCATACCATTTAAGCGTTTGATTTTCAATCCTCTAAAAGCGATTTAATTTATTAGGACTTGAACGCGGACCTCTAGATTTATATCCCAGTGCGCTACCGATTACGCTATCGAGCAAAAACCTCAAACATAAATTAGTGCATCTGAGCAAAATTTAACCGGCCTTCCCGATCCAAGTAACATCTTAGTTGCTTGCTAGATGTCTCATTGTGGTGATGTTGTGACCACACGTCACACACTGACATCTATAGGGAAATAAGCATAACTAAATTAACTTAGTGAAGAAACTCCCGCTGGAAAAGTACCTATGTATTCAAAAGGGACTAACGGGGTATATGAGTGAATAGTGTGTCTCGTCTTAAATATTCGTTTTGTTTCGTTGGCCCTGATATTGAGCTGAACACTCATTCGGAGAAAGCCTCCATGTCCTTGTGTATTCTAATAGTATACTGCGATACGAGTGTGGTAAACATTTTATACTAATCGAGGAAAAGTTTTAAAAAAAACGAGGCAGTTGCGCTGAGTTTTTTAAATTTCCGAGATTCCGTTATGTGTTTACCACATGAGTATCGCATACCATTTTTCGCACTATGTGTATTTATCATAAGTAATGCCACGAGTGATTTCCAAATTATCGATAAATTCACGACTCACGAAGTGAGGAGTGAATTTATGTAGAGAATTTGGAAATCAAGAGTGGCCTTTCTTAGGACTATTTAACGAATAAAATTAAGCTGTTTACTCAAAAAGCATTGTTTAACTATAGTTATTTTAAAATATTTATATATTTAATGTAAACGGCTATGTTTGAAAACAAATGAGAAACGATTGGTACGCTTCATCTGCTTATTTTGTTCATCATTGCAACCAGATCATATTGTGTATTGCCAAAAGATCGCAATATTGTAAGAATGCACCCTAGTGGAGAAATTTATAACCAACGTTATAGGTTTCTGATGTCCTGTAATGTAAATATGTCAATTATATTCTTCTGCAACATCATTTCCTGGAAAATAATTCGTTTAAGAAAGTGCAAACAGTTGTTTCTTTTTTATGATATAATCAATTGTTACAAATGTTTTTATATTATCTCTCGTATGCGCTTTCTGTTGACATGCATGCACTATATATATAATCTGGTAGCCGTATTTTTTGGGGAGTCAGTCACTGCAAAATAATGCTATGACATATTCAGATTGTTAAAAATGAGGTGCTTTCTTTATTATGATAAACTTTAATTGGTAAATTCTAGGCGAAAAACGACTGTTATTGGTTGTAAATAAAAAATCATTGAAATGTGATTGGTCATTGACTCCCATTTGGGGCATGAGTTAAATAGTCTTAGTAATTAAGATATTAGCTAAAATATGTCCCGCGCCGTAGCCGAGCGGTTAAGGTAGGAAGCCTTGGCGCAGAGCTACGGGACTTGCGCTGGTTCGAGTCTCCATGGGGGAAGAAATTTTCTCATGGTATTTCGGCCAGTATGGGACCGGTGCCCACCCAGCATCGTGAGGCAATTGGGTAGCTACAATAAGTTGAGGAACCAGCTATAACGGCTGGGGGACTCGACATGCTAACCACATGTCACCCCTACACTGGCTGTTGATCATCTACCTCTGTGATTGACACATGTGGATGTGAAGGGCCAGCAGCCGGCTGGTAAAAGGGCAACCGCTGAAAAGTAGAAAGACCCTCAATCGGATCGGAGCTAAAATATTAATAAATATAATCGAAGATAAATGTTAGATTTCAGAAGGTAAAGCGGCTATATGTGTTGTCGTGGAGAAATAATAAATATTGTACGTCATGTCTCCATCTTATATTTATTAAAACTGTAAAACCAATCTGATTTGGGATTTATTTTTGATTATGGAGAATGTTTTAGACGATGTGTGCAGTGATGATGAAATAGAAGAGGTGTGGAAAGCTGGATGTGATGAATTAATACCGAGGTTAATACAAATTGCAGTATCACTATCAATATTTCAAAATAAATGTTTTTACTTGCCACACTAGTGCTTTTGGTCATTTTTAAAGTATTGAGATTTCTTTTATTTCTTTTATATATATATATATATATATAGCAATCAAGATTGTCCGCTGGATTGTCAAATTACGATGCACATCAACAGAAACAGTAAGTATACAATATTAGTTACATAGTGCAAAAAAAGTATATATTTGATCCAGGTTTTAAAATCTTCCGCAGACAGGTTGTGTCCCTGTAGGGCCCATGGGGTAGGACACGTAGAATTACCTGTAAGGGGAGATGTTGAACTAAAGAACAAAAAGAGAAAGGAAAACAACTAGTTCTTTCGAAATTAATTACTGTGCGTTAAACGTAAAAATGAAAATGTATTTACTAAAATTTTACTTGGGGATTGAATAAACTGTCAGAGGAAAAACTGCCTTCTGAGGTGGAATATCGAATGTTGTGTGAAAATTCCCAGTAGCTGGATAAGGAAAGGCTTGTAACCGGTTGTCACCTCAGTGTTTCTGCAGTAGATCCTGTCGGACAGACCGGCGCCTCTGTACCAAAGAGTAGGCGCCATTCATTAGATCTCTCTCACACGCGCATCTTGTGATGCTGCGAAAGTCGTGCAACATGTTGAATTTTACATTAAGTTTCCTTCACACGAACCATTTAAGGCTTCATTCACATGAGTTACCTTTTCTTTTAGTTAAAGACTTTTATTTGGAGATATTTAACCTGTTCATTAATTAATAGTCTATCTTACAAGATAACAGGGGGTATGCCGTAGCATAGTTTATTGTGGTAATACGCTACCAAACCGTAAGGTCGAGGGTTCGAGTCCTGGTGGGGTCAGGATTTTAAACTGACCGAAACCTCCTGGTGGCACCATGGTCCTGGGGTCGACTCGTCTCTAATGAAAATGAGTACAAGACGCTTGTTCTGGTGGTAAATGCGGCCGTCGCGTAGAACTGATAATCTAGTTGACATCGAATGCCAATTGTCTAGAAATAGTGGGAGCCTTAACCTCCTACTACCCCAAGGGTCTCATATGTCCCGTAGTGGTATCAGTTTACCTTTACCTAACAAGGGAAATGTCAACTATTGCATGCGGAAACCTGCATTGAAATTTCTTCCAGAGAAGCTTTGTGATATACAAAGACCGTGTCCAAGAAATTATCTGCCGCTTTTAACTGCAAGGCACAGAAATCGAAGCCAAGGGCGAGTATCTAACCACTTGCGCCACGGAGCAGCCTTTCTTTTCACGCTAATGAACACGTTATCACCATTCTGAGTAATTTATTTATGATATACTACGGAGAGGCTGCTTTGATATAAGTTCAAATCTGCGTGAAAAGCGTATTTAAGGGAACGCGAAGAAGAAGAAGATTGAATACCATTGTCCTGTACCACAAAGTAACAACGAATTCTTCTTCTTCTTCTTCCTTTCCAGGATTAGGTCAATGCGACCTGTTCCGGTCTCAAGTCCATCGTTTCCTTGGCCGTCCCAAAAATCTTTTTCCATGTGGTTTGTAGGCGTTGATCTTTTTGGGTAATCTTATATTGTCCATTCTGTCTAAATGTTCTTTCCATTAGTATTTGCGCTCGTCTAGTTTATCGAGTATTGAAAATATCTCCAGTTAATTTCTTATTGATTCATTGTGTAATCTATCAATGCGTGTACATCGAGGTTATACAAAAATGGAAAAAATCAAGTCCCATAGGAATACAAATTAATAAGGAAATGTATATGAATATTTTAATGTATGCAGACGATCTATGAATATTTTAATGTATGCAGACGATCTGGTAATTATACAGAAGTCAGAGGATGATTTACAAAGAGCCATTTACATGTTGAATCAATTAGGACTCTATTATAATCTCAAAGTCTAAAACTAAAATTATGGCTTTTCAGGGCAAAGTGCCAGTCAGAGCAAAAATAGTAATCAATAATGAAATAATAGAACAGATAGCACACTTTAACTATCTTGGTTCAGATATAACACCTAGCTACGATTGAGATATACACAATAAATTAAACAACAAATAATTGCATATTTAATTCATCTCACAGTAACTAGGCTAGTTAAACGGATTCGTCCTTCTATCTATCTATCTATCTATCTATCTATCTATCTATCTATCTATCTATCTATCTATCTCTTACACATAGCCCAGTGTTGAGTCATAGACCCATTTGTTAAGAGTTACTACACCAAGTTAATATATCAGAATGGACCAGATAAGAAACGAGGATATCCGTGAAGAACTGCAGATCTACTCCATAAAAGAAAATATATTTAACAACAAGATACAGTGGAAAGAACATGAAATAATAGAACAGATAGCACACTTTAACTATCTTGGTTCAGATATAACACCTAGCTACGATTGAGATATACACAATAAATTAAACAACAAATAATTGCATATTTAATTCATCTCACAGTAACTAGGCTAGTTAAACGGATTCGTCCTTCTATCTATCTATCTATCTATCTATCTATCTATCTATCTATCTATCTATCTATCTATCTCTTACACATAGCCCAGTGTTGAGTCATAGACCCATTTGTTAAGAGTTACTACACCAAGTTAATATATCAGAATGGACCAGATAAGAAACGAGGATATCCGTGAAGAACTGCAGATCTACTCCATAAAAGAAAATATATTTAACAACAAGATACAGTGGAAAGAACATGTAGAAAGAATGGAAGAAAGTAGATTACCAAATAAAATCTTCCATTATTTTCCAAGAGGAAGAAGAGGTGTCGGACGTCCTCGGAAGAGATGGTCTTAGATCTATTAGTGAAGACGGAACAGGCAACTCTTGCCTAAACCAGGAAGTGAAGAAGAAGAAGAAGAAGAGTTAATATACTTATTTGCCCATAGATGTCATGTATGACATACGGTCAACACACCGACACAATGAGACATCTAGCAGACAACTAAGGTATTACTAGGATGTTGAGATCGGTCAATTTTGCTTAGAGGCCTCTTTATTCAGACTTAAGGATCTTTTATGAGCCTGAAAATCTTTGGACTCGGGACCCACGGCTTGAAGTCCCTTCCGGAGTATTTGTTCTTGGATTTTTCGATCCTAAAAATAAATCCATCAACCCCAGTCGGATTTGAACCCGCGACCCTCGAGACCAGAAGCAAGAAGCATAACCATTAGTCCACCGCGGCTACTACATACTTCAAAAAACAAAGGTGAACATTGGCAAAATCAGACCAATAGACACAATCCCCCGAGTTAAAATAAAAACTATTCACCGACATAGACGCCGAAGACCACTCATTGGGCATCCTTGGAAAAGATCGAATGAGTTCGGTAACAGGTCACATGAGCTAATGTGTGTTGCTTATAGCGATGATGATTCAGTAACACTAATAAATTGGGACTGGAAGTAAATATCAATAAAACTAAATATATGTTCATACACAGATATATATTATATAATGAAAATGGGCAGTTAATGACAAATGAGGGAAATTTAGAAGAAGTGGCTGAATTAAAAAATCTAAGAATAATAATTATAAACAAAAATAAGGTGCATAAAGAAATTAAACTATCCCTGAAAAAAATTACTAGTTATAATAAAAGTTTGGGAATTATTAATCAAGTTATGAAACCATCCCTTGTACAAAAAAACACCAGATTATATTTATACAACACTTTGGCTAGACCAGTGTTGGAGTATGGTAGTGAAGCATGGACACTGAAAAGACAACATGAACGCAGAATAACGGCTTGTGAAATGAGATTCATGCGCAGAACAGCGGGTTACACCAGATCGGATCGGAAAAGGAACACCAATATCTTAAAAGATTGGAAGACTACGCCAATTTTGGAATATATTAAACAGTACCAACTAAATTGGAAACACCATCTTGAAAGAATGAGTTCAAATCGGATCCCCAAAGTTGTTTATAATTATATACCAAGAGGACGAAGGTCACTGGGCCGTACTATGAAACGTTGGAGGGAAAATTTTCTATACGATCGTAACAAGGCCTTGGCCTAATAATTGGAAGAAGGAAGAAGAAGAAGAAGAAGAAGAAGAAGAAAGGAATTAAACATGGGTTCAATTCTGGAAATGCATACTCTCATGCATTACAGGGCCTCGTCCGAATTTATTAAAAAACTTTAAACTGAAAATATATAAAAGTGTTTTTCTTCCTTATATGGATGCGAAACATGAACTCTTACTTTAAGGGAGGAGAAAAGATTACAAGTATTTGGGAATAAAGTTCTTAGGAAAATATTTAGACCAAGAGAGATGAACAGACAGGCGAAGAAGGAGAATTCATAACAGTGTACTACATGATCTTTATGGGAAGATGGGTAAAATAGGAAGTTAAGTCTCATAGACTGCGATGGGCAGGTCATGTGGCACGAATGGGGAATGGAGGAGGGATAAGGAAGCTTTTTTTTTAATAGAAAAACAAGAGTGAAAAGGCCCAGTGTGTAGACCAAGAATGTGATGAAGAATAACATCAACCGTGATTTGAGGGAAGCGATCTATACAGGGATGATAGGAAAACATTAGCTTAGGATAGGGATGTATGGAGAGCATATTTCCGTGCGGCCATGAACCTAAGGGTTCGATAGTGCAAGTGATTTAGTTATATTGATGATGATTATGGCAATGTGCAAATGATTAAGTTTGAATTTATACTTTTTCTGGAACATATATCATAGACATTTGTTATTCTAGTGAAACTAATAACATAACGTGTAAAATCCCCATAATCTTACTGAAATTAGGTCTGCGATATTTGAAAACACATAAATACGAAATAAGAACTCCATAAATATATTTACTAAAATGTAAATATATGGATTGTTTAGTCTGTTTCTTAGTAAATACTGCAGTTTGTGTTTTTGGTTGTTTGCCAATCTGGACTTGCATCTTGAATTATGGGACATATCTGGGCTACACGTGTAACTCTTTTTATTATATCGACCTATTTTATATTACTAAATACTTCCTCAACTTTAAGTATGTTTTCAGAAATCTTCAATGTTTTTGTGTAAAACATTAACACTTAAACAATTATAGTGGCGGCTCGTAAGTTGTAGAAATAGGACATTATGAAAATACAAAGATCGTGCCGACCTGAACTCGTGATTTTTCTTTGCTTTCTTCTATCGTTAAGCAGATTCTGAGTTTGAATTTCATTACCGAGATCTATTTCATCATTCATGGCACCATTAAAATAATTAGCTGAACGTCTTAACACCTTATTGTTATCTCTATCTATCTATCTATCTTCGGATTTTTACAGCTGCTGCCGTCTTCCCATGCCAAACTTCCAAAGCCTACCATCTTGGGAATCTTCAATGCTTAGACGTTATTGCTTGCCCTTACTCTATTCGTGCTTTCCTTCCATGTTAACTTTGGTCTCTCTTTTTCGCATCCTTATAGTATAACGGGAAGAATAATAGTGTTATATACTTCCAATTTAACATTTTTAGAGAATTTAGGATTACAAGTGTCTCTGTCATTTACAGTATCATTAAAATAAATAAATAAATAAATAAATGTTTTCATTAAACACATGACAAACATTAATCGTGTCATTTACTGGATTGGATTACATTACGTCGATCCATTTAACCATAATCATCATTTCATAGTAATGTATTGGTAAAATTAAATCCTTTACTCCCGCAGTACACAAACGACAAACTGATCAATATTGATATACTACTGGATGTTTGTAAAGATCCTAGAAGGAAAGCATCTCATCTCTTGATCTGGCATTACGCCGGACACGAGTTGGGGGTTTACTTTTATATTTGTATCTTAAAGTTCTGAACTATACATCGAGTGCATTTAATAATAATAATAATAATAATAATAATAATAATAATAATAATAATAATAATAATAATAATAATAATTTATTTTAGCTGGCAGAGTTAAGGCCATAAGGCCTTCTCTTTCACTCAACCAGCGAATAGTAGAATTATACAAAAATTAGATACATATTACAATTTTAAGATATTATTAAAATACAGACTAAACAAAATACAATGATGGATGTGATCTAATACTAGCTAATACTAACAAAAACATAGAATATAATGAAATTAAAATGATATAAAATAAAGTAAGTAGTTTCCTGTATGATTATTAATGGAATGCTCTATATAGTTGTTATGCAGTTAATGTTTTCATTGTTCGAACTTAAGATATCAGTTAATTTGGATTTAAATAATGATAGCGATTGACAGTCCCTGACATTCTCTAGTCATAGATATTGTGTAAGATTCAGAGTATAGACAGGTCCTGTGTTGTGGTATCAAAAGTAAAGGAGAGTCTTGTGATCTTGTTCCTAAATTGTGCTGAGCCGATACATTTTGAAAACGTGTTGTTAAATAAGTTGGTAAATATGTGTGCAGAATTTGGAATAGTAAGGTATGTGAATGTAAAGTTCTGTCATTTAGGCGTAGCCATGATAAGGCCTGAAATGAAGGAGACACGTGGTCATAACGACAGAGATTGAATATAAATCGAATGCACGCATTATGAGCACGCTGTAGTCTGTCAGATAGATCAGTTGTCAGATTAGTCAGTAATATGTCGTAGTAGTCGAAGTGTGGCATTATAAGAGTCTGTACAAGTATTTGTTTTAATTTTGTAGGAAGGAAGTTTTAAAACTATTTAGGGAGTGAAGAATTGAGATCACTATTTGACGGTAAGCAGATAATATTACTCGTATTACATGAGCCTTAATAGTGCTTACAGATATCCAACTATCTTAATAGACCAGTTCACGTATAGGATAGGTCTATATGACTCTGGGTAATATGAAAAAAAAACACAAGCCATATCTCTAATAGCATTAATTTATTACTCAACAAATTTCCATCGAACGTCATCAACTTAATTTTTTTAGAATATTTTATATACTTGGGAACATGAGTATCTTCCAACAACAGTGATAACGAAAAGAATTAAAATGGACTATTTAACTCATGCCCCAAATGGGAGTCAATGACCAATCACGTTACAAATTATTTTTGATTTACAGCCAATCACAGTCGTGTTTCGCATAGAATTTACCAACTAAAGTTTATCATAATAAAGAAAGCACCTCCTTTTTAACATTCTGAATAGGCCATAAGCATTATTTTGCAGTGGCTGACTCTCCAAGAAATACGGCTACCAGATTGTATATATAGTGCATGAATGTCAACACGTAGCGCACGCGGGAGTTAATATAAAAACATTTGTAGCAATTGATTATACCACAAAAAAAAAAAACACTGCTTGCACTTTCTTAAATGTATTTTTTCCCAGGTAATAACTTTCCAGAAAAATATAATTGTCATAGGACATCAGAAATGAATTAATATACAGTTTTGTGTGTTTCATTTTTTCTCCACTAGAGTGCATTCTTACAATATTGCGTTCCTTTGGCAATAAATAATATGATCTGGTTGCAGTGACGAACAAAAGAAGCAAATGGAGCGTACTAATCGTTTCTCATTTGTTTTTAAACATCGCCGCTTACATTAAATATGTAAATATTTTTAAATAAATATATTTAAATAACGATTTGTGAGCAAACAGCTTAATTTTATTCGTTAAATAGTCCTAACAAATGTCACTCTTTGATTTCCAAATTCTCTACATAAATTCACTCCTCACTTCGTGGGTCGTGAATTTATCGATAATTTGGAAATCACTCGTGGCATTACTTATGATAATAAAACTTTTTAAGTAGGTCCTACTTCAATTTTAAATTGTAAAAACATCATAGCAGAACAAAAATTATCTTATGTAAAACAGTAATTCAGCCTAGACTAATATATAGACATGAAACCTGGACATTTTCACAAAATGCTACCAAATTAATAGATGTATTCGAAATAAATAATACTAAGGAAAATGTTCGGCCCAATTTGGATAATAAGAAGAAATTAAGAACTGAGACAGCTATACAGAGAACTCGAATCTCAAATGACTCCAAAGGACTAGTCATGTGATAAAAATGGACTAACAATGAGAGCCAATTAAATCCTTTCATGCATAACTTGGAGGAAGGACAGTGGGGCGTCTGAGAGGGCGATGAGAGGACACAGTACGTACAGATACCACTACTCTTCTGGGAAAAAGGATTTGGAAGATGGTGGCTAGGAACAGAGAAGAATAAAGAAGGATTGGGGAGGCCATGGCCCGTCTCGGGATGTAGAGACATAATATGTATGGTATTTGTTTTTATGTGTAGTATGTATATTTTAATTCACAGTATAACATTTTATTATTGAATGACACTCTTAGCTAATGAAACTAATGGTTCATATAATTGCATTATAGGTACCAAAGTTATATGTACTATACTATACTTGCATTTTGTTATATTTTGTAAAGAGACAGAGTAACGTAGAATATAGTTGCTGTCGGAGAGAGTCTAACCATTGGAGACTACCGTTTTGGGATATTTTAAGAAACGTCGAGCGTGAAGTGAAAATCCATTATATTCTTCAGATAGCTTTTCTTGAAAATCAAAACTATCGAAATTTTGATGCTGTTTTAGCTATGTATCGTGATCAAGGATTAATTCCTCTTAAAATCCTAAAAGAAAAAATTTGGGCACAGTAAGGAAATAGAGAGATAACAAAATTGGAGATAAATGAAGAAATACGCATTATTAATAATGATAACTCAAAAATTTGGTATTTCCAAACTTCAATTGTATTATATAGGAGCGGCATAAGTTAGTTAACCATAGGAAATTAACACGAATAAGACAAAATGCTTAATAATATCAAGAGAACCAGTAAGATGCAAATTAGAAGTGGAAGGAAAAATTATAGAACAAGTGTCAGAATTTAATTATTTACGTGTATTAATAACAAAAACTAAAAATTTAATAAAAGAAGTAAAGAAACAAGCTGATAAAGCAGCACAAATATCAGGGTATATGCAAGATTTAATTTGGCGCAACAAACATATGTCAATAGAAAGCAAAATCCGCATATACAAAACGATAGTTCGACCAGTTATCGTATATGGAGCAGAAACTAGGGCTGATACAACAAAAACTAAACAGATAATAAGCACATGCGAAATGAAAATCTTAAGAACTATTCAGGGGAAAACATTATTTGATAAAATACACAACACAGAAATTAGGGAAAAATGCCATATTCAAGACATAACCAAATGTATTATATATAGACGAAAATATTGAAAGGGGCATATAGAAAGAATGGAAGAAAACCGACTTGCAAAAAAGAGCCAAAGAAGATAGACCAATGGACGGGAGAAAAACAAGAGGAAGACCAGCCAAGAGATGGATAGACAGTGAATGCACATCCAATACGTCTTCCTCCGAGGAGTGATTTTGGAAATAAACAGGATGAAAATCCTACAAATTAAGTTTAAGAAGAAGAAGAAGAAGAACATGGTTGTGGCAAGGTCAGAAACTCGATGTAATGGTGGCCATTTTCAGGAACAATGTATCTTAATACCTAACCGGCTAAAATTCAATTAACTTACGCTAGACAAAAAGGACAAACATAAGATTAGAATGAGTCAATTTTGTTAGCATTTTCGGTTAACTGACTTTGCTGCTTTTTGTATTATAAGCGGGTGGAGGGTATTTTGTACCATTTTTATGTATGAGGCCCATGGGCAATATTAATGTAATTGTATTTCCTTACCTACCTAATACGTAATACAGGCTTTCCACTTTACAGCAGTTCGCCCTTGATTCCTGCTTTCCAGAGATTCCTATCTTCCCATTGTCCCTCTTCCATACCCCTCTTCATCATGGCATCATATATTCCCTCATACCATGCTCTTCTACTTCTCCCCCTCTTCCTTCTGCCTGGTACCATCCAATCTGACACCTGTTTAGGCCACTGGTCTT
The DNA here is from genome assembly GCA_030220185.1 of Diploptera punctata. Taxonomy (NCBI): domain Eukaryota; kingdom Metazoa; phylum Arthropoda; class Insecta; order Blattodea; family Blaberidae; genus Diploptera; species Diploptera punctata. Next base: position 3,466,619 of record JASPKZ010006852.1, read on the forward strand.
CCACATCCGTTGTACATGTCCATACCACTGTAAAGCTCTCTTTGTTATCATTTCGATAACAGTTTCTTGTGCATCCATTTCTTGTCTGATATATGTATTTCGAATATGTTGTAGCCTGGATATTCTCATACTTCTCCGTAATCCATACATTTCTGTCGCCAAGATACTTTTCTGCATCCTTTCATTTATTTTCCAGCTTTCTGATCCATATGTAAGTATATTTTCTATTATTGTCTGTATAATCTCTTTTTTTTGTTTTTCTGGTCAAATTTTTATTCCATAAAAGACCATTCAGGGATCTAAATCGCTTTTTTCTGCACAATTTACTCGGTTAATAATATATTTTCACACGAGTACCAGATTTATCTATATATAGATCCAAGATATTTAAATTCATTCAAAACGTTTAATCATCATATTATTTATTGTGGAGTCTTCTGAATTTCCTCCGATTACCATATTATTCTGGTTTTAATATAATTTATCTTCAGTCCACCTACCTCAAATGCATCTACCAACTTTCTAATCATAATATCCTATCTTCTTCTTTATCTTGTCCTATTATAATCTGGTCATCAGCGAATAATAAATTGTGCAGTAAACGGTCATTAATGTTGATTCCCATTCCCCTACATGACTTATTCCATTTCATTAATACATCTTCTAAATATATCTTGAACCAATGGTTGGTGACATCCCGCCGATTCTTTTCTTAGTCCTTTTGTATATCAAATTCTGAGGATACCCTATTTCCAACCTTAATACTTGCTTTGCAATCATACATTATTTTTCCTTTCATTAAAAATAAAGTCAAATTCATGTACTTTTTATTTTATGTTAACGCTCCTGAGCATCTAACCCGTTCTACGTGAAGGTTCGAAGAGTTGCATAACAAAAGGTGTGCAGCTTGACTCCATGAAGTCGCGAAAAATATTGCTTAAATCCACTTTCGTTTTAGTCCCGCGCGCATTTTACATTTGAACCGCTTGATATGCTTCATTAACCTCGATTAAAAATACGTGGCAGTTTGACTTTTCTCAATATGTTAATTTCCATTAGATAAATAAGAAAACAAGCTTTAAAACAATAACTGCTGCACAGGTATATTCCAAACAAAACAACTGTATTTGTTTAGTTCTTACATAATATAATAATAATAATAATTGTAATAATAATATCCATCCATAGTAATTCTGCCCGAAGGCATGTCCTTTACTGCAATCATAGCATATTCATACTATGCTTGCAGCTTTACTAGGGAATTGTAGGTGTGGTAGCTTCCCGTTGCTTTCCACACCGATGTAGGATGATGATGATAAGGATGATGATGATGGCCATATGATTTCGGGGACCGTTTGGGCCTTAAAGCTTTCCTGACATTTGTCTTACAGGTGAGGAAAAACCCCCGATGAAAACCTCACACAGAAAAACTCTCCCGAGCAGGGATCGAACCCAGGCCCGCTGCGTGACAAAGCAGGACGCTACCTCGAGACCACAGCGGTGGACATTATTATTATTATTATTATTATTATTATTATTATTATTATTATTATTATTATTATTATTATTATTATTATTATTATCATCATCATCATCATCAGTAAGCAACGGGAAGCTACCACTCCTATAATTCCCTAGTAAAGCTGCAAAGCATAGCATGAAAATGCTATGATTGCAGTGAAAGACCTGCCCTCGGGCAGAATTACTATGAACGGATTATTATATTATTATTATTATTATTATTATTATTATTATTATTATTATTATTATTATTATTATTATTATTGGTCGACTAAAAGTCGGGGATTCGAGTTCCGATGGAACCAGGATTTTTATGTTGGCCTAAACCTTCTGGCGACATCATGACCCAGGGATCGAATAAGTCTCCAGTAGAAATTAATACCAGACGTATGGTTTGGGAATAAAGGCGGCCGTCACGTAGGGCTGACGACATATGGTCAATTGTCTAGACAGGTCGTAGCCTTAAACAAGGGTCTTCCAAGACTTATAGTGAAATTCCATTATCCTTATCCCTGTTCTAAAAAAAAACTAAACTCCATGGCGCGACAGGCTAAGAAGGACCTTGGCCTACATTCCGACTGCTGGCCTCACATCCACATGTAATTCATCACAGAGATAGACGATCATCTAGCCAGTGTAGGTGTGACATGTGATCAGCATATCGGGTCCCCAGCCATTATAGCTGGTTTTCTCAACCTGGAGCCGCTACGTATTGTAGTTACCCAAATGCCTCACGATGCTGGGTAGGCACCGGTACCACCACTGGCCGAAATTCCATGAGAAAAATTTCTTCCTCCGTGGATAATTGAACCAGCGCAAGTCCCGTAGCTCTGCTTTCCCCCTGTTCTACTTTGTCTTATTTTTGGGGATTACGTGATCAAATGATCCTGTGAACTGTGCAGGGGCGTATCATAGAGTCTCCTTGCCGGAGACGTCAAACCAAAAGGGATACTCTGGTCTCCTAGTTTGAGGGTGGATCGTGGGGCTGATATTCCTAAAAAAATTATATTGTCCAGAAGCCCATTCAGGAGCCTTAGAATGAAGGTTGATACTCCATAACGATGCCATAAATATTATACAAAGATGTTAAATATAAAGTTAGGGTGATTTATTTTGGTCAGATTTTAAGTTTTAGACCGATTTGAATCATCTTTTTAGTTTTTAGGAATTTTCAAAAGTTGGCTATCTGCTTGTAAACGTAATCACTAGAGCTAGGCATTTTAGGGTGCTGCACTTTTTTTTTGTTACTATAATGTTCAAATTAGCTAGTATTACAAAGAAAACATTAAGTAAATGCCCCTAACTGTGTTTTATTTGCACCTTTATTCAATGCTTGCACCTTTTTGCACCTTTTCTTTAATGGAAGCACATTTTGCACCTTTTCAAACCTTTTTTGTCTCCTTTGGAACATTTTATTACCAAAATAATATATATATATATATATATATATATATATATTCAAATACGATTTCAAGGGTTGGTAACGATATGTGGTATCAGTCCACATCACATTACTTCCACTTCAGTGCAATCCCGTTAGGCTATTCCTTTTAAATTAGTTTGCGCCTCATTGCACCACAGTTATGCGAAAGCTATTGTTTAGCAAGGAAGGTTGTTGAGTGCGTGAATAAATGTTTCAGTTCAAAATAATATTTGACTAGTGCGGTCTGCTATTTTCCTGAGTTACCAGTATACAGTATGCCGAAAACGAAAGTGAACTCCTATAAACTACGTGATATTGTTAAAAAGTTTAGTGCAGATGGAATTCAGAGTGACGGATCTGCTATCAGGTGCATTCTTTGTGATATTTCAATAACAATTGATGAAAAATATCAATGCAGCATATAAGTAGTGTAAGTACTTACACAGACTCTTTAATATAAGACAACATGCGTGAATTTTGTGTCGTTAGATATTGTTGTAATTGGTTTTGGTAATCTTTAATGATTATTTATTTGGGAAATTTGCAACTTTTATTTTAAAAATTGTACCTTTTTTTGCACCTTTTCCTGCTAAATTAAAGCACTTTTTTGCACCTTTTTCACCAAAATTTTGTACCTAAAATTCCTAGCTCTAATAATCACCAAATATCTTTCAACGTTACATATTGTATTAATCGCTTTTTGAAAGTTATTTTTATCTGAGATTTTTATTTAATTTTCAGGTATTTTCGTACTTCCTTCGGATAAAATCCAGATATCATTGGATAAAAATACATATTTCGGGGACAGAAGCTATTTCGTGATACAATTTTAAAACCTAGATAAAATTCTAATACTTTACCTATTATTTTCTGTGTTGAGGAAGAAGAAATAATATATGACGTGTTATAAAATTGAACTTACAGAATCAATAGTTATTACTTTACGGAAAATAAATACGAGTAATTTATCATAAGTAATGCCACGAGTGATTTCCAATTTATCTAGAGAATTTGGAAATCAAGAGTGGCATTTGTTAGGACTATTTAACGAATAAAATTATGCTGTTTACTCACAAACCATTATTTAACTATAGTTATTTTAAAATATTTATATATTTAATGTAAACGGCGATGTTTGAAAACAAATGAGAAGCGATAGGTACGCTTCATATGCTTCTTTTGTTCATCACTGCAACCAGATCATACTATTTATTGCCAAAGGAACGCAATATTGTAAGAATGCTGTCTAGTGGAGAAAAAATGAAACACATCACACTGTATATTAATTCATTTCCGATGTCGTATGATGTAAATATGACAATTATATTTTTCTGGATTGTTACCTGGGAAAAAATACATTTAAGAAAGTGCAAACAGTGGTTTCTTTTTTTGGTGGTATAATCAATTGCTACAAATGTTTTTATATTAACTCCCACATGCGGCATGTGTTGACATTCATGCACTATATATACAATCTGGTAGCCGTATTTCCCGCAGGCTCAGTCACTGCAAATAATGGTCAGACCTGTTCAGAATATTAAAAAGGAGGAGCTTTCTTTAATATGGTAATTATAACACTGATAAATATTTGGTGAAACACGACTCTGATTGGTTGTAAAACAGAAATCGTTGAAACGTGATTGGCCATTGAGTCCCATTTGGGGCATGAGTTAAATAGTCACTAAATAAAACTATCACAAAGCTATCATACTTTACCCTATCTTCTTCAGGCCGTTATTTATATATACTACTAGCGTACCCGGCTGACGTTGTTCTGCCCGAACGTTCAATTCTCATGTCATGGGCGGACGATAAAAATATGTTACTTTTTTACCATAAAATTCAGAAATTATGACATAATTAGATATTATAAAATACGTTCGCAAGAAAGCTTCTTACAGCCTTCTGTTGTGGCTCAAGAAGTATGAATGATGACGTCACATAGTCATTAACATTAGAATTGTAGCCTCCTTTGCAGATAAGTTAAGAACCATCATATAACAATTATATTAAGAGTGGAAAAAAAAAAAGATAGATTGATAAATTGATGAGAAAAATTTCTTCCCTGTACAGACTCGATCCAGCGTAAGTCCCGTAGCTCTGCGCCAAGACTTCTTGCCTTAACCACTCGGCTACGGCGCGAGACTCTTGGTATCAATGAAAGACAAAAATGGTTATTGTGAGTTATCCGTAAGAGATAAACATATGCTGTCGCGGACTTTTTTGTAGAGCTTTTTGAGATATTCACTTCTGTATACTTTAATGTTGTGTATTTGTTATGGTTTAGGCAGCGTAAGCCATTTAAGCGCCCAAATAGCTACTTCTTTAAGGTTTTCCACTAAAAAAGGGCGATTTTTAAGGGTGTAGGAGTTGAGTATCACAACTCTCTTATAGCCTATGTTCATCCCTGGAATCTCCTGAACATTTTGCAAAAAAACACATCACAATCGGATCAACGGTATGGCCGCGCATATAAGTACGAACAAACGAATATACAAACAAACAAACATTAATTTTTATATATAAGATAGGAAAATTTTTGAACCAAAGAGAGATGAACAGACAGGTGAATGGAGAAGACTACATAACAATGAACTACATGGTCTTTATAGGAAGCCAGATATAATAAGAACAGTTAAGTCTCATAGATTGCGATGGGGAGGACATGTTGCGCGTTGGGGAATGAAACACGTGCATGGAAACTTTTTGTAGGAAAGCCAGAAGGAAAACGCCCAGTTGGTAGACCAAGAATGAGGTGGGGTGGAGAACAACATTAACTATGATTTGAGGGAAGTAGATTATACAGGGAATGATTGGAAAGCATTAGCTCAGGATAGGGATGTATGGAGAGCTTATGTCCGCGCGGCCATGAACCTACGGGTTCGATAGTGGCCAGTGAGTAAGTAAGTAAGTATATAAGATAGCAATATCACAAAGATACCATACTTTACCCTATATTCTTTAGGTCGTTATTTACATACTACAGTAATAGTTTGTGGGTTTCTGTTATTTTTTTAACTAGGCCCTACAGTAGATTGTCGTCGGAACTAGAACCGATATTTTCTGATACCATTTTAAAACCTTGATAAATGTCCTAATGTCTTTTGCAACATTTTGCATTTTGAGGAACAAGAAATAGTCTTCATAATATGTTTTTAAATTTGAACTTACAGAACCATTACTTATTTGTTTTTTTATTTTTTATTTAGATTTATTTAGCCTGGTGGAGTTAAGGCCATGTGGCCTTCTCTTCCACTCACCAACACAAACATATATTACATCAGAATATAACAATCTCAATTAACTCTAATATTAAATACTAAATAAAAATTTGATCAAAAAGGTAATATCTATTATATTACGATCTATAATGCAACCAGTTAATGTTAGTTAAAATTAAGACTAAAATTAATAATAAAATGTATACAAGCAAGACATATTAAATTGTCCCTGTCTAATGTATATAAAAAACAAAGAAAAATAATGAGATATAGAAAACTAATTTTACGATTATACAATATTTAAAACAAAACAAAAGAAATATTTGCTAATCTTAATATTATTTTCATAAATAATTAAATTTATTAATTGTTAAAAGAATACTATCAGTGAGGTATATAAGTTAGTTTGTTATTAAATAATTATATAGTTTGTTTTTGAAGTTAGTTATTTCTTTACGGAAAATAAATAATTTACTTCTAAATTAAAATTATCACCAAGTTACCAAATATTACCCTTTTTCCTCAGGTCATTCTTTACATGGAGACTTGCCATAGCACAAGTTGCTTAAAGCAATATGCTACAAGCCAGAGGATCGAGGTTTCGAGTCCCGTTAAGTCAGGATTTTTTAACTGGCTAAACCTTCTGGGGTCGATTTAGCCTCAACGTAAATGAGTACCAGATATGTTCTGGAATAAAAGGAGATCGTCACGCAAGGCTGCAAACCTAGTTAACATGTCATGTCGATTTTCAGAAAAGCGGGAGTTTTAATCTTCTACTAATCTCGCGGGCCTCCTAAGACCTATAGAGGAATAAATTTACCTTTATATTTACCATTATTTATTTACAAACTACAAAGATAATCCTTTTCGTGCTTTTGTCATTTTCTTCTAATTGTAGTATTAAGATTAACATTTAAAATTAAATATGTACAGCCTCTGAAATAATTGATGGCGCACAGATAAGTTTCCAAGTCTTAGAACGAAGCTACTGCGCATGATCAGAGATCAGCTATTTGGTTCACAAGTATATAACTATTTCCGATTGAGGGGCAGCTCTCGTCATGGAAACATCGCAGAAGTGGTCTCCTATAGCACGGACCTCTTAGAAAACGCAGCAGTGCAATATCCGTTCTGGCTGACTACTTCACAGAAAAGTTCAATACAAATTTTTTAAATCAGTGATCCTAGTATTTACCAAGTGCAGTTCAGTGCTGTTAGTGTAGTTTCAATAGTGGGCCGAAAGGGCCTAAGTGCGCCTGTAAAGGGTTTATAGTGCAAACAAGTGAAAAATCAGTGCAAATAGTGTTCATCATACCAAAGGTAGGAGAGTGTATGTGTACAATTTTCATTTGTAGAGTTGTAGACCGTGTCTGGAACTAAGTCTTGGCCTCACCAAGCACTATGGCATCGGCTCTACAACTTAGTGACGTAGAAATGGAGTCTTTGGAGTACAGATCTAATCCAATATGGGAAGAGTACGTGCATGATTTCGAGACGTACATTGAAAAACAGAAGTTTAAACCGGGATCTAAATACATTCAAGTTACATCTCAGATTAGGAACATTATATATCTGCAGATTAATTTTCTATGTACCTTCCCAGAAGTGAATCGGTCTGTGGCTGCATATGAGCTCTCACAGGCATGTCTCGCGGAAGTAAAAAGTAAATTTCGTGATGCCAAAGAGCCATCCAAGTATTTTGAATGGCTACTAGAGCACATGACAGAAGTATCGCATAAAACGCACCTTATGTGTGTTGGTCAGGTAACTAAAAAAGACGCAAAAAAGAGTAGAAATACAAATGAAGCAGAAAATAGCAATGAATCGATCAACATGCCTGTCAGAGAAAATGTACACTCAGAGGTGGCTATCTCCAACAGGTTCTCAATCCTGTCAGAGGACGAGCGACCTACTGAGACCACTCCAAAGGCTCAGAAAACCCTTCCACGCACCAAGGTTTCGACTGACACGAAACCTCAAGCGAAATTACAGAAAAAACCAGAAATAGTCTGCAATAATAATAATTCAATCACAGTAGAGTCAACAGCACCTAATGCTCCACAGCAGCCTCCTAGGGCGCAAATAAACTCAATCAGACCCCCTCCCATCACAGTCTTAGGTCACAATAATATTTTCCAAACAAATAAAGAGGTAAAGTTTGTGATGAAAAATGATCCGAAAGTAATTGTAACTCCGGAGGGGATCAGATACTACTGCCCAACCATGGAGGACTACAATGCTGTGATCAAATATTTAAAGGCTGGTACTAGGCAGTACTACACCTTCCAACCTAAAAGTGAACAACCCATACGAGTTATGTTACGACGTCTCCCATCAACAGTGGCTCCTGAGGAGATCAAGGCAGAATTGATCTCCATAGGATACACTGTACGTTCGGTGAGACAACTCACAAGAATAGTCGACTCAATTACTCAAAAAATGCCCCTATTCATTGTAGAACTCGAAAATTCCGAGCACAATAAACAAATATACAACCTCAACAGACTACTATACACTGTCGTGTCAGTCGAATCCTATCGGCCGAAATCTGGGATGAAACAGTGTTATCGCTGCCAACGCTTTAATCATACTTTCGCTGGCTGCAATGTCACACCTAAATGTGTAATCTGCTCTCTTGAGCACAGCCACAAGAACTGCCCTCAACGCGATCTAGCGAGGAGTGACACCTCGCTACTAAAATGCGCGAATTGTCAGCAAACTGGACACCCTGCCTCATATCGCGGATGCCCGAAATATGAAGCAGCGCACCAAGCCTAACTTAAAAGTAAAAAACCCGCAGATGAGAAACCGGTTCGCACATTTACGTCGAAAAAAATAAACCCATTAATCTCATATAGTAATATTGTAAACCCTGTGCGAAAGCAAAACGCACAACCAAGCACTGTTTCAAACCAGACGACCGAAAAAACTGAAAACGTTACTGGACAGATGCAGGAGATAATCCAGATGATGCAGCCTGTACTTAACCGGATGCAATCGTCGCAGGAACGTCCCCAGCTTCTTTCACAAATAGTTACTGTATGTTTCGGTACCAATGGATAATTTCAAACGGTCCTCACTCAATGTCATGGCATTCAATGCTAATGGTCTAATCTCACAAGCCCAAGAACTGGAGATAACACTTAAAGAACATAAAATCGACATAGCCCTTCTAAATGAAACACACCTTAAGCCAAATCAACGATTCAAGCTTTCAGACTACTTCATCTATCGTAATGATAGACTCAACGCTCCTCTTGGTGGCACAGCTATCTGCATCAAAAAATCCATTGGCCATCGAGTAGCCGATCTGCCCAGGCTACAATTTCTCGAAGCCACTGGAATCTACCTGCCCATCTCCCAAAATGCAGATATTCTCATAACTTCAGTATATAAATCACCAGCTAAACTCCTCACTCGACATGATCTCAATGCCCTAACGTCCCTCTCCCAGCGATTTCTACTCGCAGGAGACCTCAATTCTAAACATACCTTCTGGAACTGTCGACTGCGAAACCCTTCAGGTATAATATTACACAATTATTGTCAACAGGAACACATTGAAATTTCAGCACCAAGAGAGCACACTTTTTCCGTCATTATATCCATGGCTTAAGCTCAGATATTCTCGACATAGCCCTCACTAAAAATGTACAACTCTCTCCATTCATAACCACTCTCCCTGGCGTCCTCAACTCTGACCACACTCCAATCCTCTTTACCCTCAATACCACTTGCCTTCTAACTCCTCCTTTCCGAGTACATACAACAGATACAGACTGGTCAGAATATTCACACCTTCTTACACGCTGGATAAATCCACGCCTACACATCACAAATGCAGACGAGCTGGAAGAAAACCATCCTCAACTTCCAAGCTACAGTACACACGGCTCTCCAATTGTCAACAACTTCCACACAGACAACCATAAATCCTAATGCTCCAGACCACACCTTGAATCTTTACCTAAGAATGAAACGCCAATTCCTTAAACTATACCGACAATTTGGAGATCCAACACTCAAAAGAAACTACAATCGTTATGCGCGACTGGTGAAGAACCGATTGCAGGAAATCAAAATTTCAACCTGGGAGAAATCTCTTTCGGAAGCCAATCTGAACAAGTTCCTCCTGGCAAATAATCAAAGGATTAAAAATGCCAGGGCACCTAGTGCCCCGACTGCTTTAAAGACTCAAGCTGGATGGGCTTATCATCCTTATGATCAAGCCCAACAGCTTGCAGATAATCTTGCCAATCGATTCACACCATGCGAGCTGACGACTCCAGATCATGCAAATGAGATTAACAACACAGTTGCAGATTTCCTGGCTACACCAATCCCTCAAGAGCGACCTGACATACATGTCACAGACCTCAGATACCATATCAGTACTCTTCGCTCCTCGTGTGCGACTGGTACAGATAAAATCCCTAACCTTGCTGTAAAGCATCTCCCGAATAAAGCACTTATCCTTCTGCTAACAATTTTCAAATACTGCTTCCAATTTAACCACTTTCCAAACTCTTGGAAAATGGCTAAAATCATCACTATCCCGAAGCCAGGAAAAGATCCATCGAAGCCTGAAAATCTAAGACCAATTAGTCTGCTACCAACTCTTGGAAAGCTATTAGAAAGACTAATTCTGAAAAACTGAAATATGAGGTACGGGAGAGAAACCTTCTTCCTACTCATCAATTCGGATTTAGGAATTCTCATAGCACTCCTCTTCAATAGCTAGACTGGTTGATCGGATTGTGACAGGCTTCAATGCAAAACGAACAACATTAGCACTATTTCTGGACATTGAGAAGGCGTTTGACACGACCTGGATAAATGGACTTATATACAAACTAATTAAATTCAACTTTTCGGCACCGCTTGTCAAAATTCTATCTTCATATCTGACAAACAGAAACTTCTACGTTTCTGTAAGAGGATCAAGATCTGACCACAAATCTCAACTAGCGGGTGTTCCACAGGGAGCTGTCCTGTCACCCCTATTATATTCTCTATATGTATCCGACCTACCGTCACCTCCACAAGTCCATCTGGCAACGTATACCGATGACACTTGTATATTCTACCAAGCTTCTTTCCGCGGCTTTAACAGACGCATCCATACATTCCAACAAGCCATAGATCTCATTCATTCCTGGTTCCAAACCTGGAATATCCAGATCAATCCAGCTAAAACGCAGCAAATCCTGTTCCGTAAAACATATGCCATCCCAGACTTTCAATCAACCTCGGAGCACAATATCTCCGTTTTGAGAACGTGGTCAAGTATCTTGGTCTTCACTTAGACCAACGTCTTACATTCCAAATTCATACCGAACGCATTATTGAAAAAGCAAAATGCGCAATCGGTATATTATATCCATTCTTCAGGTCGGAGAAATTATCCACAAAAATAAAAGTCACTCTCTACGTGGCTATAATACGTAGTATGTTGCTATATGGCTGCGAAGCTTGGAGTATCCTTGCAAGTACACACAAAAGGAAATTGCAAATAATTCAAAACAGATGCCTTAAAATCATATTTTCGGCCCCTCGGTACACAAGGATAACTGAGCTTCACAGAGCTGCAAATATTCCCTATATTGAGGAACTAGTGCAGGAGCGTGTGAATAATATGGCTACGGCCATATCTACTCACACGAATCCTGTTGTTCGCAATATAGGACAACAGCAACAGCGGCGTACTACACACCGAAACATATTTAACTAACAGTAACGCCAACACGGTGCTTCTCCCAGTGATGAAGCTCTACGTTTACTCGGTGTACGGAGTGGCTCATTCCACGCCTCTGACTGAGCCTAGCTCGTCAGACTAGTGGTTTCTGATGCCCCGTGCAAATGAGTGATCGCATCTTCATCACCTAATCATACGTCACATGAAAATTGCACAAAACTGCTCCAAAAATCGCCATATAGGCTAGGGACAGCACAATAAACCCTTTACAGAATACAAATCAATAAATAGCTATCAGGGAGCAAACATTGGCTCCAAAATTAGCACTCTGGACAGTGCTAAGTCACTGTCACAAATCAGTCAGTCAGTCAGTCAGTCTTTCCACTTTTCAGCGGTTGCCCTTTTACCAGCCGGCTGCTGGCCCTTCACATCCACATGTGTCAATCACAGAGGTAGATGATCAACAGCCAGTGTAGGGGTGACATGTGGTTAGCATGTCGAGTCCCCCAGCCGTTATAGCTGGTTCCTCAACCTGGAGCCGCTACTTATTGTAGCTACCCAATTGCCTCACGATGCTGGGTGGGCACCGGTCCCATACTGGCCGAAATACCATGAGAAAATTTCTTCCCCCATGGAGACTCGAACCAGCGCAAGTCCCGTAGCTCTGCGCTAAGGCTTCCTACCTTAACCGCTCGGCTACGGCGCGGGACATATAACTATTTGAGAAACTAAATCCGTTCTGTTTCGTTGTGTGTCGTGCAATGGAAAACAATTTCGTGTACATAAGAAGTGCGGTAAATACTGAAAATAAAACAAAGCAAAAGAAATGAAACAAAAAGAAAATTAATTTGAATAAGGACAAAAAAAAATAGCTTTACAGCAGGATCGACACGCGACCTCATGCAGGGGAAACAGAAGCTCCCTCCACTAGACCACAACCATCTCTCCTAGAAGTTGTCTGTATGAAGCGATGGAGTACTTCAGGACTTACTTGTATAATGGAATTAGATATTATCTTAATTTAATTATTTAATTTAAATTAATCAGGCGCATTTTCTTTTAGTAATGGAAATAAATAATTTTATTATGACATTTGTTTGTAAACAAAGTAATGAGACGTTACAATCATTATTCATTTGTTATATATATATATATATATATATGAATTGTTTCCTTTAATTTATTTATTTCAATATATTCTTTTCCATAGTAAATCTGCCCGAGGGCAGGTCTTGCACTGCAATCACAGCATTTACATGCTATGCTTTGCAGCTTTACTAGGGAACTGTAGGTGTGGTAGCTTCCCGTTTTTTTCCCCACACCGATGAAGAATGATGATGATAATGATAAGGATGATGATGATGGCCGGATAATTTTCGGGGACCTTTGGACCCTAATCTTCATGACATTTATCTTACACGTGAGGAAAAACTCCGAAAAATTCTCAGCTAGGAGCGTGTCCCGAACGGGAATATTTCCATATATATATATATATATATATATACAAATTTATTTATACAACGAAACCTGTTAACTTGCAGGCATTATGAATATTAAATGACGTTATTAAATAATAATAAATAAAAAATACCTGACCAGATTCGAACGTGGGCCCGCGTCGTCAGAAAAAGAGCATCTTATCGACTGCTCAACTGAAGCGAACGATACGAATGCTGCATGAAGAGAAACTTACGCCGTCCGCTTTATACTCAAACGAGTCAGAATATGTAACAACGTACTGGTGTGAATCGCTCTTCAAAACTCAACTTTCCATTATCAAGAGTTACGCCATCATTTTTTTCAAAGGCTGTACCTGTTGGCAGGTGCCGTCATCCTCAACCTCAATAAAATTAAGGGTTATGGCGCAAAAAGTGGACATCCAAATTTCGAGATGATTTTAAAATGAAGCTTATGACCACTAAACATGAAAAAAATGCGGACCATCCAGAAACATAGCAGTAAAATAACATTTTATAAACACTACAAAATACACATTTCACTAGTTTACTGTACGAGACATCCTCATTTTGATATAAATTTGGGGAAAAACTGCGCTTAAACTAGCGTGAAATATTTTCAGTCTTATAGAACAACAGTGCGCATGCGGCAGAGTTTATAGAGCCAGCGATAACCCACAATCGAACCACATACCGATTATGATCCTCGATTACTATCCGTCGCTATGAAATTTAAATGATCAATCTCTGCAATAAATCCCCAAATCTATGTTAAAAAATATATTAATAATATTAAAATTACCAAACGATTATTACAAATGGGTGTACACTTACCGATCAGCGATAATCCAAAATACCGATAGAAAAATCATAGACTAAATAATATACTATGTCCAACCAGCGATAATCCAAAATACCGATAGAAAAATCATAGACTAAATAATATACTCTGTGGAGAAATAGCAGATAGCATCACAATATTGTCTAACAGTGTCATAATATTGTGATTTGCATATCTAAATAAATACTTCAAAATTATCTAATAATGTTATAAATATTGTTTGAAAAAGTTTAGAATATTAAATAAAATTAGTAAATACAGAAGAAGAGCTGTAGTTTACAGCAATATAACTGAAAAATCAAGCGCTAGTAGAAGTGCAGTTGAGCCTTAAATTTGGTATTAAAATGAAGCATAGGATCACCAAAGATGAAAACACAAGAAAATCTGCGGACCATCACTAAATAAACTAGGTTAGAGTAATATTTTCTTATACATAATTAGGTTAGGTTAGCTTTTAATTTCTTACACATAGAGTATAATTTATTTACATATGGAAATACAGCAGTGCACTTTCATTACAATAAAATAGTTATTCTATTTTCGCATCTCTATTGAAGAAAACGTGTTTTCACGCTGGACTAACGTCTGAATATCGAATTTGACGTCACGAACGACCACAATAGCAGTCACTTCCTTCAGGTAATATAGGGAATAGTGCTTTATACATTGTTATTTTACAGCTTTGTTTCTGGATGGTCCGCAAATTTTTTCATGTTTTCATCTCCGACGTCCCTAAGCTTCATTTTAAAACCAAAATTATATCGAAATTCGGATATCCACTTTTTGCGCTGTATCCAAATTATGTATTTAAAATATTATTTGGAGGCCTTTCGGAAGTTAACTTCCATCATCACCAGGATGAGTATGCGCTAGTTGATGTGTCTAAGATGTTGTAGACGTTGATAGTCTTGATGCGTCGCTAGCAACACTCATCTTGCTGATGATGGAAGCTAACTTCCGAAAGGCCTCTAAATAAAATTTTAAGTACGTAATTTTAATGAGGTTGAGGACGACGCGACGGCATCTGCTAACAAGTACATATTTAATTTTTAATTTTTATCTTATGACTATTCACATCAATGGAATTTATATGGATATCATTAGCATTAATAACACTGGTCAACATGATTTTTGTCTCATGAGTACCAATAGTTGTACTTAATGCAGTTTTTTATCGTGTTTTCAAATATGTATTCGGAATTTCTCCATCACCCACAGTCTTTTTTATTTCAATTCCAATTAATGGATTTAAATAATTCTTCTTTTTAATAAACGTTTTTTCGTCCATGTGTCCATTGTAAAATAAAACCAAATGAGCCAACTCAAATGGTTTCAGCTATGGAAAAGAGATATCAAGGCAAATGGAATCCTAATATGCTGCCCGATTATTATTGGACCGTCGAGAGGGATGCTCCACAGGCGAAATATAGCAGAAAATCGTCATTTCTTACTTTACAGGTGAGTCCGAATGTTCGAATATTGTGTAGTTACGAATGTAGAAAATATTAAAGTGTTTTTGAAATTATAAATTCCTGTCTCTCGGAACCTTGCGTGATGGACAAAAACCGATATCATATTTGAATTCAGGAGAAAAAATACTATCAGAATCACATATTTTTCTTTCTGAGACAAAAACAAAGTTTATTTTTTGTTGCTCAGTGTTATAGTAGACTTATCTCCGATAGAATCGCTATTTCGTATTACGTAGATAGAAATTCTAATATATTTTCCATTTTAACGTTTATTTTATGCGTTGAGGAAGAATGCATAGCGGTTGTCATATTTTGTGTTCTAAAATTTAAGTTAAAGTACCATTAACATTTATTTATGGAAATTAAATGGAAAAACTGCACTTAAACTAGCGTGAAATATTTTCTAAGTCCTATAGAACAACAGTGCGCATGCGCCAGAGTTTATAGAGCCAGCGATAACCCAGAATCGAACCACTTATCGATTACCATCCTTTATTACTATCCGTCTCTATGAAATTTAAATGACCAATATTTGCAATAAATTCCCAAATCTATGTTTAAAAAATATATTAATAACATTAAAATTACCAAACGTTTATTAAAAATGGATATACACTTACTTATCACTCCCTAATGCTGGATCCAACCAGCGATAACCCAAAACAGCGATAAAAAAACCAGAGACTAAGTAATATACTCTGTGGAGAAAATAGCAGTTAGCATCGCAATATTGTCTAACAGTGTCATGATATTGTGATTTGCATATTTAAATAAATACTTAAAAATTGTTTAATAATGTAAAAAAAAATTGTTTGAAAAAGTTTAAAATATTAAATAATGTTAGTAAATACAGAAGAAGAGCTATAGTTTACAACAATATAACTGAAAATCAAGCGCTAGTAGAAGTGCAGTTGAGCCAAAGATAGCTACTATCAAAATTACATTTCTTTTTTCTGAAACAAAAAAAAAAAAGTTTTTTTTGTTGCTCAGTGTAATAGTAGACTGTCATCTGCACTAGAATCGCTATTTCGTATTACGTAGATACAAATTCTAATATATTTTCCATTTTAATGTTTATTTTATGCGTTGAGGAAGAACAAATGGCGGCATGTCATATTTTATGTGTTCTAAAATTTAAGTTGAAGTACCATTAACATTTATTTATGGAAATCAAATATTTTATCGCTAAATAATATTAAGAAATTACCAAAATTTACCCTATATTCCTCAGGTTGTAATTTACACTCTGCAATAATAATTTATTTTTCTTCTAAATACAGTGGACTATCATCTGTAGTAATAAAACCGCCTCAGTAAATTAATCTTGCAACTTAAATTATATTTTAATTTATGTTGAGTTTATATTTCCGTGCATATGAATGAGTAAATAAATTATTATTCAATAATATTTACCTGTAAATGGGTTACGGTTTGTAGCCAGTATTATTTTGTAAGCAGTTCCAATTTGCATTTACTGTTGATTTCCCTCGTTTGCAGAGATTCCATGTCACAAACATAAGCAGCAAACACGCATCTTGAAATAAACAAGTAAACAACAAGCACAACTCTTTCAACTTATGCGGTTAATCGAAACACTTATTAAAAAATAATTTAAAATTTAATAAGCGAAGCACTTTAACTTCTTTGAATCGAAAGTTTCCACTTAATAAAGACGCCATACTCAAATTTTCTGTTAGATCTCCAATACACTATTAATCGAAAATGCAAAGTATCTAGTAGGCAGACACCTCACTACATGCATACGGTTTCTCTCCGAACAGCGCGTAGTGGAGAGTAGATAAGATATCGAACAACAGGAAACAGATCGATAATGTTATTTCCCTCCACCTGCACCTGTGGCACAATCTCGTGGGAACTGCGTCATGAGTGATCATATATTTTAAACCTGACACTTCTTAAATAAGGTAAAATTTATTTACTTATTTATTTATTTCTATTTATTCTATGAACGGATACTTATAACTTAATAACAATTATATATTCCATGTCCCAATTTTCAAAGTCCTTTTTCTTAGCTTTAATCGTCCTAGAGTGTTTTACCGAGGCATGATGTTTGGATTTTTAGCATTTTTTCTTTTTATTATGAACGAGGAGCTGGCCCGATGCATCAACCCCCAACCTGGGGGACGGGTAATTTTTGTTCAAGGTTTTCTTCCTCTAGCCTTTGATAGTCCAGTATCTTACTGCAAGGCAGCAGCGCTAGTTTTGGTCCGCCCTGGGTATTTTATTTCCCCAGTACCCGCCATATGTAGTGAGCATTCCCCTATCCGCCACCTGGAGAGGCGCCCGATGGAAGACTGGCAACTCCACACGGGCGTTTTAAGAAGATCAGCTGGAAAATCTAGAATGGATAGAATACGAAATAAAGAAATAAGGGAAATGATGGGTGTAGAAGAGGGGCCGGACATCATAGACATTATACAAAAGAAAATATTACAGTGGTATGGTCATGTCAAAAGAATGCCAGAACAAAGATTGCCTAAAATTGTTATGGAATGGATCCCAATGGAAAGGAGGAAGACCGAAGAAAACTTGGATAAAAGGGGTACAAGCAGCTATGAATATCAGAGGATTGGAGGAAGATCAATGGATGGACAGAGAGGAATGGCGTTTGGTTTCCGGAAGACGGCGGCAGCTGCCATGATACCGGATGATGATGATGAACAATAATATAGTTATTAATTTTACCTGATGAAGTAATAAGCTTAAGGTCTTCTCTTCCGCTTTACCAGGGCAAAATTATACAGATATTAACAATTATTTATCAAATACCTATAATAACATTAATCACTGGCAGGCGAATGGGGAAAACTACATACTAGTGAACTACATGATCTTTATAAGAAGTCATATGTAATAAAAACAGTTAGGTCTGGCAGACTGTGATGGGCAGCACATGTGGCACGAAAGGGGAATGGAAGACGGGCATGAAAGTTTCTTGTAGGAAAACCAGATAGAAAATGCCTAGTTGATAGATCAAAAATGAGGTGGGAGAATAACATTAACCAGGATTTAAGGGAGTATAATATGCAGAGGATTATTGCGATGGGCAGGACATGTGGCATGAAAGACAGGCATGGAAGCTTCTTGTAGGAAAACCAGATGGAAAATGCCTAGTTAGTAGACCAAAAATGAGGTGGGAGAATAACCTTAACCAGGATTTAAGGGAAGTATAATATACAGAGAATTATTGCGATGGGCAGGACATGTGGCACGAAAGGGAATGAAAGACGGGCATGGAAGTTTCTTGTAGGAAAACCAGATAGAAAATGCCTAGTTGGTAGACCAAAAATGAGGTGGGAGAATAACATTAACCAGGATTTAAGGAAAGCATAATATGCAGGTGATTATTGTGATGGGCAGGACATGTGGCACGAAAGGGAATGAAAGACGGGCATGGAAGTTTCTTGTAGGAAAACCAGATAGAAAATGCGTAGTTGGTAGACCAAAAATGAGGTGAGAGAATAACATTAACCAGGATTTAAGGGAAGTATAATATGCAGAGGATTATTGCAATGGGCAGAACAGGCACGAAATGGGAATGAAAGACGGGCATGGAAGCTTCTTGTAGGAAAAGCAGATAGAAAATGCCTAGTTGGTAGACCAAAAATGAGGTGAGAGAATAACATTAACCAGGATTTAAGGGAAGTATAATATGCAGAGGATTATTGCGATGGGCAGCACATGTGGCACGAAAGGGGAATGAAAGACGGGCATGGAAGCTTCTTGTAGGAAAACCAGATAGAAAATGCCTAGTTGGTAGACCAAAAATGAGGTGAGAGAATAACATTAACCAGGATTTAAGGGAAGTATAATATGCAGAGGATTATTGCGATGGGCAGGACATGTGGCACGAAAGGGGAATGAAAGACGGGCATGGAAGCTTCTTGTAGGAAAACCAGATAGAAAATGCCTAGTTGGTAGACCAAAAATGAGGTGAGAGAATAACATTAACCATAATTTAAGGGAAGTATAATATGCAGAGGATTATTGCGATGGGCAGAACAGGCACGAAATGGGAATGAAAGACGGGCATGGAAGTTTCTTGTAGGAAAACCAGATAGAAAATGCCTAGTTGGTAAACCAAAAATGAGGTGAGAGAATAACATTAACCAGGATTTAAGGGAAGTATAATATGCAGAGGATTATTGCGATGGGCAGAACAGGCACGAAATGGGAATGAAAGACGGGCATGGAAGCTTCTTGTAGGAAAACCAGATAGAAAATGCCTAGTTGGTAGACCAAAAATGTGGCGAGAGAATAACATTAACCAGGATTTAAGGAAAGCATAATATGCAGGTGATTATTGCGATGGGCAGGACATGTAGCACGAAAGGGGAATGAAAGACGGGCATGGAAGCTTCTTGTAGGAAAACCAGATAGAAAATGCCTAGTTGGTAGACCAAAAATGAGGTGGGAGAATAACATTAACTATAATTTAAGGGAAGTATAATATGCAGAGGATTATTGCGATGGGCAGAACAGGCACGAAATGGGAATGAAAGACGGGCATGGAAGCTTCTTGTAGGAAAACCAGATAGAAAATGCCTAGTTGGTAGACCTAAAAATGAGGTGGGAGAATAACATTAACCAGGATTTAAGGGAAGTATAATATGCAGGTGATTATTGCGATGGGCAGGACATGTAGCACGAAAGGGGAATGAAAGACGGGCATGGAAGTTTCTTGTAAGAAAACCAGATAGAAAATGCCTAGTTGGTAGACCAAAAATGAGGTGGGAGAATAACATTAACCAGGATTTAAGGGAAGTATAATATACAGAGGATTATTGCAATGGGCAGGACATGTAGCACGAAAGGGGAATGAAAGACGGGCATGGAAGCTTCTTGTAGGAAAACCAGATAGAAAATGCCTAGTTGGTAGACCAAAAATGAGGTGGGAGAATAACATTAACTATAATTTAAGGGAAGTATAATATGCAGAGGATTATTGCGATGGGCAGAACAGGCACGAAAGGGGAATGAAAGACGGGCATGGAAGCTTCTTGTAGGAAAACCAGATAGAAAATGCCTAGTTGGTAGACCAAAAATGAGGTGAGAGAATAACATTAACTATAATTTAAGGGAAGTATAATATGCAGAGGATTATTACTATGGGCAGGACATGTGGCAAGAAAGGGGAATGAAAGACGGGCATGGAAGCTTCTTGTAGGAAAACCAGATAGAAAATGCCTAGTTGGTAGACCAAAAATGAGGTGAGAGAATAACATTAACCAGGATTTAAGGGAAGTATAATATGCAGAGGATTATTACGATGGGCAGGACATGTGGCACGAAAGGGGAATGAAAGACGGGCATGGAAGCTTCTTGTAGGAAAACCAGATAGAAAATGCGTAGTTGGTAGACCAAAAATGAGGTGAGAGAATAACATTAACCAGGATTTAAGGGAAGTATAATATGCAGAGGATTATTGCGATGGGCAGAACAGGCACGAAATGGGAATGAAAGACGGGCATGGAAGCTTCTTGTAGGAAAACCAGATAGAAAATGCCTAGTTGGTAGACCAAAAATGTGGCGAGAGAATAACATTAACCAGGATTTAAGGAAAGCATAATATGCAGGTGATTATTGCGATGGGCAGGACATGTAGCACGAAAGGGGAATGAAAGACGGGCATGGAAGCTTCTTGTAGGAAAACCAGATAGAAAATGCCTAGTTGGTAGACCAAAAATGAGGTGGGAGAATAACATTAACCATAATTTAAGGGAAGTATAATATGCAGAGGATTATTGCGATGGGCAGAACAGGCACGAAAGGGGAATGAAAGACGGGAATGGAAGCTTCTTGTAGGAAAACCAGATAGAAAATGCCTAGTTGGTTGACCAAAAATGAGGTGAGAGAATAACATTAACCAGGATTTAAGGGAAGTATAATATGCAGAGGATTATTGCGATGGGCAGAACAGGCACGAAATGGGAATGAAAGACGGGCATGGAAGCTTCTTGTAGGAAAACCAGATAGAAAATGCCTAGTTGGTAGACCAAAAATGAGGTGAGAGAATAACATTAACCAGGATTTAAGGGAAGTATAATATGCAGAGGATTATTGCGATGGGCAGGACATGTAGCACGAAAAGGGAATGAAAGACGGGCATGGAAGCTTCTTGTAGGAAAACCAGATAGAAAATGCCTAGTTGGTAGACCAAAAATGAGGTGGGAGAATAACATTAACCATAATTTAAGGGAAGTATAATATGCAGAGGATTATTGCGATGGGCAGAACAGGCACGAAAGGGGAATGAAAGACGGGCATGGAAGCTTCTTGTAGGAAAACCAGATAGAAAATGCCTAGTTGGTAGACCAAAAATGAGGTGAGAGAGTAACATTAACCAGGATTTAAGGGAAGTATAATATGCAGAGGATTATTACGATGGGCCGGACATATGGCACGAAAGGGGAATGAAAGACGGGCATGGAAGCTTCTTGTAGGAAAACCAGATAGAAAATGCCTAGTTGGTAGACCAAAAATGAGGTGAGAGAATAACATTAACCAGGATTTAAGGGAAGTATAATATGCAGAGGATTATTGCGATGGGCAGAACAGGCACGAAATGGGAATGAAAGACGGGCATGGAAGCTTCTTGTAGGAAAACCAGATAGAAAATGCCTAGTTGGTAGACCAAAAATGAGGTGAGAGAATAACATTAACCAGGATTTAAGGGAAGTATAATATGCAGAGGATTATTGCGATGGGCAGGACATGTAGCACGAAAAGGGAATGAAAGACGGGCATGGAAGCTTCTTGTAGGAAAACCAGATAGAAAATGCCTAGTTGGTAGACCAAAAATGAGGTGGGAGAATAACATTAACCATAATTTAAGGGAAGTATAATATGCAGAGGATTATTGCGATGGGCAGAACAGGCACGAAAGGGGAATGAAAGACGGGCATGGAAGCTTCTTGTAGGAAAACCAGATAGAAAATGCCTAGTTGGTAGACCAAAAATGAGGTGAGAGAATAACATTAACCAGGATTTAAGGGAAGTATAATATGCAGAGGATTATTGCGATGGGCAGGACATGTGGCACGAAAGGGGAATTAAAGACGGGCATGGAAGCTTCTTGTAGGAAAACCAGATAGAAAATGCCTAGTTGGTAGACCAAAAATGAGGTGAGAGAATAACATTAACCATAATTTAAGGGAAGTATTATATGCAGAGGATTATTGCGATGGGCAGGACATGTGGCACGAAAGGGAATGAAAGACAGGCATGGAAGTTTCTTGTAGGAAAACCAGATAGAAAATTAAAATGCCTAGTTGGTAGACCAAAAATGAGGTGGGAGAATAACATTAACCAGGATTTAAAAGAAGTATAATATGCAGAGAATTATTGCAATGGGCAGAACAGGCACGAAAGGGGAATGAAAGACGGGCATGGAAGCTTCTTGTAGGAAAACCAGATAGAAAATGCCTAGTTGGTAGACCAAAAATGAGGTGAGAGAATAATATTAACCATAATTTAAGGGAAGTATAATGTGCAGAGGATTATTGCGATGGGCAGGACATGTGGCACGAAAGGGAATGAAAGACAGGCATGGAAGTTTCTTGTAGGAAAACCAGATAGAAAATTAAAATGCCTAGTTGGTAGACCAAAAATGAGGTGGGAGAATAACATTAACCAGGATTTAAAAGAAGTATAATATGCAGAGAATTATTGCAATGGGCAGAACAGGCACGAAAGGGGAATGAAGGACGGGCATGGAAGCTTCTTGTAAGAAAACCAGATAGAAAATGCCTAGTTGGTAGACCAAAAATGAGGTGAGAGAATAACATTAACCATAATTTAAGGGAAGTATAATATGCAGAGGATTATTGCGATGGGCAGGACATGTGGCACGAAAGGGAATGAAAGACGGGCATGGAAGTTTCTTGTAGGAAAACCAGATAGAAAATGCCTAGTTGGTAGACCAAAAATGAGGTGAGAGAATAACATTAACCATAATTTAAGGGAAGTATAATATGCAGAGGATTATTGCGATGGGCAGGACATGTGGCACGAAAGGGGGATGAAAGACGGGCATGGAAGCTTCTTGTAGGAAAACCAGACAGAAAATGCCTAGTTGGTAGACCAAAAATGAGGTGGGAGAATAACATTAACCATAATTTAAGGGAAGTATAATATGCAGAGGATTATTACGATGGGCGGGGACATGTGGCACGAAAGGGGAATGAAAGACGGGCATGGAAGCTTTTGTAGGAAAACCAGATAGGAAAATGCCTAGTTGGTTGACCCAAAATGAGGGTGAGAGAATAATATTAACCATAATTTAAGGGAAGTATAATATGCAGAGGATTATTGCGATGGGCAGGACATGTGGCACGAAAGGGGAATGAAAGACGGGCATGGAAAGCTTCTTGGTAGGAAAACCAGATAGAAAATTGCCTAGTTGGTAGACCAAAAATGAGGTGAGAGAATAACATTAACCAGGATTTAAGGGAAGTATAATATGCAGAGGATTATTGCGATGGGCAGGACATGTGGGCACGAAAGGGGAATGAAAAGACGGGCATGGAAGCTTCTGTGTAGGAAAACCAGATAGAAAATGCTTAGTTGGTAGACCAAAAATGAGGTGAGAGAATAACATTAAACCAGGATTTAAGGGAAGTATAATATGCAGAGGATTATTGCGATGGGCAAGACATGTGGCACGAAAGGGGAATGAAAGACGGGCATGGAAGCTTCTTGTAGGAAAACCAGATAGAAAAATGCGTAGTTGGTAGACCAAAAATGAGGTGAGAGAATAACATTAACCAGGATTTTAGGGAAGTATAATATGCAGAGGATTATTTGCAAATGGGCAGAACAGCCACGAAATGGGAATGAAAGACGGGCATGGAAGCTTCTTGTAGGGAAAACCAGATAGAATATGCTTAGTTGGTAGACCAAAAATGAGGGTTGAGAGGAGAGAATAACATTAAACCCGGATTTAAGGGAAGTGATACTATGCAGAGGATTATTGCGATGGGCAGGACATGTGGCACGAAAGGGGAATGAACAAGACGGGCATGGAAGCTTCTTTTTTTTGAGGAAAACCAGATAGAAAATGCGTAGTTTGGTAGTGACCAAAAATGATGGGTGAGAGAATAACATTTAACCAGGATTTAAGGGTAAGTATAATAGCAGAGGATTATTGCAATGGGCAGAACAGGCACGAAATGGATAGGGGAATGAAAGACGGGCATGGAAGCTTTTGTAGGAACAACCAGATAGAAATATGCCTAGTTGGTTAGACCAAAAATGAGGTGATGAGGAATAACATTAACCAGGATTTAAGGGGGAAGTATAATATGCAGGAGGATTATTGCGATGGGCCAGCACATGTGGCACGAAGGGGAATGAAAGACGGCCTGGAAGCTTCTTGTAGGAAAAACCAGATAGAAAATGCCTAGTTGGTAGACCAAAAAATGAGGTGAGAGAATTAACATTAACCAGGATTTAAGGTAGGTATATAATGCAGAGGATTATTGCGATGGGCAGCACATGTGGCACCGAAAGGGGAATGAAAGACGGGGCATGGAAGCTTCTTGTAGGAAAACAGATAGAAAATGCCTAGTTGGTTAGACCAAAAATGAGGTGAGCAGCATAACATTACCCAGGATTTAAGGGACAGTATCATATGCAGAGGATTATTGCGTAGGGCGGGACATGTGGCACGAAAGGGGAATGAAAGACGGGCATGGAAGCTTCTTGTAGGAATCCCAGATAGATAATGCCTAGTTGGTTGAGACCAAAAATGAGGTGATAGAAGAGATTAACCATTAACCATTAATTTAAGGGAAGTTATAATATGCAGAGGATTATTGCGATGGGCAGAACAGGCACGAAATGGGAATGAAAAGCCGGGCAGGAAAGTTTCTTGTAGGAAGAAAAACCAGATAGAAAATCCTAGTTGGTAAACCCAAAAATGAGGTTGAGAGAATAACATTAACCAGGATTTAAGGGAAGTATAATATGACAGGATTATTGCGATGGGAGGACACAGGCACGACATGGGAATGAAAAAGACGGACATGGAAGCTTCTTGTAGGAAAACCAGATAGAAAATGCCTAGTTGGGTAAACCAAAATGAGTGGGAGATCACATTAACCCGGATTAAGGAAGTATAATATGCAGAGGATTATGCGAGGGCAGAGGACATGTGGGCACGTAAGGGGAATTAAAGACGGGCTGGAGCTTCTTGTAGGAAAACCAGATAGAAAATGCAGTTGGTAGACCACAAATGAGGTGAGATAATAACATAACCACATTTAAGGAAGTTAAATGAGAGATTATTGCGATGGGGTCTGGACATGTGGCACGAAGGGGAATGAAAGACGGCTTGTAAGCTTCTTGTAGGAAATCCGATAGAAAATGCTAGTTGGTAGCCAAAATGAGGTGAGAGAAGAGATTAAGCATGATTGAAAATTTAAGTAAGATAATATCAGCGGATTATTGCGATGGGCAGAACAGGCACTAAATTGGAATGAATGACGGCATGGAGTTTCTTGTAGAAAACCAGATAGGAAAGCCTAGTTGTAGACCAAATGGGTGATAGAATAACATTAACCATAATTTAAGGAAGTATAATATGGCAGAGGATTATTGCGATGGGCAGTACAGGCACGAAATGGGAATGAAAGACGGGCATGGAGCTTCTGTAGGAAAACCGTATAGAAAATGCCTGTTGTAGACCAAAATTGGGTGGGAGAATAACATTAACCAGGTTTTAAGGGAAGTATATAGCAGAGGATTATTGCGATGGGCAGAACCGTGCAGGACAGGGGAATGAACAGCGGCATGAAGCTTCTTGTAGGAAACACCAGATAGAAAATGCGATTTGGTAGACAAAATAGGTGGGAGATAACGATTAACTATGATTTAAGGGAATTTATAATATGCTGAGAGGATTATTGCGATGGGCGGGGACAGGCACGAAGGGGAATGAAAGACGGGCATGGAAGCTTCTGTAGGAAACCAGCCAGATAAAAATTGCCTAGTTTGTAGACCACAAAGATGTGGGAGAATAACATTAACCAGATTTAGGTACGTATAATAGCAGGGATTATTGCGAGGGCAGGGACATGTACACGAAAGGGGATGAAAGACTGGCATGGAAGTTCTTGTAGGAAACCAGATAGAAAATGCTGTTGGTTAGACCAAAATGGGTGGGAGAATAACATTAACCGTATTTAGGGAATTATAGTAAGTATATGCGATGTTATTGCGATGGGTCAGTACGTGGCACGAAAGGGGAGAAAGACGGCATGGAGCTCTTGTAGGAAAACAGATAGAAAATGCCTATTTGGTAGACCAAAATGAGTGGGAGAATCACATTAACTATAATTTAGGAATTATAATATTGCAAGGTTATTGCGAGGGGATCTGGCACGAAAGGGGACTGAAACGGGCACGGAGCTTCTTGTATGAAAACCAGTTAGAAAATGCCTAGTTGTAGACCAAAAATGATGTGAGAGAATATATTACCATAATTTAGGGAAGTATAATATGCCGAGGAATTGCGTTGGGCAGGACAGTGGCACAAAGGGGAGTAAAGACGGGCAGGAAGCTTCTTGTAGAAAACCGATATGAAATGCCTAGTTGGTGGACCAAAATGAGGTAGAGAATAACATAACCCGGATAAGGGAGTATAATATGCAGAGGATATGCGAGGCAGACATGTGGCACGAAGGGGATGAAAGACGGCATGGAAGCTTCTTGTATTAAAACCTGATGAAATGCTAGTTGGTAGACCAAAAATGAGGTGAGAATAACATTCACCAGGATTTAAGGGACGTATATATGCAAGGATTATTGCGATGGGCAGGACAGTGGCACGAAAGGGATAAAGACGGGCATGGAAGCTTCTTGTCGGAAAACCAGATGAAAATGCTAGTGGGTAGACCAAAATGAGTGAGAGAATACATTAACCAGGATTTAAGGGAAGCATAATATGCAGGGATTCTTGCGTGGGCAGTACATGTGGCACGAAAGGGGAATGAAAGCGGGCTTGGACGCTTTTAGGAAAACCAGATAGAAAATGCCTGTTGTAGACCAAAACTGAGTGGGAGAATAAGCATTAACCAGGATTTAGAAGTATATATGCATAGGATTATTACGATGGTCCAACAGGCACGAAAGGGTAATGAAAGACGGGCATGGAACTTCTTGTAGGAAACCAGATAGAAAATGCCTGTTGGTATACCAAAAATGCGGTGGGAGAATAACATTACCGATTTTTAAGGGAAGTATAATATTTGCAGAGGATTTTGCGATGGCAGGACCTGTGGCACGAAGGGGAATGAAAGCGGGATTGGACGCTCTTTAGGAAAACCAGATAGACATGCCTATTTGGAGACCAAAATGAGGTGGAGAATAACATTACAGATTTAAGGAAGTTAATATGCGAGGATTATGCATGGGCAGGACTGTGGCACGAAAAGGGGAATGGAAAGGCGGGCATGGAAGGAGCTTCTTGTAGGACAACATAGAAGAAAAAACTAGTTGGTAGACCAAAAAAGGAGGTGAGAGAATAACATAACCATAATTAAGGGAAGTATAATAGCAGAGGATTATTGCGATGGGCAGGACATGTGGCACGAAAGGGGAATGAAAAGACAGAGGGAAGTTTTCTTGTAGGGAAAACCAGATTAGGAAAATTAAAATGGCCTAGTTGGTAGACCAAACATGAGTGGGAGAAAACATTAACAGGATTTAAAGAAGTATAATAGCAGAGAATTAGGAGAATTATTGCATGGGCAGAACAGAACAGGCACGAAGGGGAATGAAAGGACGAGGCATGGAAGCTTCTTGTAGGGAAAACCAGATAGAAAATGCCTGTTGAGTAGACCAAAAATGAGGTGAGAGAATAATAGTAACCAAATTTAAGGGAAAAGATATATGCAGAGATTATTGCCGATGGGCAGGACAAGGGCACGAAAGGAATGAAAGACAGGAATGGAAGTTTCGTGTAGGAAAACCAGATAGAAAATTAAAATTAAAATGCCTAGTGGTTAGACCAAAAAGGAGGT